>JAZFNS010020006.1:59275457-59287132 GCA_037127165.1 Alloteropsis angusta | reverse complement strand
TGCCTCCTCTTCTCGTGGAGCTTGATTATAGCCATGGTCAGGCTTTTCCATCCAAGGTGCGATCCTCTCTCAACTCCCCAGTGGTTTCTCCTGGTTCGGCTGGTTTCTGGCTCCTAGTAGCTTTTCCTCGATCAAAAGTTCGTCTAAATGAAGAATCAGGGGGCATTCTCATTCAATCTATCATTGGAGCATCACCACATCTCCTATGTGTCCAGGAAGTTGATGGGGTTTTGAAATTCAAAGTGGTTTCTCAAGCAGTGGGATTGATGAAATATGATATTGGCTCTTACTATTGTGATCATTTTAAGTTGGTCTTCAATCTTCTCAACGATCGTGGATATCTTTGCGCTAAGGAAGTGATTCATCCGCAACATCCTTGGATTTTTGTTCGTCCCAAGAATGATAATGGTTCCTATGCTACTGTTGTCAAGTCCAGGACTCAAAATGATGCATTAGTCCTCTCAAGAGCTAATCGTGTGCCAATTCATGCACCAGTTCGTCAGAAACCCTCAGTTTTCTCGAAGTTAAGCAGTCATGATCTTCTACGTAATGTGAGTTCTGGATCCAGATTTGGATCCTCTCATTTCAAACGACCGAATTTTTTCAAAGGAGCACCAACAGATCATAGACAAGGTAACAGCTCCTTTTCCTGCTCACGTCATTTTTTGGCCATGCATGTACGTGCTGCATGCAGTTAAATGTTGGCACTTCAAAGATTGGGGCCACATTCAGTATAAATGCCCTGTAATGCCGTGTGGCTTCTCTCCGGCTCATACACCTTGCGCCTTCGGTCGGGTATTTGAAAATTCATTTCCCTTAGAGGTGAGCATGTGGTTCAAAAAGAAAATGTCAGAATCAATGCAGAGTAGCTCAGCAGCCTCAAACAGACTCTTAGGCTCACGGGCACGTCCGGATCGTCCATTACTGTGCCATGGAAAATCCTTTCTTCTGAGTCAAGGTCTATGGACAGTGGACGACGGTCAACAGTGCCACTCTTCTCGGAGTCTCTGCCCGCTGGACCCGTTGTGGCAGTCCCAATTTACCCTAGTTTTGTAGCATTTTGCCGATCCACACACTGCAAGTTCAACTGTAGGCGTGTTCCTTGGGTTTCCTCGTTAGCCTCTGGAGTTGTAGCAACAAAACAAAAAAACCATAATCCATTGCCGAGATCTGCTTCCTCCACGCCGGCAATGGCGTTGCGGCGCGTTGACCATCGGCCTTTCATGCCACCAGGCTTCCATGTGCAGCCGGATGATCAGAACCGGGTCTTCATGTCTAGAGCAGTGGTCCCTCGACTCCTCCCACAACCATGATAAGTATGCTATCATCATTTTCGCCCCTCTGCCTAAGCAACAGATTGAATTCTCTGCTATAGCTGCCATTGTGCATGAGTTCTTTGTGGACGATATGCACATCCAGATTCGCAACATTTATCCTAGACACCTTGGTCAGACTTTGGTTCAATTTGAATATGTTTATGATAGAGGCAACATGGCGATTAATTCCACACTTGTTTGAGGGAGGCAGAATTATTGTGCAGAAACACAATGAGGGGAGAAATTGGAGATCAATCTATTTTAATCATGAATGTTGGCTGATGCTGCTTGGTTTTCCTCTGGATAATTTGGAGCAAGAAGACATTGGGAAAGCTATCAGGGACTTTGGTATGTTACTGTCTTGGAAACATGACAAGGCTCACCCCTACAGGCTCATTGTTCAGGCTAGGGTCACTGATATTCGGGTTATTCCAAATTTCATTCTTTTTACAGGGGGAGAGGAATTTAATGGGCAATCCTGGACAATCCAGTGTGACGTGTTGAGCCAGCACATGCTTGAAATCTTTCCAGCTGATGAGTCCCCTCTACCAGAAGACAATGGGCCTCCACCCTATCAGTTTTTTTTTATTTAGCCAGCTTGCTAATGGCCCACCTAACGACTGATAATCAATTTAACAATCCAGTCTCTGATCCTCAGCCAGTAGCTTATGACTGGCCAGAATGGAACCAACAACCAATGCAAGTAAATCAACCAATTCCTGACCTGAATGCAGTTGTGAAGGATAATGATTTTATTTTAGTTGGTTCCCTCAATGAACAAGAAGAGCAAGATCTAGCAGCCTTCAATGCTATGCAGCAACCTGAAGCTATTCTTCAGAACATGTTGGGCCAAGATGAAGCACCATTAAGTTTCTTTGCAAATTCCTCTCACCCTTCATCTGATAGTTTAGTGAATGACACATTAGATATGGACTTGAACATTGTTCTCTAGCTGCCTATCAATGCATCTAATGGGAATCTAAACCTACCAGCAGATGATGAAGTGGAGAACCCTCAAGGCATGCAAATTGACAATATCCAAGTGGGCATACTTAGAACTTTTATTTAGCCTTAAGAGCAAATCAGATAGCTACATGCTAGAGTACACCGAGAAACTTATTGATTTAGAGCTAGGTTTTTTCTGATGAAGCATCCTTTCAGTCCAAGGCAGGCACCCCTGAGATGTGGGCTGAATTCTTCACCACTCTGTTACAGTCTCCCACTCATTTTCATTGGCCCAAAAGTTTCCTGGCATCTGCATCATGGGCCTTTCTGAATAAATCATACCCTAGCCCAGTTATGACTTTTGCTATTCCTCAAGTCTACCCACAAGTTCCTGAATTTTGCAATATCTTTGCTACTTCTTTGAAAGCTTCAACTCAAGATTCTGTTAATGTGACACCAGCTGGTAAGAAGAAAAAGGCTTCTAGTGCCACTCCTGTTCTGGTTGAGAATTATACTCTGAGGAGGAGAGTCAAGATCAAGAACCAACGCTTCAAGAAATCCTCATGTGGTGCCAGAGATTGTCTAGCATGTTCAACTAAGGCTCCCACACTTTCTCCTTCCATTGTTAAAAACTTGGGCACCACCTTCTGTAAAATGCCTTCACAGGATGTCTTTGATGAAGCACTGGTCAAGAAGAAGTCCCCCAAGAAGGTGATAAAGAGGACTTCAAAGGCAGGAACCAAAGCTTCTAAGAAGGATGGCAAAGCCCAAGGCAAAAACAAGAACCCTCCAGAAGACAGTGATGGTTCAAAGAATGATGATGCTTAGTTCTACACTGAATTTGTGGTTCCTTTTGTTGTGGTGGAATAAACTGAAAACTTGGTTGTTACATAACTTAATGTCATTATGCTGCTCCAGAACATTTGGTTGGTGTTGGGATAATCACATTTTATTTATGTGGTTGTTAATCTTTCTCTACTTGTTTATTTATGGCTAGTTCAACTTTCTGTCGTTCTTGGAAAGCTCTTTCATGGAATGTTCGTGGTATCAATGCTGAGAAAAAATGGAACTCCATCAGGGATATAATTTCTGAAGCTGCCCTTACCTGGGTGCCAATATGCCTGGACATGTATGCAGACTGTCCTTTGCTCATTAGGCTTCAGGACAGAATCTGCAGGAACTTTAGTGGCCTTCATATTAGTAAAGATCGGCAACTGTCTCTATAGATGCCCAGTAGCCGCTATATTGAGGGCGCTTGTGATGTAGTTTGTCTCCAAGAAACTAAAAGAGACTTTTTAGATGCTCAAATTATAAAGCACTTTTGCCACCTTTTTTTAACAAATTTGCTTATCTCCCCTCCATTGGTGCTTCTGGTGGCTCAACGGTTATTGGAATGGAGCAAAATTGAAGGGTGAAGTTATCTTCACTAATCAATTTGCATAGTTTATTGAGTTCACTTCTCTGCATTCTGGTGCATCCTGGATTTTGACTAATATCTCTGCTCCCTGTACTGATGAAGGAAGGGTTGTTTTTTCTTGAATGGTTTAAAATATTCTAATGCCTGACCACATTGATTGGTTAATTGTGGGGGATTTCAATGTAATCAGAAAACTGGAAGACAAAAAACAAACTTGGTACAAATGTTAATAATATCCTCCTATTCAATGGAGCTATTAGTGCTCTTGGTATTGTTGAAATTCCTCTTAAGGGCAGAAGATTCACTTGGTCCAATAAACATGAATCACAAAGGTTAGATCACTTCTTTGTCCTGGACTACAAAATATCCAAATACTACAACACACACTTTAACAATGGAGACCACAGATCATGTCCCTTGCATCATCTCTATTGCAACTAATATCCCCAAAGCTTTTGTCTTTAGATTTGAAAATTATTGGATGAAACACCCTAACTTTTAGCTGTGGTTCAGCATGGGTGGCACCTACCAATTGAGTCAACTGATCCAAGTCAGATCATAACAGCCAAATTCAAAACCCTTAGAAGGGTTTTGAAAGCTTTGGAGAGCAACAATCTCAAAGTTATCTAAAGCCATCTCTAAAACAAAATCTCTCATTGAATTTTTTGATTTACTAGAGGAGTTTTGAGACCTGGCCATTCATGAATGGAATTTCAGAGAAATGCTCGATGCATCTCTAATATCTTTGCTTAATCAACAAAAAATATATTGGAGACAAAGAGGTATGATTAAATGGGTTAAATTTGGGGATGGAAATACCAAAATTTTTCATGCCAATGCAACTATCAAGTTCACCCAAAACACTATAACTTTCATCAAATCTTCAGAAGGGGTGCAACATTTTGAACATTCTGCTAAAGCCTTGCTTTTATGGGAAGCTTACAAGGAAAGGTAGGGAGATCTAATTTCATCCATATATATCATGATATCCAATCATTGCTGCAAAGACACCATGAGTTGGAAGCCTTGCAACATCCTTTCTCCATGGAAGAAATTGATCAGGTAATAAAAAACTTGCCCTTTGAGAAATCTCCAGGTCCATATGGTTTCAATACTGATTTCACTAAAAGGTGTTGGTCAATGACCAATCAAGATTTCTACAATCTAATAACCCGCTTTTTATGAGGGANCTTTGTGTTCAGAGCGTCAATGGATTCCATATAACCCTTATCCCAAAAAAGCCTCTCCACTGACAGTCTCAGACTACAGACCAACCTCATTACTAAGTTCCTCCATCAAGACTATCACCAAATTACTAGCAAACATGCTTCCATTATGCATAATGGAGCTTATTCATCAGAATCAGTATGGCTTCATTAAACATAGAACCATACAAGACTGTCTTGCCTGATCTCTGGAATACCTTCACATTTGTCATCAGAGCAAGAAGGAACTGATTATTTTAAAGCTAGACTTTGAGAAGGCTTTTGATAAGGTTGAACACAACTTCATGCTTCAAGCAATGCAACACAAAGGATTTGGAAACAAATGGCTTCGCTGGTGAAACTTGTTGAGGCCATAATACCAGGGTACTCGACTGTGAGGATTACCGACTACAGACTCCGACACGATGAAGACTCCTATCAAAACACGACAGCTGAACCGCAGAAGGAAGGCCCGAAGGCTGTTACAGTCCTGTTAGGTTTAGGTCTGTTTTGTCTTGTATGACAAGTTTCCCTGGATATAAATTGTGGGGGTCCTGTACGTAGAGGAAATCCCCAACAATTATAGCTCTTAGCTCACCGAGGGTATTTGTTACGACCATTGTAATCGATACTCGCCGAGATAATACAAGGAAGCAACTGGACGTAGGGTTATTACTCGATCTCAAGGGCCCGAACAAGTATAAAAACATGTGTCTCTTTGCTCGCCAATCGTGATCGGTCTTTGTATATTGCTAGGTGCTTACCGCACAAATATCTGCCGAGTACAACCTCGACAGAGGTGCGCCAGGTAGGGACAGAATTGCCAGGGGCAAGTGTAACAGTGCATAGAGCGGTATAAAATCTTCTACGCACATCCCCTGAAAGATTAGCGGCACACCGTTAACACTGTTTGGCATTATTGGGCCCTTTGGGCTCAGTGCGAAGCGTCACCCCGAGGCCTATAAATGCCAACCCCCTGGGTCGGTCTATACACAACCTTCTCTTGTAAGCTTCCACCCTTCCTCGCCATGGGCAAGAAAAAGCTTAGCCACAAGTTCAAATTGGCAGGCCTGTTTTTTGGAAGTTTTCGTCGTAGCTCTGTCGGATCACCATCCGATGAGCCGGAATCCTCGCCGTTGTCTGTGCCACCACCAGCTCCTCCAGCAACCCCTTTCTCTGCTCTCCCCTAGCACGGGGATGAGGAGGCTGCTACAGAATCACCCAAAGAGCCGCCGCCGGCGATGACCCTGAATTCCAAAGCCGTTGTGTCGAGCACCGCTGTTAGGAAGGGACCTGCCTCTCCGCCCCTGCCTCTGGCCTCTCCATCTCCTCTACTAGGGAGAAGAAGGAAGAGGCCAAGGAGGACCATGATGAGGCTGGTCCATCAAGCACACGAGTCCCTCCGTCACCTCCTCTGGCCGACACCGCTAGCGATGACGAGTTCGACCGACACCTTTTCATCTCCCTGAACCGCGACATCATCGGGATTCCAGGAGACGGAGCGCTCGTCGACCTCACCAGTGACCTAGAGGAGGAAGAGAATGCAACAAATGACGTACCTCTTGGTACCACGTCTCCGTTCACTTTGTCAATGTAGACAAGGTTCTTATTCTTCATCTTCGATTTCTTTTCGGGGTGGTTCTTGATGTCGCACAAAATGTACTCCCCGTAAAAGGAATCTTATTTTGCTTGAACAATGTAACTATGGGCCGAAAGTTTTGTGTTTGGAACATTTTGTATCCCCCTATTAATTTATGAGTTTGCCTATTCAAATGCTTTAAACATTACCCGAACAAGTTCTTTTTTTTTTGAAAAATCAGTGAACTATAGGTGTTCGGGCATATCCGGCTCGTCTCGCATAGAGATCAGACGATATCCTCGGAACTACCCAGATAGACGGTAATTTCAAACTGTAGCTTCTAAAGTAAGCCATCAATCCAAATGCACTGTATCCTTTCTGGCACAGTATTCAAAACGACGCATAGCGCAGAGATAGGAAAGAATCATTTTGACCCAACAGAGACTGCGGATCTCGCAGGTCAAGCCCTGGTTTTTTGTGGTTCGTGAGCCCTCTCGTAACCATAAAACCCTCGACCACAACGCTTGGACTCCTGTTGAAAAACCCTCATCTTCTTTCAGACGCCTCTACTTCTTTGGCATCTCGCAAGTACTGCTCATCTTGCTCCTTGAACCCTTGCTGCTCCTCGCTTCCTCCTCCATCATCCCTATTCATGTCGACCTCGCAGCAATCGGGCTCTACCGGCTCATCGGCGTAGCATAGTAGCACCGCTGTCACCTCAGGCCACGAACTGCGGAGTGGGACTGTCACGGTGGCAAGCACCGGAAGCCATTGACCATCACCGCCTGAAATCTGAAGGAACTAGAAGACCTCAGCCTAATCCCCAATGTTGGAACCCTAGCTCGCTTCACCGCCAAGGGTCACAATTTTCGGCCCCGGATACTCTTAGCATTGTTGTTTTCAAGGACCACTTTCACTGCGGGTTCGAAATTTTCCCTTCAAACCTTTTCCACGATGTTCTTGATTTCTATGAGATCAAGCTGGTCCACTTGAAGCCTGGCGCTGTAGCTATGCTCAACGTTTTGCCTTCTCGCGTGAAGCTTGGCTGGCGATCAGGCCCTCTTTGAATCTTTGGAGATATTTTAATTCTCCCATCTATTACCAAGATTGGTTCATCGTTGGCTCGATCGGGTTCGCCTTGAGGGGTCAGAACACCTACATCCCCTTCTCTGTGAAGGATTGCTGGAAGGGATCCGATCGACACTGGTTCTACATTCATCTCCCCATGAAGACCAAAGTCATGGGGAAACTGATGATGCCATACCTCAAGGATGAGAAGAAAGCCCTTCCTTGGTCTGTTGCCCCCTGCTGAAGCACATTGCCTAGATCCTGGAGCTTTGGGAGAAAGGCATGACATCGGCCCATGTGGCTGAGACTTTCATCAGATGACGTGTCATCCCCCTCAAAGCTTATGATCATGGCACCTAGTCCTTCAGAGGCGATAGCGACCCGGATAGGTCTCCGCCCGATGGTAAGTCTTGTTCTTCCACCGGCTTGGTTGTTAGCATTTCTCAAACTCGTTCTATTGCCTGAATATTGCAATGCTTAACGAATAGTTGTCCCAGACGAGGAGATAACTCTGCACCTCAAGAAGATGCTCGGGGTCAGGTGTCCTGACTGGGATGCTGTCCCCGCTGCATACAGTGCCGACAACCCCCCTCTGGAGGTATGTTATCTGAGACTCGGGATTTTTTTTCCTTTATTTTGACTGAGGACTCTTCCTTGATCGGCTATCTTGTTTGGTCCCGAATAGGAGCCCGCTGTTGCTGATGCCCCTGCACAGGTCAACGCCATTAACTTGGACGACGAGGAGGCCGCAGTGAACCCGGCCGCTGACCAGGACCCTGAGGCCCCAGCAGGCGCTAGTTTCGAGCCCCCTGGCCAACAAACCGTGCAAGCCCCTGTCGGTGAGGCGTCGCTTCTTATTAATCTTGTTGATCCTGTTAATCAAATTTCAGCAGTTGTACTACCCGACCATGTTTTAGTTGATGAAGTTGAAGTCTCAGGCGATAGTCTGCCCGATCCTCCCCTTCCTCCTGCCTAGATGAAGGCCTGACCATCTCCAAGATCTCCGCGTCTCGAGTTCAGAAGCGCGATGCCAGTCCCGTCGCTAGGACAGGGAAATGCAGTCTGGGATCTCGAGGCTCGGGTGGAGTGTCGATCTGCGAGCCCCGCCAACATCGGGACAAGATACCGTGCATGACTGTCTTCGGGCGTTTTTTAGCTGGCTTTGATCAACTAACCCTAGCTAAGCGTGTTCGGGAGGATCTGCTTCAGGACACTGGCTCTTCTCCTCCTACCAAGCCTCCTACGGGAAACAAGAGACTTAGGCTCTTGATCCTGTCGGCCCAGTAAGGACTTTAGCTCAATCCTGGTTTTGTTTATTAGTAATTAGCTTTAGAGAGATCACTTGGATCCTGATTATTTGAGCGTTGTTAGAAGTGCCAAAGTTGTCAAGCCCACGGTGTCTCCCCTTCCTGACCCTCCCAAGGCTACTGCAGCCCCGAGCGTGACTCATCTGTCAAGGCTCTTGGTGAGGAGAAGGCGAAAGCTGCCAAGGAGCCTTACTCGGAATCTATGGGCCCGCTCATTGTTGCGCTCGAGGAGAAGTGGCGGCACATATGCGCTTAAGCCTCTTCGGCGGAAGCGTCGGTTAGCAGACTGGAGGCCCAAGTGACATCTCTACAGTCCGAGAAAGAAGGTATTTTGAATAATCCCATTGTACTCTTTGCCCGAATACCGGTTTATGTTGTGCTGACACCGCTTTTGTCCTGCAAATAACTCCAAGAGCATCAATTTTCTCAAGAAAGAAGTCTACGACCATAAGGGACAAGTCGCTTTTCGGGTCAAAGAAATGTCCGACCTCTCCAAGCACCTCGCCTCTATCAAGGGGCAGAACCAAATCCTGTAAGGGAGCTCCTCGAGGTTGCTAATGCTGCTGCCACCCATGCTGTCGGAGCCCTGAAGAGCCACTTCCCTGAGCTCGACATCTTTGTGCTGTCAGAGGGGTATAAATGCTCGGTCAAGGAAGTGAGGTTCTGGCTGCTGAAGTTGCCCCTATCATTAGTCCTTTTGTTGATCAACTTAGCCTTCATCTGTCAGATGATGAAGGCACGCTCAGAACATTTGTGGGATTCTGTAATAGGGTAAACATTAAGTAGTTTTAGTAGTCAAACATTTCTTGGTGCGCATGGCGACAAATTTATCCTTGCACGACTTTAGAGCTATTCGAGTAATTGTGATGCTTTTCACTTGGATAAACAACCCATTTTTCTGATCATCCACATCATATAAGCCTATTAATGTACACCACAAATCTCTTCATGCACTTTATCCATAATATCCATGGATTCGGATTTACTCAAGCATTGGAGCAACACACCATCAATCGTCTTATAATACAATTGATCATCAATTAGTACATACTTAACAGCCATGGACCTTAAATTTCTAGCAACCTTCTATGACAAATCCTTAAGATAACTCATAATCACATACCTCCAATCTCCAATTTCTAACTCTATCACCATAATTTCATGAAAACTCCAAAAACCAGAAGTGAATTGAGCTAGATTGTTAGCCTCTTGATTCTTAATCTTTGGAATATGTTCAATATTACCCATCACAAGTTCCTTCAATAGTAATCAACATTCTTCAAAATATTGCATTAGAATATCATCTTTGCATTCGATATGCCGATTAATTGATAAATTACCAACTGGGAATCCCAAAAAAATTCAACCTCTCAGCTCCGATATTCAACACTAATTTTAATCCTTTAAGTAATGCTTCGTACTCAACTCGATTATTGGTAAAGCTTGGATCTATCAGATAATTGAACTCAAAATCCCCCCCAGGTGAAATAATAACAATCCGAATGCCATATCCTTGACCACACGACAAACCGTCAAAAAACAACAACTCCATCTCTCATATGTTGTGTCACAAAATCAGACATCACTTGTCCTTTTATTGCCTTGGCCGATTCATACTTTAGATCAAACACTGATAATGCCAACATCCACTTTCCGATTCTTCCCTTCAACATCGGCATGGATAACATGTATTTGACCACATCAATTTTTCAAACAATCGTGCACTCAGAAGATAATAAATAATGTCTCAACTTAGTGCATGAGAAGTATAAACACAAACATAGTTTCTCAATCAGAAGATACCTTGTTTCTGCATCAATTAACTTCCGACTTAACCACTCTTTCTTTCCCATTAAATTCTTGTATAAGAACAAACCCGATTGACAACCAGGTCGACAGATATAATCGGAATGCTTTATCTCTCTGAAGTGGAACCAACACTTGCGGTGTCATCATATATTACTTATTCTCATCAAACGCCTTTTCTTCTTACTCTCCCCACATGAATTATTCATTGTCTTTCAATTTTAGCAGTGGGAGAAAGGACAAATTCTTCCAAATAAATTTGAAATAAATCTTCTAACAAAATTAATCTTACCAATCAATGAATGAAAACTCGTATTATCGGTGGGTGGCTTAGCATCTTGAATAGCTTTCATACTTTTCTGTCCGACTTTAATCCCTTTTTCATGTACCGTGAACTCCAAATGCGCATTTATTAGGATTCATCTTCAAACCATGTTTTCTCGTGCATTGCAGAGTTTCCCTGAAATCGGCCAAATGTTGTTTATATCCACCAGACTTCACCACCACATTATCAATGTATATTTCAACAATCATGTCAATCAACTTGTGAAATATATAATTCATAGCCCTATGATATGTTGCACCGGCATTTTCAAACCAAAAGTCATTACGACCCATTCATATAATCCGATCACACCAAGACATTGGAACGCAGTCTTAGGAATATCTTCTTCTACCATAAATATTTGATTATATTCTGCATTACCATCTATAAAACTAATCACCTTATGTCCTGAGGCTACATCAACCAACAAATCAGCAATCAGCATCGAATACCCATCCATCGCAGTTGCCTTGTTACCATTCTGAAATCAACACAAACTCACAACTTCCAGTTTTTCTTGAAAACGAAAACGATATTTTCCCGGAGGAAAGCAATGAGCTCGAGTTCCTATTTTTGTTCAAGACTTGTGATGAGGACATCACGCCATCGGATGCATGTGGCAATCCTTCGATGGATATTCACGGTCCAATCACTAGAGCTCGTGCACGACAACTAAATTTAGAGGTGAGCTCGTTCCTAAGCAATTA
>JAZFNS010020006.1:59038943-59049916 GCA_037127165.1 Alloteropsis angusta | reverse complement strand
GCCCCGCAGGCCGCAGCCACCGCAGGCCTTGACGCCCCCTCGCAGGTTCGCCGTGACCGGCCAGCCGCCGCCCCGCCGCACTTCCTTGCCCGCGAACACCGCCGCCCGTGGCCTGCTTCCTTGTGTTCGTCGTCCGCAGGCTCCCCCAGCATCCTGAAAGAGCCGAAGGCAGCAACGAGAGCGGGTGAGAGCTCCCCCGTGGCGGCGACCTTGCCGCCGCCTCGGCGGTCTTGACATCTGAAGCCTTTCACGCCGGCGGTGAGTCCGTCCCTCCCTTCCTCCACCTCCCTCTAGAAAGTGCCTCCTCCTCCTCTCCTCCATGGATCCCTCGGATCTGGATTTTCATCAGGGTATCATCTTCTGCAATGAAGCTTGCCAGAGGCATGGTGCCCCTATCAATACAAGCCTGGATCCATCAAATTTGGGTTTTCATTTGCTAGTTTCTTTCAGTCGCAATCGCTTCAAGCTCACACCCGAATCAGTTGGCATCTGTCTTCAAGCTGTCTTAGGTGGGGTGCCTGCCAAGTTTGCTGTTTCTCAAGCAAACCATCAAATTTTCAGTTTCTCAGTCTCTTGTAAGCAAGTGGGTCTCATGGCAATTGATCTAGGAGTGATTTCATCAGACGATTGCAAGCTGAGTTTCTTCCTGCATAATGACTTGGGGCTCCACAGGGCCATCTCCTTCTCCAAAAGTGATTCAAGCCCAGCTCATTCCTGGCAACCAGTGATCAAAAAACAAGCGCGGAGTTCATATGCAGAGGTTCTAAAACGGGATGCCCCGGTCACGGGAGCCAATGCCATTCTGCTGAGATTTGATCAAAGCAAAAAACCACCAATGGCCAGTTCAGGAAAATCAGTTTTCTCAAGGCTGATCTTCCCAAGGAAATCAGTGTTTGAGAGAATCCAGCTCTCATCTTCAAACAGTTCTTCAGCTTCAGTTCCAAAAGGGAAAGGTTATTTTCGAAGCAACTTGGGTCAACGGGCCAATTTCAAATTCCTAGCCAGAAGCCCAGATTCAAGGAGGCCCAACACTGCCCCAAAGATTTCCCACCGTTGCTCTAGGTGCCTATCACCCAACCACTCAAAGAGCCCTGCCAAAAAAGATCAAGTGTTCGCGCTGTAATCTAGATGGACATGTGTTAATTACCTACCCCTCCTCCCCAAAACCAAAAAGTTTTACAGCGCCGCCCCTAGGCAGTAACTTCTCCACTTTTGCCGCACCAACCCGCAGGTCAGGTGAACCTTGGAAAAGATGGTTCCGGGCTGCTACTCCACTGACTTGTGGGCCACCCAAGAAACCTCCATGCTTCGTGTCCCTCTCGGCTTGTGGCCACGATCCCCCCTGCAACACAGAAGTCCCTTCGTCTTCTACTGTTCATCCCACTCCGCCCCTTCCGCCTCCTCAGCCTACAACCCCACAGAAAACCCCAACCGCCCCTTTTCCTCAACCTTGCCGACGGACGAATCCATGGCGTTCCTACTCATTGACCCTACCCCAATGATGCTTCCGGGGTACAACCGCGTCCTAGTCCAAGGACGCCAGCCTTTCACCAGGGTGGCCATGCCAAGAACTCGCCTGAGCAATGAGGACCTCGCCATCGTCACGGTTGGCAACCTTCCCTCGGGTGAGATTCCCTTTGTTCCTCTTCGCAACAGCATCCTTGCTTTGATAGTAGAGGAGCGGGGCCTAGGTGTCAAAGAGATTCAGAGATGTCCGTTGGGGAGAGGGCAAGCTTTTGTGCGATTCAATCTGGCCACTGACAGAGATGCCATGATCCATCACTGCCCACATTTCAATCAGGGGCTGTCTTTTCAGTTTGTGCCTCACAATAGAGGAGTCAATGCCTGGAGAGTTTTGGTCAACAAAGAATGTTGGTTGATGTTGATTGGTTATCCACCAGATAGCCGTAACATCGATGAAATCAGTGATTCCATTAGATCATTCGACAGGCTTATAAGCTGGCAGCAAGATAATGTCTTGGGTACAATCATCGTAAAAGCTAGAGTCACAGATTTGATTGATGTACTGCACTACATCATCATAATAGATGGTGAAGGATTTCAGGCAGTGTCCTACATGGTGCAATGTGAGATCATCCAGCAAAACATGCTGGGGGGACAGTTGCAAGATGAAGACTTCCCACTAGGGGGTCCAAGGGACGATTTCATTGCACCAGGCTTTAACCAGCAACTTGACCAGCAAATACAAAATGAGGCAATGCCACTTCACCCTCAACCTGCCCAAGCACCTGTAAACCCGGCCATGATTCCTGACCTCAATGACAATGCTGCTATGGAAGAAGATAAAGAAGAGGAAGAGGAAATGGAAATGGATATTCTATAGGAGATAGAACAAGAAGAGATAGTGCAGCAGGAGGAAGAAGAGCCACAACATGAGCTTGATCTTGAGTTATCCCTCTCTGCTCCTCTGGCCTACTCACCATCTGATCAAGGTTCCTCAGCACAGAACTCACCCAAGTAGATTAGCATTTTGCTGCTGAACAAGACATTCCTGTACAGGACCACCTGCCTTAGCCAGAGACAGAGCAGGAGCAAGAACAAGGCCAACAAGCATAGCAGCAACTGGCTGATGCACTTGAACATCACGCTCACCTGGTTGCTGAAGCAGCCTTGATGGAGGAAGACAATCTGCAAGTTGATCCTGTCGATCCAGAGATGGTATTGGCCCTTCCTGCTGTTGAGCAACAACCTGCTGATCTGGCTAATGAAAACATGGAAATTAATGAGATGGCAATGGCACTAGTGCAGCAAGAAGAGCAAGGGGGCCACTTCAACATCAACCTGCAGGTCAACATGGCCTTCACCAATCTTGGCGGGAAAATGGTTGATCCTAGTTTGAATGACAACTTCGGAGGCCTGGTTCAAGCAAAGAAGCCCAAGCCAGACCTCTACAGGCTTTGGGACAAACATTTCTCCCCATTGGGTTGCCCAATACATGTGGCCCAAACACCCTCTTACTGGGCACCCTTCTTCATAATCATGTTATTATCCCCTACTCACTTTGAATGGGCAAAACACTTTCTATCCTCGATCACTTGGAAGAATCTCCTACAATGCACCAACAGCTCTGCTATCATGTCCTTTGCTCTACCCAAAGAGTGTCCACAAGATGTCTCTGTGGACTGTTCAAGAATTCTGGAAGGCATGGGATACTCCTCCATGCTGCAAGACAATTCTCTTCCAACATCACCACCATGCAAGAAACCCCCTCAAGGCTCTTCCAACAGCTCTCCCCTGCTCGAGAATATGATCAGAAGAAGTTCAAGAATCAAGACCAGAAATGGAGGGTTCAAGCACAATAGTTGTGGTCAAAGAAACTGCCTAGCATGTACTGCAGTGCCACCAATCTTGCCTCTCTCAACCCTCTAGAGCATTGGTATTCAGAGCTGCAAGCTTCCTTCAGAAATGCTGACAACTGAGAAGCTACAGCAGAAAGGAGCATCTTCAGGACTTGGCCCCAAAAAAGTCATCAAGAAGACTGTCTCCAAGAAGGTGAAGGGTAGGTTCAACTCTCAGGATAATGGTGCCAATGATGAATCAACAAGTTCTAGCAAGATCTAAGGAGGAAGGATTCCTCTCCTCCCCCAAAACAACTTCTAGCCTGGGGCTGCTTTTGCTTTTTTATGTGGTTTCTTTGGTCTGCAGCAATACTTTTGGTTACTTGATGGTTTGCTGTAATGGGATATTTTTTCTTTTGGTTCGGTCTTTAGTTGCTGGACTTCAGTACTTGAACAGATGGAGATTCAAGATTGTGCCTTTAATCAATTTCTTGCACCTCAAGATTTTTTCCTATGAATGACACCAATTCCAATACAAAATGGATTGTCTTATGCTCGAACATCAGATGGATTAGTGCAAAAGAAAAATCGGATGCCGTAGGCAGCAAAATTAGAGAAGCCAAATGTGACATTCTCTGTGTTCAGGAAACCAAACGTGATTCCTTTGATTCAGCATATATTAAAAAATTCTGCCCCCCTGAGATGAATAAATTTGAATTTCTCCTCTCAATTGGGGCCTCTGGGGGTAGCATTATTATCTGGAAGTCTAGTAAATTTAGTGGAGAGCTCATCTTTCAAAACTCCTTTGCTCATTCAATGGAATTCACCTGTCAGTTCTCAAAGGAAAAGTGGATTCTTACAAACATCTACGTGCCATGCACCCCAGAAGGGAAAACAAGTTTCTTAAATTGGTTCAAAAGAATTGACATGCCAGATGATAAAAAATGGTTAATAATGAGAGACTTCAACTTGATCAGGTGCCCAGAAAACAGAAACAGGCCTGGAGGATCAACACAAGATATGCTAAAGTTTAATGAGGCAATTAGCAGATTAAGGCTAGTTGAAATCCCCCTAAAAGGCTGCAGATTCACTTGGACTAACAAGCAACAGCCCCCCTCCTTGAGAGGCTAGATTGGTTTTTCTTCTCCAATGCCTGGACCACCTACCTCCCAAACACTTTTGCCAGCTCTCTTTCAAGGGACACCTCTGATTACACCCCTTGTGTCATCAGTGCCACCACTTCAATGCCAAAATCCCATTCTTTCCGTTTTGAGAACTTTCGGTTGCAGCATAGAGACTTCCGTGCCCTCCTTCAACATGCTTGGAGCATCCCTACAACACAAGTTGACAGAGCCAAAGTTATAAAAGCTAGGTTAAAAATCTTCGAAGAGTCCTGAAAGCCTGGCAGGCCCTACTTCTAACCTAGCAGCTACAATACAGAACACCAAAGACTCAATCAGACTTTTGGATATCTTAGAAGAAGACGGAGATCTCTCCCTGGAGGAATGCAATCTAAGGAGCATTTTAGCCAACCATCTTTAGTCCCTTTTAAGGCAGCAAAAGGAGTACTGGATCCAAAGGGGGAAAATCAACTGGGTAAAGTTTGGTGATGAATGCAATAAATTTTTTCATGCAAATGCAACCATCAGACAGAGACGGAACACCATCCAGTCCCTATGTGACTTACATGGCAATGAGTTAACTGAACATGATACTAAGGCCAACCTATTGTGGGAAACTTTCTGAGATAGAATGGGGACATCCACTTTTACCCATATGTACTTCTAACTCTGGGCCTTGCTAACAAAAGATCATGGACTAGACTGGCTTGAAAACCCCTTCACATCAGAGGAAATTGATTCTCTTATTGCTGACCTGCCAAACAATAAATCACCTGAACCTGATGGATTTAATGGAGAATTCTTAAAGAAGAACTGCAATTATATAAAGCAGGATTATTGTAACCTCTGTCAAAGCTTCTTTGACCGATCACTCTACTTGAGAAGCATCAACAACTCTTAGCATCAACAACTCTTACAAATGCTTGATCCCCAAAAAGGAGTGCCCCCTGCTAGTAGGAGACTACAGACCCATCTCCCTACTAAACTCCTGCATAAAGCTGCTGACAAAGATCCTGGCTGATAGGCTCCAAAAGGTTATCCTCAGACTAGTTCATAAAAACCAGAATGGCTTCATAAGAACAAGAATAATTCAATATTGCCTTGCCTGGGCTTTTGAATATCTCCACATCAGCAAGACCTCAAAGAAGGAAATGGTTATCCTCAAACTGGACTTTGAGAAGGCTTTTGATAGAATTGAGCACCAGACAGTTCTTGAAATTCTTAAACATAAAGGCTTTGGACCAAGATGGTTGGGATGGATATAGGATATTTTAAGCTCAAGGACTTCATCAGTGCTGCTAAATGGAGTACCAGGGAAAGCATTCCACTGCAGAAGAGGGGTTAGACAGGGAGACCCTCTATCACTACTCCTCTTTGTTCTAGCAGCAGACTTACTCCAAACAATTATCAATAATGCTAAGGATGAAAGCAGACTCAAGCTCCCCATACCAATCAGTGGTGGGAATGATTTCCCCATAGTCCAATATGCAGATGACACTCTTCTAGCTATGGAAGCCTTCCCAAACCAACTTCTGATTCTGAAAGAAATTCTAACTGCCTTTCAAGCCTCAACTGGTCTCAAGGTAAATTACAGCAAAAGTGTAATGATCCCAATTAACACTTGTCAGCACAAGCTACAGCAGCTAGCAGCAATCTTGGACTGTTAGAAAGGGTCCCTCCCCTTCACCTATCTGGGGCTACCTCTGGGCACCACCAAACCCTCAATGGAAGACTTCCTACCTCTTATGCACAGTATTGAAAAAGACTCTCTTGCACATCCTTGTTTCTCTCCCAAGGGGGCAAACTGGAAATGGTAAACTTAGTGTTCTCCTCATCAGCAGTATTCTACATATCCACCCTGAAGCTACACAAAGGTGTCATCAAACAGCTAGATAAATACAGAAAACATTGTCTTTGGAGGGGGTCACATGCAACCTCAAAAAAACCCTCAAAAGCAGTTTAGCCTATGGTCTGTATCCCAAAAGACGAAGGAGGACTAGGAGTCATTAATCTGCACACTCACAATGATGCCTTGCTGATTAAATTCCTACACAAATTCTACACCAAACAAGACCTACCTTGGGTACAACTGATATGGGAAACTACTACTCCAACAACAGAGGATCCTTCTGGTGCACATACTCTGTAAAACTACTCCAACCCTTCAAAGGAATGGCATCAGCCCACATTGTAGATGGATCAACAATTCTTTTTTGGAAAGATGTCAGGAATGGATACAGTCTTGAACACCTCTTCCCACACCTGTTCTCCTTTGCAAAAGACCAACATATCACAGCAAGTAGCATGCTACAACAGAGGGACCTAACACAGCAGTTTCACCTTCCCCTTTTAGAACAAGCCTTCAATCAGCTTACTCATCTCCAAGATCATTTAACAGAGCTAGAGCAAATAGAGGGCAAAGACTTATGGGTTTTCATATGGGGAGTTGGCCCTTTCTCCACATCCAAAACCTACAAAAACATGATAGGCCATAGACAAGTCCAGCCATTCTTCAAAAAGTTATGGAAATCCAAATGCCAAATGAAACAAAAAGTCTTTTTTTGGTTACTGCACAAAGACTGTCTCAGCACCAAAGACCTCCTTCAAAGAAAGACCATGCAACTGGACTCCTACAAATGTGAACTGTGCATTCTTCATTTGAGAGAGGATGTGAGACACCTTTTCCTAACATGCAACTTTGCTAAGAGGTGTTGGGCTAGATTTGGAGTCATGGACATAGCCTCAAGAGATCTGGACCACATCTTTGACAACATCAAAGAAGCCTCCCCCAAAAGTTCTTCATGGAGATCATCATTCTCATGTGCTGGAGCATCTGGTGGACCAGAAACGATTGGAAATTCAACAATGCCATCCCAAGTATGGAAGCCTGCCTCAGGAAATTCAAATCAGAGTTCTCCTTGCTTTTGCTTTGAGCAAAACCCTCAACGCTCCAAGATATGGCAGTATGGCTAAATAATGTACCCTAGATCCCCTTCTTGGGCTTGGCAAGCTTAGGCTCTGCCTGTAATTGTCTTGCTNTCTTTTACTTTACTTTCTCTACTTTCCTTCTTGTTGTTCTTTCTGTTTTTTAGCTCTCCCCTCCTANTTTCCTAAAAAAAATAGTGCCGGTTAAATTCTGGAATAAATCCAGAAAAATGTGACACCCCTGTCGAGTCGAAGACTCAAACCCGAATGGGCAGGTTTTAACATAAGGACCCTAACCAACTAAGCTATGCTTGTTCCACAGTGCTTTTAGAGTTGGAACGTCACTAGAAATACACCTTCTTGTCCTGCTGGTTTAATATCCACTCCTAATTGCTCCAAAGCTCCATGGTTGTGGTTACATACCGCATCTGAATAGAGTTGTTAGTGATTTATTATTAGTAAACAATTAACTAAAAATGATTTAAAAAAGTCAGATACCTCAAGTTGATGTCAGAAACAAAACAGAACAAATTTTTTTGTTAATAGGACATAGTGATGTTATATCTAATTATGTATATATTCGTTTAGCCAAATGAATTGAGCTACAGGTTCGACTTAGAAAAGACGATAGAATTTGCATTTTCAAACACTTTAAATGCACTAACATATACAAACAAACTTCTAAGAAATATACAATAATCTGATAAAAAATAGGAATCATTACGAATAAAATTCAGAAGAAAAAAAACCACTGATGGCTGTACAGGCAGTTTCCCTACTATGGTAGTAAGCCAAGCGTCATGGCATTCAAAGAAATTGTGAGGGCGTAAATTAAGGGAGGTTCACAAGTAAGTGAAGCATCGTGTCATCAAGAAAAAAAAAGCTGTTCAAGACAGACTCTCAGCAGGATTGAGAAGTGATATATCATTCTAGATAACTAAAGCATATACAAAGCTATTATCTGAAATTTGCATAGATGAGGGTAAAAGTAAAGGCTGAGGAAAGAAACCACAAAGCGTTTCAGTACCATAAACAATTATGCCATTGTGTGTTGGAGCATTGCAAGCTTAATTTGACTATATATTAACCAGCATATAACTCTACAATCCTAATTTCAAGTGGTGTTCCAATATCCAAAAGTTGGCATGAGCAACTTTATGAGAGCATCGCTTTGCACCATGATTTTACAGTGTGAAACAGTCTTGGTTTGAAAAAACAGAAACTACTGATCACCTGGAAGAAGCAAAATACATTCTCCATGGTCTTGCAGCTGCTCTGAAACGAGCAAATGAAACAGTTCAGAGAAGAAACTACTGTATTTGAGCTGTGCAGGGAGTTCCCAATTCAGACATCAGAGAATATATATATAGTTAATTAAAGAATATCAATATTTAGAAGAAAAGAAAGCCCACTAAGATATGAAGAGCACTTTTTGTGTTGTGGCAAAAAAAGCAAGTGAACCAACCTACTCTTTATTCTCAGGCTTAGGTTTCCATCTGTCACTTTGTTTTTGACATGACAGCTGATAACATCTAGTATCTTAGTATTTGGCCAACAAAAGGAGCCTCCACTTTCGCTCTCAAGGTCTATAAATTCCTACGTTAACCAGAGAAAATAAGAAGAATTAAAATTATCCACCATTGTCGTTGCAATAAAAAATTACCCAAAATACCCTTATATTATTTATGAATTAGCCCTAATGTTATTTACAAAAATTAACCTAAAAATACATGACGCAAATATACAACTTTAATTAATCTAAAAAATAAAAATTAATGTTACTTTGATGGCTTAACTTTGCCCGTTTATATCATGTGAATGTATAATATTAAAATAAAATAAAGGATTCATAAGAGTACCATGAGATTCATTTTTGAAAATCTTATATTATTTATACCTATATGTTGTTGGATTAGAGATATCTAATGTACTCAAATTGAGCGAGAGAGTTTGAAGCAGTGTAAAATATCTCTTAATATGGTAGAAAATGGTTAAAAAAAGGAGATCAATACTCTCTTAGGGCATGTATCTCCTCTATTTATGCTGGCCTAGGAGGGCGTCGCTGGCGAGGGCAGCGCGAAGTAGGATCACAACATTATAGGGCGGAGCAAGGGACGGCTGAGCACGAGAGCT
Source organism: Alloteropsis angusta (assembly GCA_037127165.1). NCBI lineage: Eukaryota > Viridiplantae > Streptophyta > Magnoliopsida > Poales > Poaceae > Alloteropsis > Alloteropsis angusta. Next base: position 59,040,438 of record JAZFNS010020006.1, on the reverse strand, counting down.
AGGAGAGGTGGAGTCACGTGACGAGCTCGTCCACCGCCGTAGGTAAAGGGCACAACGTGACAGTGAAAGACAAAAGTGGAGAAGAGGAGCCACAGGCCTGCCGAATGCATATAGCATTCTAGCTTAGAAATATTACACAAAATATCCACGTAGCTAATATATCATTCTAGCTTCCATGATAGCATGAATCACACTAAGGGCCCATTTGGCAGAGCTCCCAGAGTTGATTGTCTGCTGAATCCAGCATGAGCTCTGTCAAAAGTTTTCCACAGAGAAGTAATTTTCTGTTGATTCTATGTAGTGATTCTCTGAAATGAACTAAGAGGCTGAGAGCTGAAAAAAAATGAACTTCTCCTGATCTGTGAAGTGAATCTCCATCCTGATTTTGTGAGTTTATGATAGAGAATCAAAGAGGATCACTTTCAGCCACAAAATCACTTCTCTCTGAGAATCAGCTCTCATAAAGAATCAGAATCAGTTGGAGCTCTACCAAACAGTCCCTAAAATTCAGCAGATTGAGCATTCAAACTAACTAATCTATAGAACCAATAAAGCTACTGCTACAGGTTCAATCCTCATTTCCTCCCCTTGGCAACAGTATGCTGTCTAGCGAGATATTTTTTGAAATAATTCAGCTGTAAGAACTGAAAGGATGATCATGTCTACTTTCATTCAATGATATGTAGGATTTATCTTGAACACAGGTTAGTTCACCATTAATTAATAGCCAGAGCTACCCACACAAGCTTCAATATTTTAACGCAAATGCATGATAGCAGACTGATGCAACATGTGTTCTGTGGCATAAACAATGTGGATCATTAGACAAATTAAATCTCCACTAAAGCAGAATCAGGATCGTTGTACACCAAAAATCAGGATAATCGGGTCTGCAAACCAAGTTTCAGGATAGTCAGGTTTGGTTGTTTGGAGACCGCTCGACATACTTATAAAAATCAAACTTACTATACAGTTAGTCATCACAATGTAACTTAATCTACAAGAGTACAATTAACTTAATTATTTACATTCAGGAACAGGGTGAACATTATGCATGAACCAAGGAACTGAACACTCAGATTTAGCTCTAAATTCAGTCATTTATCCAACAACTTCTAAATTCAGTCATTTATCTCAGAAAACAAAAGTAACCAAATGGTCAGCAAAAAATGTGGAGCAAATTGCAGCATTCTGAAATCTAAACTTGATTTGCAAAGAGAATTGAACACTCAGATTTAGTTTCATATCTTACCACGGGCAATCAAAAGGCCCTGTGTACTCCTACGCTCTAATCTTGTAGCTTCCACATGCACCAGATACAGAACAGGTCAGCTTGCCATTCATCTCCATGTGTAAGAGAGAAAAACCATGATAGCATTATTTTCAACAGCTTGTGTGCAACATTAGGGAGCAGGCTCGGAGGATTGTATCAGCCAGCACAGAAGCAACAGATTAAAAAGCACTACGAAGGGAAGAGGACAAATGAACTTGGAGG
>JAZFNS010020006.1:58403729-58415408 GCA_037127165.1 Alloteropsis angusta | reverse complement strand
TGTATTCTCTGATTCTTGTAAGTCGCCGTCGTTGGCGTTGTAACCTGACTCCCGATATAGTGAAGTTCTTGCAGGCTGGCGCCCGTGGTTTTTTCCTCTCACATCGAGAGGATTTCCACGTTAAATCTCGTGTCCCCTTGTGGTTTCATCTGTTTACTTTCATTGTATTTCGTCGTTCGCTTATAACATTCTTAGGCACTAAATAGTAACTATGGGCATAAACAATGGGTCTGGAAGGTACAGGCGAACACATAAACAAACCAATAACGACAACATCATCAAACGTCTGTATCATACGAATTGGCAAACCTATGGGCGCTGGAGCAGTGGTCCAACCCAGCCATCGTGCACGGACCACAGGGGACGCTGGGTGAGCCCGGCCACCTTGCCACCGCCTTCTGCCGGGAGGCGTCGCTTGATGGCATTGTCATAAGTCATAGTAAACTTGGTAGACGCTTGTGGCCACGATGGCCTGGCTAGCTAGGGTAAAGGAACTATTTTAGGAACTGCAGGCTGCCGTGCTTAGTGCACTTGACTCGATCTGATCGATCCCATCCCATGCTTATCTGACCTCCGAATCGAGTCTTTAAAAGCATTTAGCCTCTGGCTGAACCGGAAGCAACACATAATTAATTTAATTAAATTAGACAATTGACAGTTGCTTTTGTTTTGTCATAAAGGCCACGGCAATGCTAACATTAGCACCTTCTGCATTTCTTTATTTTTCTAGCCAAGGATAATTGGACAAATACATTGACGAGGGTCAGGGTTGATCGATCAAACCCCTAATCAATGGCACGTGGCTAGAACACCCTTGAAAAACAAAAGTCGACACCTCGAATCGAACGGCCCCTCCTCGACCGGGTGGCCCTGGGTCCACCCGTAAGGGTCCTACTCCGTCTGAATGGGCTCCGCCTCGCCCGACGAGTCTCCACCTCGCTCGGCTGGTCCTCTCGGCGTCGTCTCTCTTCTTTTGCTCACTCCGGGCCGTACCAACTAGGTACCCGGCTTGTTAGGACAGGATGGGCACCGTCCATCCTCGCTACGGCCATAGCGGCACCGTCTCGTCCAAACATGAACGCCATAGTCCCCAGGAAAGGACGCTTGCCCGCTCGAGCAGTGACAGCTGGAGTCCAACGACGAACAATACAAGTCAGCCACCACCCGCAACCACTCGGTGCAGCATTCGAGAGACCGCTCCTCTCAATCACTCGGAGGCCATCGAGCCCAGGTCGGACGAAACGCCCATTCCGTCAACTCTGACACCGTACAGTGTTCACCTGCCCCTTGCGTACGATCAAAGCTACAAAACGACAGTCAAGTCTCCGGCACTATTTCTCATTATGTATTTCCCCTTTTTAACCCCCCCCCCCATTTTTCTTGCTCCGCTTGCGAATATAAAAGGGGACGAGCATCACGACACACACACACACTCACACATCGACACAGACACCGGACATCTACATCCGCACACACACGACACCCACAACATAGGGACTTGGGACCACATGCCCTCTCCCGACCATTTTGTAACCCCTACTACAGACATGGGCTTGAGAACACAGATTCTCACTAGACATAGGGTATTACTCCCTAGAGGCCCAAACCAGTATAACTCTCTACGTCACTTGAGCCACCATCCGGTTTCCAGACACGCGATCGTAGAAATTATACTTGCCGGCGGTAAAGAACCCCGACAGTTGCCACGCCAGGTAGGGGCCTTCGCGTGTCGCTTCATTTCAGCAAGGTCCAGATGGCCTACAGCGGCGCCCCGTTGGTGCCAAGCGTTTTGTGCCTCGGCTCCCTCGACTTTGCATTCAGCGAGTCGGAGGAGCCCCTCATCGGGGCCACCTTCATGCGCTCCAAGCCCGCCTTCTACAATGGCCCTGCACCGAGCCACGACAAGTGGCCCGAGCCTACACGTATCGCGACGGGCGCCACCGCATACGTCCTTGTTGACACCTCTTAAGTGCAATTTTTAACCATCAAAATATGACAAATATAATCACCAAAATTAGTGATAAGGATTAATTCTAACTACTTCCACGAGTTTTGGTGTTTTACCTTGGTACACAGGAAATAACACAAAATGAGAACAAAATACCATTACCACAAAATACCCCAAATGCCAAATTGGAATACACGATTGCGTAGAGCTCGTCGAGATGATCGAAATGAATATAAATTTCAAATTTTTGTGAGCTCGGTATAAAAATATACAAAAAGTCCCAATTTATTATGAAGCGCTGACGTCATCGCTGACGTCGGCGCTGCTGACGTCACCCGAGGCCCAGCTGCCAGACCAGCCGGCCCAGCACGGAGCAGGCGGCCCAGCAGCAGCAGCTGATCGACCACGCGCGGGCCCAGAAGGAAGCAGCAGCGCGCAGTACGCACACGTGCGCGCGAATCGGGCGGTGCGGACTCGGCTCGCGTGGGAGCGCGCAGGTTTGGCCGGCCGAGCCCGCACGTCAGTGAGCGCGGGAAGCGCGGGGCGGGAACCTGGCGCGCGCGTCACTTGCGCGGGAGGCGCTCCACGCTGCGGACCCGGGCCGGTGGACGCGTGGCGCGCGGAGGTGCAGTCTGTGCCGGTTTTTGTTGGTTTTCTCCGGTTTTCTGCTGGTTTTGCATGGTTCCCTCCGGTTTTACACCGGTTCTTGACCAAGGAAGTTCGGTTTTCACCTAGAGAGTCTTGGCGCGAATACCAAACCTCGTACCGACTCTGAGAGGTTGGCTTCCCCGGTATAGGTGGAAGGAAGGGGAGAGGTTTGAGGAAGAATATTCCCAAACATCAAGGAAGCATCTCCTCTCTCCTAAGGCATCTCTTCCACTATAAATAGAGGACCTCCTCACTCCCGCAACACACACCAAGAAGTGAAGATCAAAGCAAAGCTCTCCATAGTTAGTAGAAATAGGTGAGAGTTGAGGTGCGAGCCGGGGAGAAGTCGTGCTATCGGCTTCCTCCCCTCTTCTTGTACCTCGGTGGATGCGGCTCAGGTTCGAGTAACATCCGGGTATTTCCTTTGTATTTCTGGATTAATATTTAATANAAGTTCAGGCTTTACTTTATATACTTGTGGGCTCCTTGTGATAAATGTCTTAGTAATCGTGAAGCTAATATAGTATTTTATTGAGTATACGTGGTGTATAATCTCTTGAATACCTTGGAGTGCGCCTAGTGGCATTGATTTGTAGTGGTAGCCCCATGTGGTGACAGTCCTGACAGCCTACGTAGTCCACCACGTGAGATCCACTAGAGTATAGTAGGACCATTGCTTGGCTTGCCTTGTNGTCCCATCCCTTTCCGGACTTGGACGATTTGGCGTCCTGAAGCAAGTATTATAGTAAAACAACTTCAACTAACCTTTAATCGTCCAAAATACATAGAAATAACCCTCTCTACCTTCTACATAATTATCTCTGTGTCCTTGGACGTTCTTAATTCATAACTAGTACAGACGTGTTCCCTGTGGATTCGATAACCTGAAATACTCCCGGTTGAAAGCTACATCGGTATCCATACGCTTGCGGATTTATCTGTGATCGTTAAAAATACCAACAGTCCTCGACATGCTTGCTGAGGACCTGGCGGGAGCCCTGGGATGGCGCCCGACCTAGGAGCATTTCCGCCTCATCTCCTACGGCAGTCACCAAACTCGCCCTCCATGCCGGAGGGGAGGGCAGCTCTCCTGGGACGAGTTCCTCGACTGCTACACCGCCATGTACCCGGAGGGACGATCAGGCCTACCGCACGACCCGGCGGCCGCCCCACCACTGACAAAGCTCNGGCTTACGCGCCGCACCTACCAAAAAAAGGCGTGGCGGACGAGCGGCCCTTGGACCCACAGTCAAGCCGGACTCCGTCGACGTTCCACGATCCCTCCCAGGAGTGCCTCGTGTGCCACGGCCCGAAGAGTGANCAAACGGACCATGACCATCTCGTTAGAGAGAGGTCCACACCACACGCCACCCCATGGGATTTCTGCAGTCGATCCTCGACGCGCCAGGTTGCAGGAGCTCGATGAGGCAGGGCATCAAATCGACGACGAACGTGACCGACTACACCGCGAGCTTGGGTGGATTGCAGACGGAGGAGCCGCCCATGCGCGTGCATGGGACGTACACTAGCGCATCATCAACAATGGCCCCGCCACATACCACGACAGGCAGCCCGACACCCCACCTGAAGCGGCAGGCGATGACAACGAAGACGACGCCAATGGCATGCCGATCTTCAAGCGAGCATCCTAGAACCTCGCGGCGGCTGCTGTTCTGCTTCGCGGGTGTCCTGAACCCGCAACCCCCGAGGATCGGAGGTTTCATCAACAGCTCGGCACGCTTCTGGAGACCGTGGAAGTTCAGCAAGCAGAGCGCTCTGCGTCATGACAGGGGGTTCCGTGGCGCATGGCCGAGAACAATCCATGCATCATCATGGAGCCACCCCCGCATTACACCATGATCAGGAAGATGGTCCCATCAACGTCCCCGTCTGGCAACGCGTCCGCGACGCCCGCGGCACCATCCATGCCCGATGGAGAGACACGGTGGACAGAGACGCGGGACAATACGACGGGCACCGTGAGCCCCGCCCTCACCGCACCTACAACAGACGGCGAGGAGGCCGCTACGACAGCGGTGAAGATCGGAGCAGGAGCGTGACCCCTCACCCTAGGGGGCCGCATGCCTTTGGACCTCGTGTCCTTAGTGCACGTTTCCCTCCCTGCTTTCGGGCTCCAACAACGGTACCCTACTATGATGGGGATACGAAGCCCAGCATATGGTTGGAGGACTATCGGCTCTCATGTCATGAGGGCGGAGCGCAAGACGACTATTTCATCATAAAAAATCTCCCGCTCTACATCACCGACTCGGCGCGTACGTGGCTCGAACACCTCCCCGACGGCAAGATCGATAGTTGGGCTCAGTTGCACGACGTGTTCATCGGCAACTTCCAAGGTACCTACACCCGGCCTGGGAACCTTAGGGATCTGTGCAACAGCCACCAAAAGCGGGACGAGAGCATGTGTGACTTCATGAGGTGCTTCTCCAAGCAGTGCACCGAGTTGCCCAACACCGTCGACACCGACATTGTCTCAGTGTTCCTATTCGGGACCAGGAAGACGCAAACTATCCGAGAGCTTCTCGACATCGCCACTTACCATGAAGATGGGGAAGAAGCGGTCACCGCGACCCTTGACCTGCCTCGAAGCAAGGGCAAGCATCTCACAGTAGACAGCGAGGGCACTTCCGCTCAAGCCAACAACAAGAAGAAAAAGGACAAGCGGCGGCGCGATGGTGGCATGGTGGGCCAAACAAAGGACTGCCAAACCCAAACACAACCCACCTAAGGACCACTTCGAGAAGCTTCTTGAAGCCCCATGCACCAATCTCGAGGGCCCCGTTAAGCATGCCTTGAAAGACTGCAACCTCATGAAAAGCTTCCTCACCGGCGCTCTAAAGAAGAAGGCTCCCAAGGCAGCTGAAGGTACGGCCAGAGGCCCGAACAACAATGATGACGAGTACCCCAAGGAGGACGGTGCAGTCATGATGATCTTGGGGGCCCGCAGCCTATCCTTCGAATCACGAGGAGAAGTTGGCCCGACGGGAGATCTACCACACGCAGCCCGTGGTGCCTTCTTAGCTCAAGTGGTTAGAGACCCCGATCACTTTCGATCGCTCCTACCATCTTGACCACATCCCGCTACCAGCGAGATGCCCACTCGTCGTCGACCCTCTTTTCAGCACGAAGCATGTTCACAAGGTGATGATGGACGGGGAAGCGGCCTCATCCTCTTCACCAAAACCTTGATGACATGGGGATCCCGAGATCCCGGCTACGGCTGTCCATGGCACCGTTCCAGCGGGGTCATCCCTAGAGCGGATGTGGTACCCCTTGTGGCAGATCGACCTGCCTGTTATTTTTGGAACTCAGTGCAACTTCCAGAAGGAGAACCTCACCTTCGAAGTGGTGGGGTTCTCTGGGACGTACCATGCCATCCTTGGAAGGCCAGCATACACGAAGTTCATGACTTTTTCGAACTACATGTATCTCAAGTTGAAGATCCCCGGGCCTAAGGGCGTCATCACGGTGGGAACTTCCTTTGAACATTTGTACGAATGCGACAACGAGTGCTTCCAAATNCGCAGAGACGCTCATCCGGTCTGAGAAGCTCTGCGCATAGCCTTCTCCCAGGGACCTCGACATCCTCGAGACGTTCAAGCAAGCCGCTTGCTCCTTTGAGCTAGCCAAGGACGCCAAGGAGGTGACCGTCACCGACGACAACAGCACCCTCTGTATCGTCAAGCCTGGCTCACGAACGGTCAAGCAAAGGCTTCGACGTTTCGACAAGGACAAGTGCAAGTCCATCAGCAAGGAGATCAAGAAGCTCCTCAGCGCAGGCTTTATTAGGGAAGTATACCACCCCCAGTGGCTAGCCAACCCTGCCCTTGTAAAAAAAGATCAAGCTTGTCCACTTGAAGCCTGGCGCTGTTGNCTATGCTCAGCGTCTGTGCTTTCCTGTGTGAAGCTTGGCTCACCATCAGGCCCTCCCTGAACTTCTGGAGATACTTTTACTATCACGTCTATTACAAGGAGTAGTTCATTGTTGTTTCAATTGGGTTCTCCTTGAGAGATTGGGCTTCCTACATCCCCTTTTCTGTGATGGACTGCTGGAAGGGGTCCGAGAAGCACTAGTTCTACATGCATCTCCCCATCGAGACCAGTGTCATAGGAAAATGCTAATGCCATACCTCCAGGACAAAAAGAAAGCTCTGCCCAAGTCTATCGCGCCTCTGCAGAAGCACATCGCTCGGATCCTAGAGCTTCGGGAGAAGGGTCTGACTGTGGCACATGTGGCTGAAACTCTCATCAAGTGGCGCGTCATCCCTCTGAAGGCTTCTGGTCGTAGTGCCTGGTCTTTCTTAGGCGACAATGACCTAGATAGATCATTGCCCGATGGTAAATTCATTTTCCCATTTTGTATTATCTTCCAAATTTGTTTAATTGCCTGAATATTCCAATGCTTTACGAACAGTTGTCCCAAATAAGGATATAATTATGCGGCTGTGGTGGATGCTCAGGGCCGGGCATCCCGAATGGGACATCGTCCCCCTCCCGTACAGCGCCAACAACCCTCCTCTGAGGTATGTTACTATTGATAGGGATATTTTTGTTTCTTTTTGCTTCTGAGAACTCTTTTTCTGATCAGGTACTTTCCTGTTCCCGAATAAGAGCTTGCTGTCTACGATGCCCCTGCAGAGGTCAGAGCCATCAAATTGGATGAGAAGGAGGCTACGGCGAGCCCTACGCCCGACTAGAACCTAGAGGTCCTAGCAGGCGCCAGCTCCGAGCCCCCTACCAAGCCAGCTGTGCAAACCCCTGTTGGTAAGGCATCGTCTTTTGTGGATCTAGTCGATCAAGTTTTAGCGTCTGCCTGACTTGTGAGTCAATTCTGCAGTTGAGGTCCCAAGCAGCAGCCTGCCCGATCCTCCCCCTTTGGCCCCAATGAAAGCCCCGACCAGCTCTAAGCTCCCCGTGTCCCGGACCCGGAAGCGTCACGCCAGCCTCGCCTTATCGGCAGGGAAGGGGAGCCCTAGACCTCATGGCCCAAGTGGGGTGAACATCCGTGTGCCCAAATAGCATCGGGATAAGGTACCGTGCGTAGCCATCTTTGGGCGTCTTTTTGCTGATCTTTACCAACTAACCCCAGTTGCACATGTTCTGGAGGACTCGCTTTAGGATACCGGCTCATCTCCTCCAGCCAAGCCTCCTACGGGTAACAAGAGGCTTAGGCTCATGATCCCGTCAGCTCAATAAGGACTTAGCTCATCCAGATCTTGCTCCCTAGACTTGTGATTGTTTGTGCAATTCTTAGAGGTGCCAAAATCATCAAGCCCACGGCATCTTCCCTTCTTGTTCCTCCCAAGGATGCTACAGCCCCTGAGCCTGACGCATCAGCCAAGACTCTTGGTGAGGAGAAGGCGAAAGCTGTCGAGGAGCCGTACTCAGAATCCCTGGGGCCGCTCATCGTCACACTTGAAGAGAAGTGGCGGCACTTATGCGCTCGAGCCTCTTCATCGAAAGTGTCAGTGAGCAGACTGGAGGCCCAAGTGAAACTTCTCCAGTCCGAGAAAGAGGGTATGTTTGACCAGGACATACTATGCTTTTTCCCGATCATCAATATCCGTTGTGCTAATGTCGCCTTTCTCCTATAGATCACTCCAAGAGCATTGATTTGCTTAAGAAGGAAATCTCAGACCTGAAGAGGCAAATCTCTTTTCGGGATGACAAGATCGCCAACCACTCCAAGCATCTTGCCTCTTTCAAAGAGCAGAACCAAAGCCTGGAAGGGGAGCTCCTCGAGGGTGTGTGTGCTGCTGCCACCGATGCTGTTGGTGCCCTGAAGAACCACTTCCCCGAGCTGGATGTCTCCGTTCTGTCCCAGGGATACAAGTGCTCAGTCGAGGAAGGTGAGGTCCTGGCCGCTGAAGTCTCCCCTATTGTTAGTCCTTCTGTCGATCAACTCAGCCTTTATCTATCAGATGATGAAGGCATATTTGAACATTTGTGGGATCCTATAATAGGGAAACATTAAGTAGTTTTAGTAGTTGAACATTACTTGGTGCGCACTGTCATTACTTAATCTGTGCGCGACTTTGAAGCTATTCCGGTAGCCTCGACGCTTTTGGTTTGAATAAGCTAGTCTTTGCTAACTTTCTGCTACCTTGAGCTAGTTCGGAGTTGTTTAGTTACTTGAGACGCGTGCGGTCTGCTGGAACTGTATAACTCCTTGTAGTCTTGGTGTTCGGATCGTCTTCGTAAGATAGCTTCTATACCAAAAGCTCGATCCTTGTGAGGTATCAGTACCATAGTAGCCCCCGGGCGCATTTATGTCACGCAGGCGTGGCAGGAAAGTGGCCAGAAGTACTGATCACAAGATTCCTGAACGCATAGGGGGAGCCCCCGAGCATGATGCACGGGATGCATAGAATAGGTCTGAAGAAAACTTCAGCGCAGTAGCCCCCGGGCTCTCTGTTATTGTGTGGAATATAGTAACAAAGATTAGAAGCACAGTGAGTAAAAGTAAACCCAGCCCCCAAACAAGGGTGAGTAGAGTTTACAGAACTTATCTTTTTTTGTTGGTGTTGATGCTGACCGCGATCAACAGCTGATGCTCCAAATCTTGTGCAGATTAGGCTGTAAGCTTTGCATTGATTACCTTGCAAAGCGTAGAATCGTCGCAGCTGATCCATGTTCCATGTGTTCGGCAAGACATCACCGTTGACTTCTGCGATCCTGTAAGCACCTGTGTGGCGATTTCCACCATGATGTACGGGCCCTGCCATGGAGAGGACAATTTTGTCTTGTCCTTGGTGCGTTGATCTAGTTTGAGCACCATGTCACCAATGCACAGGCTTCATTTTCTAACATTGGCATCGTAGTATTGTCGCAGCTTTTGCTGGTATTGAGCCACCCCGAAGGCAGCTTTGTCACAAGCTTCTTCTAAGAGAATTAGCTCATTGGCCCTACGATCGGGCTCGTCGGTTTCTGAGTACATTGCCACGCGTGGGGCTTGTAGTCGGATATCGGTTGGCAATATTGCTTCTGCTTCGTACACCAAGAAAAAGGGTGTTTCTCCTATAGCTCGGTTCATGGTGGTCCTCATCGACCATAGGACTATAGGTACTTCATGAATCCACTTCTTGTCGTAGGCTTGTAGCCTATTAAATATCTTTTTCTTGATTCCTTGGAGCACAATTCCATTTGCTTGCTCAACCTGCCCATTTGTCTTCGGGTGGTTTACCGACGACTTATCATATTTGATCCCTTGTTCGTAGCAAAAATCAGAAAACTTTTTACTTTTGAACTGCGTTCCATTATCAGAGATTATCCTGTTCGAAATGCCGAATCGTACGACAATACTCATTTACAACTGCTTCTTTAGTAATTTTCTAAACGGGTTCAGCCTCGACCCATTTAGTAAACAGGTCAATGCCGACAAATAGAAATATGTATCCTTCGACTGCCCTTGGGAAGGGCCCAAGGATATGTGTCCCCCATGTGGCGAATTGCCAGGACAAGGGTATAGTGTTCAAAGCTTGTGCAGGTTTAGCTTGCTTCACATTTTTGCACTAAATCAGTTGACATGCTTCGCATTTTTGCACTATATCAGTTGCGTCTTGAAGAGCAGTAGGCCAGCAGAGGCTGTGTCGAAATGCTTTCCCGGCCGGATATCTCGGAGAAGCATGAGACCCACAGATTCCTCCGTGGATATCATGGAGCAAGCTAATGTTCTCGGTCCATGTGATGCATTTGAGGAGCATTCCATTGTGGGTTAGCTTGTATAATCACCCGTTGACCAACTGATAGTTCTTGACGTTACGATGGATCTTCTCTAGTGTTGCATCATCATCCGGAATAGCTTGGTTTGTGAGGTACGTACGGATTGGATCCATCCAGTTTTCCTCGTTCCAACTAGATCGGCAGCACGAGCCGTATCGACCAACATAGACTCCGCTGGGGATTTGTTGGTTACAGAGACTGGTCCCTATTTGGGCGCAGTTTTTTAGTTCGGTGATGAAACNCGACACAGAGGGTTTGGTTAGAATTTCAAGTAAAACGTTGCCTGGGAAACGTGTGCATTCGTCAGCGGCTTTTGCAAGCTTGTCTGCGTCGCTATTGAACTCCCTCTTAATGAACTGTACCTCACGTCCCATAAACTTGCTTTCCATTTTCCTATATGCCTCAAAGTAGCTGGCCATGACATCGCTCTTTGCATTATACTCGTTTTGTACTTGNTGACACAGAGGGTTTGGTTAGAATTTCAAGTAAAACGTTGCCTGGGAAACGTGTGCATTCGTCAGCGGCTTTTGCAAGCTTGTCTGCGTCGCTATTGAACTCCCTCTTAATGAACTGTACCTCACGTCCCATAAACTTGCTTTCCATCTTCCTATATGCCTCAAAGTAGCTGGCCATGACATCGCTCTTTGCATTATACTCGTTTTGTACTTGNTTTAGCGGCTAGCTGTGAATCCCCTTTCACCACCAGCCTTTTGATTCCGAGGGAAGCAGCAATGCCGAGTCCGGTCAAAAGTCACTCATACTCGGCGACATTGTTAGGAGGCACAAGGTCAGCAAAGTCTATTTGTAATGTGTATTGTAGGACATCCCCTTGTGGAGAAATTATGACAACTCTAGCCCCCGCGCTGGCTTTGCAGAATGCTCCGTCATAGAACATTGTCCAACGTTCGGGGCTCTGGGCTGTCTCATATGGTTCGAGGTTCGTCCATTCTGCAACGAAATATGCCAGAGCCTGTGACTTGATCATAGTCCTAGGTATGAATTCGATGTCGTAGGCCCCTAGTTCCACAGACCATTGTGCGATCCTACCCACGGCATCCCGATTATGCAGAATGGTGCCCAGGGGGTATGTGGACACAACTTAGATCTTGTGATTCAGAAAGTAATGTTTGAATTTCCTGGAAGTAATCAGCACAGCATACAATAACTTCTGAATTTGTGGGTAACTTGTTTTTGTGTCGTGTAGAACATCGCTTACAAAATATACTACCACCGGTTCAGTAACAGAAGTCGTTTAGGACAGCGACACGGTCTCCGAAACACAACTTTGATCTCTTGTTATTATAAAAATATTTATGAAAATGTGATATATGTATACTTTT
>JAZFNS010020006.1:57400361-57418430 GCA_037127165.1 Alloteropsis angusta | reverse complement strand
TTGTTGCTTCCAGTACTGTTATGTTTCTGCTCCCACCGCATACCCATGTATCTGCACTGCACCTGCAAAACTCCTCCTCTCTGTTGCCCAATTTTTCAGACTTGGTGGTGTACCTCGGCGATCTCGTGACGGCGAACAACTTCCCGATCGCCAACGCGAGCCTGTACTGGGACAGGGCGATTTCTGCGGCAAGAGGCAGGGGAATCCCGTGGGCAACCGTGTTCGGGAACCACGACGACATGGCGTTCGAGTGGCCGCCCGAGTGGTTCTCCCCTGACGGTGTTCCGCCAGTGGGCTGCCCACCAACGGCGACGGCAACCACGTCGGCTTCAGGTATATAAACCTGAAGAACTTGGGAGATAAATAAAAAACGGACCTTCAATGCGTTTAGGCTTCAGTTCAGTATAGACCGGACAGCTCAATATGATAGACTTTTTCAATTATGATGATCCTTGAATTCTTCGTGAAATAAGATCAGGATCAAGGATGCAGCTTTCGATGGACTCCGCGGATCGACCTGATGAAAGCAGAAATCAGCCAGAACAGACTGTCCTACTCATCGAACGGCCCCAAGGACCTGTGGCCCGGCGTGTCCAACTACATCTTGCAGGTGCTCTCACGCACCCACGACGATCCGGCTCTGCTCTTGTATTTCCTTGATTCCGGCGGTGGATCCTACCCGGAGGTCATATCGAGTGCTCAGATCAAGTGGTTTCAGAGCCAGTCTCAGTTCCTAAATCCCAATGGCAGGTCAGACACAATTGTTTCTGAGTATACATTTCTTGCCTGTAGTCTTTTATCAGAAAACGACAACATTAACTTGTCTGTTCATCTTCATCATATAGTGATACTGGTACGTTGTTGTTGCATGCTATTTCCCATTTGAGCCCCGTAGGATCCCTGAGCTGATCTTTTGGCATATACCAAGCACGGCATATCTCAAGGTGGCTCCAAAGGTAAGATATGAAATAAGAAAGCCCTGTGTTGGCTCTATCAACAAGGAGGATGTAGCGCCACATGCAGCCCAATGGGGTATTATGGATGCTCTTGCCAACAGGCCGTCAGTTAAGGTGTGTGAATGATTTAGATCAACAATTTAAATTTCATACAATAAATTATAAGATACAGTACCCCGATGACTTTTTTAGTTCAATATCAGTACTATTTATTTATATTTTAAGAAATTAAATATAAAACTAGCACTGATAAATGGACTAAAATGATGGTTGTTGAACACCCTAAACACCAATATAATTGGCACCCGTACCTTGGTGTGTACGTTCTCTGTGTCCAAATATTTATTGCCATTGATTTTTTATCATGACTTTAACCATTCATTTTATTTAAAACATTATATCATTTATTTTGTTTGCGACTTTATTTGTCATTACATGTACTTTAAGTAGGCTTGCCACGGGGAGGGTACGAACAGCCCCACCATTTGTTCATACCCAAACTCAAATAATTATTATCCAATCTTCACCATCCTCGTTCTTATCCATATCAAATGGATAATTAACTTTGTACCAGATACTATGTATATCAAGTGGATAAATACTTTTCTCCCTATACACTACCCTCCCAATTTGTAATGTATAGTTAATTGTTAACTCATACCCTCCCTATTTGAGGTGGGTGTGGATTTGGGTATAAGTTTTGGATACCCAGCAAGGGGCCTAACTTTAAGTGTGACTTATCTCTTTGCATAATTGTATAATTTTTTGAATAAGATGAAAATTTAGACATTTTAGAAAAGTCAACGGTGACAAATATTTTGATACGGATGTGGTACTACTATTTATTCTATATATGGTGCTGTTTTTGGACAGGTTGAGGTGTTAGTATAAATAATAAGATTGTTTGTTTTCACAGGCACTCTTTGTTGGACACAACCACGGCCTGGACTGGTGCTGCCCGTATGAAAAAATGTGGCTATGTTTTGCTCGGCACACTGGTTACGGAGGTTACGGTAACTGGCCCAGAGGAGCAAGGCTCATACAGGTAACTGAGAAACCATTCTCGACTGTGTCCTGGATAAGGATGGAGGACGGGACGAGGCACAGTGGCGTTACACTAAGCTCCTGAATCTGTCTGGATTTCATATACGGAGGCGATGTATTGTGCTAAAAAAATAAAATGAATGAAAACAAATAGGGCAGCAGAGGGCTGAGGGACTATTTGATGCAAACTGCATAGTGTGGACCCCTTTTTATAAAATGATGCATGGGGATGTATTTCTGTTTCGTTGTAAAAATGGTCATGTATAGTATAGCACGTAAGAGCATCCAATATTTTTACTCCCAGTAATTAGGAAGATTTTGGACCTAGAAAACGCCCGGTCCTTCAGCAGACAGCAGTGGCCCTACTTTTTCCCCAAAACCTGAAAAATGTGTCACGTAATCGTAGGTGGAATATCCCCGTCCTGAAACCGTCACCCTTTTTTCAATGGAGGCAGCATGCATTTTGGAACTGAGGGAGTGACCATAAATTATAGGACCAATTATTTATTGCAAAACATGATAACAAAAATGAAGTCGCCGGAGAGAGCTGATGATAAAGGCAGTTGGCAGATCCTTGGCGGCTGACGGGCTGCTGATGATCCGTCAAAGGGGCAAGGTCGCAATGATCCTTTGGAATTCCACGAGCCCGGCGCATATACTTCTAGGAGTACTCCACGAAAACTTTGAGCTTAGTTATAATAAGGGTAACATGCGTGCTTTTTGCGGAGTCTCGCAGGGGACTTCTTATCACCCATTCTCTTTAATTTTGTGGCAGAATGTCTCACCAGAATGGTGAAGCATGCTCAAAACAACAACTTGATAGTTGGGTTGGCTGATAATCTGATACCCAAAAGGGTGGCTATAATGCAGTGCAGATGATACCATAATATGTTTAAAAGATAATATAGAATATGCAGGAAATCTCAAACTTCTTGTATATGCTGAACTTTTTAATTGCCAAGTTAGACACTTTCCCATCAAATTATTGAGAGTCCCGGTTAGACTATCTCCAACAACCATTACTCAAACACCATACCCATTCGATGGATTGGATGACAAACACTAAAAAGTCCCGGACCCAAAACTTATCCTTCTCCAACAGCATGAACGCAAAACGCAAACGCAGAATCCTCCGCTGGCCTCCCTCCGCGTGGCGAGCTCGGCCTCCCTCCACGCCGCCTCGTCGGCCTGGGCCGGCGCACGACGTCGCTGCCTCGCCATCGCGCATCCTGTCCTCGGGGAGGCATCGGAGGCGGCGGAGGAAGAGCAGGAGCTGCGCGGCCGGGAGGTGCGGCGCCTGGGAGACGGCAGCGAGGTGAGCGGGGGCGCGAGGAGCAGCGCGTGGGTGTGGCCGGCGGCGGAGTGGGTGAGGTGGCGGTGGTGCGGCGGGGCAGCGGCGACGAGGGCTGCGGCGAGCGGCGGGAGGTCCTCGGGCGCGTCGGTGGGTTACGATGGCGACGGCGACCGCCGTCGGAGCTCGGCTACCTGCTTCTTCCCGCCCGCCCGTCGCCGATGTCCTCCCGCCGCAGCTGCACAAGCAGCTTTCCTTCTCCAGTTGCTCTAGGAGAGAGATGATGCCAGAGAGATTTGGGTGCGGGAGGGAGCGATGCTTATTTGCGTTTCCTCTCTCCTCGTACGCAAAATGGCTACTGTGATTGGGTATTCTGTTGGAGCGAGTGTTTTTGACCTAAAACATTGTGACGACTTTTATTTGGGTTTGGGTCACGGTATGGGTCTTTTGTTGGAGACCGTCTTGGCCCATGTAAACTCCAAGCGGCTGACTGGTCACCTTTAAAAGACAAGAATTGGAAGAAATTGGATGTATGGATGGGTCACTACCGAAAATCCCAAGTTTGCCGAGTGTTGAGTTGTTTGCCGAGTGCAATATTTTGGACACTCGGCAAACAAGTGATTTGCTGAGCGTATTTTGAAAAACACTCGGCAAAAATGGGGTTTGCCGAGTGTATTTTTAAAAACACTCGGCAAACACATTCTTTGTTGAGTGTTAAAAAAACACACTCGGCAAACACATTATTTGCCGAGTGCAAAAAAACACTCGGCATCGGCAAAGGTGTTGTTTGTCGAGTGTATTTTAAAATACACTTGGCAAAGATAAAATCAAAACACATTTTAAAGTAGTAAATCAATTCAAATTAAAAAGTTTTAAACTACAAAGTTGTTTAACTACTCAAGATCTACAATTTTTATATTGGTCATATCTTGATTCAACAAAGTCAAAGTAACACTGTTCACAAAATCTAAATCTCTCATATAGTTTCATGAAACTAGAAGTGAGATATAAGATTTGTGAACATTGTTACTACCACTATGTCAGATGAACAAATGACCAAAATAAAAGTTGTAGATCTTCAGAATTTATGAAACTTTGTTGTGGAACTTTTTTTAATTTGAATTAATTTTGCCAATGATAAGTTCGTATGAAAATTTCTCAAATTTGAAATTTTGAGTTGTTGAAACTACCTCGGATAGAGAAATAGCCACAATAAGATTTGTAGATCACAAAAAGTTACGAACCTTCGTTGTAGACAACATTTTTATTTGAAATCTTCTTGTCAACGAAAAACTCAGTTTTAATTTCTCAAATTTGAAATTCAAATTTCGTAAACGACCTCGGATGGAGAAGCTACCGAAATGTAAGTTGTAGATTTCAAAAATTTATAAAACTTTGTAGTTGACAACTTTTTATTTTGAATTCATTTAGGTCTCAAACAAGCAATTTACACTCCGTTTGGAATAATATGCGAAGAACCGAAACGGTGTATGGACACTAGAGAGACTATGGTGCAGTGGTAGAGGAGGTTACGCACGAGTTCGAATCCCGCCGGCCATGTAGTGTGCGAATTTTACGCGAAAAATGTCGCGATTTGCTGACTTGGTTGGCCGATGGTTCCTTTCCAAAAAATATTTTTTCCCTATTTTTTTGGGATTGTTTGAGTTCCCAAAAAACAAGCTTTGCCGAGTGCCCGAGATTTGGCACTCGGCAAACAACTCTTTGCTGCGATTTTTTGCCAAGTGCCGCTTCGCCGGGGGCTACACTCGGTAAACCCCTTTGCCGAGTGTAATAGGCTCCTGTAGTGGGTGGCACAATTTCCATTGCTGGTAGGACAACTCTGATCAACTCAAGCTTGTATAGTTTTTCATTTACCATATGTCTCTGTATTTGTTGCCTAAGACTATTACTAATGTCTTTGATAAGCAGAGAAGAACTTTCTTCTGGCAAGGGGTAGCCAAAAAAGAAAATATCACTTGATTAAATAGGAAATCATATGCAAAAGTAGGAAAAAAGGGTGGATTGGGTGTCAAGGATATTAGGAAAATGAATATTAGGTTGCTTTGCAAGTGGTGATGGAAGTTGGAAAATGAAAAAGGTCTTTGGAAGGATCTGGTTAAAGCCAAATATCTAAAGAAGGAACTAATCAACGTTGTCCAGAGTAAAATCAGTGACTCGCCTATGTGGAAAGATTTAATTAAAGTTAAGAATATTTACATGGCTGGAAGAGAGATTTCTATTAGAAAGGGGAAATGTACACTTTTTTGGTGTGATGTGTGGTTGTGTGAAAGGCCACTTTGTACTGAGTATCCTATTCTTTTTTAGCTTTGTGAAGAAAAAATATTAGTGTGGAGGAATTTAGAAAAAGAAATGGGGGGGCTTACTTTTAGACGATGGCTCTCTGTCATTCCGGCCACACATTGAGTGGGTCATGGTAAAAGAAAAAGCACTCTCCCAGCCCTTATCAGATGAGGAGGATAAAGTTACTTGGAAATGGAGCAAAAATAAGAACATCATTGTGAAATCTGTATATGACCATTTAACCAGTGGTGATGCGGGGAATCCTTAGAAGGTGATTTAAGGCCAAACTTCCCTATAAAATCAAAAATTTTGTCTGGATGATTGAGCAGAAAGCTATTTTGACAAAGGATAAGAGAAGGTGGATTGGCAATCCTTTCCGCCAATTCTGTGATAATGTGGAAAGGCTGAACACTTAATGTTTGGTTGCCCAGTGGGAACAGTAGTTTGGGGTATAGTGGCTGTTTGTATTGGTGCTAATACCATTCCAACATCCATAAGTCGGTGCTAGGGTTGGGTCAGGAAATGGTTCCCTCATGGGGAAATGTGCGTACCTTCGGTCTGGCTGCTATTACTTGGGCAATTTGGAAAACCAGGAACAAAACTTTACTTTGATGGAAAACTTCCTAAACACCCAGCAAAAATCGTGTGCTATGCATGTTCTCTGATGCTTTACTGGGCAGGTCTATTGAAAGAAGACTTCCGGGGGTGTTGAACGAAGGCATTGTGTGTTGCTATCCATGGCGTGTAGAATCCTAGCCGAGCAACAAGGCCGTCAGTTGCTGCGTCTGGAAGCGCCGGGGGAGGATCAACACCAAGATGAGGAGGACTAGTGAATTGGCATGGTAGTTTGATCGGGTCGTCTGATTTTGTGTTCTTTTTTTTTTTGAACGGGCGGCAAAAAACTTGCCGCAATTATATTAGAAGTGCAAATAAAAAACGATACAGAGACACCGAAAACACAAAAAAGCAGGGACGAGAAGTCCCCAGAAAACAAGAAAAAATAGCTGCCAAGCAACAGCTCTGCTCAGCTCACAAAAAACAGAGAAAACAGGCCACCAAGCGGTGTCCAGAAGGATTACAACAGCCCCAAGCATGGGAGGGGAAAAACTCCCGAACAGCAACCCCGGGCAGCTAAGCGGCGACATTGGGATCTCTGTGCTGCTCCCATGAGAAAGCTCTATCTCTGCTTTTCTGGAGTCTGTTGTCTGAGCCTGTCGTTTTGCCGAACCTGTATTCTCTCACGAGGCTGGTTTTGTGTACTGTCCTGACTCAGGGCAGTGTGACAAAACCCTTGCTCCCTTTGCTAGCTGGAATGTCTAGCTTTCTACTAGATCTTTTCTTAGAGGGTGTTTAGTTTGGTGAAAAATTTTTGCGAAAATTTTTTGCGAAGACAATCTTACCATTTAGGAATAGTAAACGTAGACTAATAATAAAACTAATTTTTGCGAAGAGAATCTTACCATTTAGGAATAGTAAACGTAGACTAATAATAAAACTAATTATAGATCTCACCTGGAAATCGTGAGACGAATCTAATGAGGGTAATTAGAGGTAATTAATCAATATTTAGCGGATTGTTACTATAGCATCACTATTGCAAATTATGGATTAAGTAGGCTCACTAGATTCGTCTCGTATAGTTACCCGAGGGTTATGGAATAAGTTTTGTCATTAATACACATTTAGTACTACATGCATATAAGATTCTATTTGATGTGATAGGTGAAAAAAATTTTGTGGAGAACTAAACACCTCTTAGTTGCTCTAATTGTGTAACCAAAACACTAGTATTTTCGTTGGCATAATGGAAACGGGAGTATCCTCGCTTCAAAAAACAAACATGCGTGCTTTGTCAATCAAACTTTAGCACTTGCAGGTAAGAGAGTATCTAAGCACTTTGGCCAATCAAAAATTTTACATTTAAGCATTGATGAAAAAGAATGCTATGGACTGACACGCGCGTTTGAAAATCCACATAGCATCACCGCTTTGGGTCAATTTTTCAAACACTGATGGCATGATTTTGCTTAAGAAAGAGAGTATCTAAGGAGTTCTGTCTCATCTGCTGGTTTGGCTTCACAGTAGCTAGTTGCATTAGTTGATGAAGAACCGAATCGGGTGACCAGAGAAGAGGTGAATGGATGCATTTAAAAATAACTTCTCTTCTGGAGAACAAAGCCGACTCTCCATCACTGCCCAAAAGCTGCTCTCTTCGAATCGCCAAAATGACACAAGTCAACAGTGACAAGCTCAGCATAGGAACGATTATGCAGTCTCAAACTATGCGGAAACAAAAGCAAGACACAGAAAATCTTGCATACTATAGAAAAGTTAATTCACTACTAACCCTCAGAAAAGTTAATCCACTACTAACCCTCACTAACTAAGCATGCAAAGATTAATTAATTAAAGGCTAAGCATGATTAGCAAGAAAGGCTACTAATTACATAACTAAGTAGATTAGTTAAAGATTACCGCGAACAAACACTAATTCAAATGATGAATGATTAGCTCATCATTAAAAAACAATCAATCCTTGAAGCACACTGATCTTGCACTCGGTCGCGGCTTTTTTCCAGAATATGTAGGAGAGTTGCATATCTTAGTATTAAGAAGAAGTTAATTCAGTCTTTACAACGTGTGCCGAACCGGGCACACACACACAGATTGAGCTAAGATAGTCGTACTAAATTAAGAAACCTCTACAACCCAAAATCAAAAGAACTCCGACATCCATTCTCATTCGCGTCGGGTCCTTGCAGCATGCGCCTGCCAGCCAGCAGCCCCCATGTTCCTGGCTCCCACGAGGATCCATTCAGCTCCCTCCTCCATTATCTTGCTCAGCATCTGTTGGATGGAGTTCCCCGGCGCGGCACGGAAGATTCGGTCGTTCTGTTCTTTCCGAATGCGCCAGAAGATGAGCATGAAGGTCAAGTCAATTCCTCATGCCTGCTCCATGGTCCGTCCATGTCTTAGATTGATCCACCAGTCCACGGTCTGTCATCCTGCTCCCGGGAACTGGATGGTCATGGCGATTGTGGCGGCAACGGCATGCCAGACCTGCCGAGTGTACAACGACTGGCAGAATAAGTGATCGGCCGATTCTTCCTCTTGGTCGCATAACGAGCAGGCCACCTGATGGTCTAGGCCGTGTCGTCATCGCCTGTGCCGGCCACATGAAGAATTTCACCTTCAACGGTGCCCACACCTTCCAGATGAGTGGCGCGCTGCAAATCGAGTTGATCCCTCGAAGAACATCTTGTATGCTGACCTTGCAGAGTATGTCGCCGATTGAGACCACCTCCAGGCCAAGATGTCTTATATTCCCGGTCGTAGTTCAACTTCGTTCATTGCCGACCAGAGCACCAGATATTGGTTTAGCGTGGTAACTGTCAACTGCCCAGTGATGTCCATGATCCATGCTCCATTACTCACTGCTCGAGCGACAGTCCGATGCTTCCTGGTGGCTTGTCTGACCAGTTGGCACAACTCCGAGGCAAGGACACATGGCGATGACGGCCCGAGCCATTGATCTTTCCATAACAGTGCCAGGTTCCCGTTACCGAGGTGCATGGCCAGGGATGCTTGGAACATCTGCTCCACAACGGTGTCAGTACCAAAGTGTTAGCAATCGAACGGGAAGAAGGAAGAACAGGGAGATCAGAGGAGAAGCAGGGGATGGGGAACGGACGAGGTCTCTCTTTTCAGATACGNGTTCATACAATTCTTATCCCTCTTCTCTCCTCTCGGCTGCTTACATAGAGCCAGCGAGCTAACAGCGAACAAATCAAACACGCCTCCAATCTGGGCCGGTGAATGGGCATGCGGCTCCGACGCGGCCCAGCTGAAGAAGACGCTTCCTGAGCCGTAGTTGTAGTAGGAGTAGTAACATCCCCTCCTCCTTTAGAGCTTGCTTGACCCCAAGCAGGAGCGTGAGGAAAGCGTTGCTGCAAGGCTTCAAGGTCTTCCCAAGTGGCTAGCGAGCGAGCTAAGCCAGACCACTTGATGAGGCCCCGATGTATAGTAGCAGTTCCACGAGATGAAATCTTCCTGTCCAGCACCAATTCGGGCACCTGAAGAGCAAGGTCAGTAGCAGGAAAGGCCGGAGTTACCTCAACCGTGGAAGGAACAGCTTTCTTAAGTTGCGAAACATGGAAAACTGGATGAACAGCTGCAGTAGGTGGCAGCAGTAACTTGTAAGCCACATTGCCGACACGCTGGACCACAATGAACGGTCCAAAGAACTTGAATGCCAATTTCTGATGAGCTCTAGGTGCTAAGGAGGACTGCACATACGGTTGCAACTTGACAAACACAGAGTCCCCCACTGCAAACTGACGCTCAGAACGATGTTTGTCGGCCTGCCTTTTCATGCACTGCTGAGCTCGGTTCAGGTGCTGCTGTAAAAGTTGATTCATAGTAGCGCGGGACAGAATCCAATCGTCCAATTCAGGAGCAGAACTGGAAGTGGCGGTCAACAAACCGAAATGACGAGGTGCATAACCGTATAGAGCTTCAAAAGGGGTTCGACCAATAGCTGTATGGAAGCTTGTGTTATACCAATACTCCGCCAAACTGAGCCACTGCATCCACTTAGCAGGACAGGAATGCACATAGCAGCGAAGAAATGTTTCCAAGCACTGATTGAAGCGCTCGGTTTGACCGTCAGTCTGAGGATGGTAGCTCGAGCTCATGCGCAACTCCACTCTTGCAAGTCGAAAGAGCTCTTGCCAAAAGGAACCAGTAAAGATGCGGTCCCTGTCAGACACTATAGCCACTGGTAGACCATGCAAGTGATAGACAGTATCAAAGAATGCTTGAGCGACGATCACCGCATTGAAGGGGTGGCACAAGGGAATAAAGTGGCTGAACTTTGTAAACTTGTCAACAATTACCAGTATACAGTCCTTGTTCCTTGATCGCGGCAATCCATCAATGAAATCCAACGATATCACTTGCCAAGCTTCAGAAGGAATCGGCAAGGGTTCCAGCAACCCAGGGGACTTAGAGCGGTCAGGCTTGGCCTGCTGGCAAGTGGTGCAGGACTGAACAAAGGTGAGAACATCTTTCTTCATGCCTCACCAGGCAAATAGTTGTTTGATGCGGCGATACGTGACTGGGAACCCGGAGTGACCACCGGCTGGTGCATTATGTAAAGCCTAAAAAACACGCTGATGCATAGCAACATTGGTACCCAACCAGATCCGGTTCTGAAACCTCAACAATCCATCGATCAAGGTGAACTGAGAGTCGGCATCAGGTTTAACAGCGAGCTTAGCCAGCAAGGACTGAGCGTGATCATCAGAAACGTACCCTTCGAGAATATCATTGAGCCAATGGTGCACAGAGAGGATATGGACAGTAATTGAGCATCAGTGTGAGAACGCCGAGACAGGGCGTCAGCCACGCGATTTTCGGACCCCTGTTTGTAAATGATGCGATACTGTAAGCCAAGCAATTTTGTGAAGACCTTTTGCTGCCAGCTTGTGTTCAGACGCTGATCAGATAAATGGATAAGGCTCTTTTGATCGGTGTAAATCAGGAACTCGGCGTGCTGTAGATATGAACGCCACTGCTCAACAGCTAATAGTATGGCCAAGTATTCCTTTTCGTAGGTCGACAGGCCACGAGACTTGGGTCCTAGTGGTTTGCTGATGAAGGCAAGGGGATGTCCCAACTGTGTAAGCACCGCACCCACACCACTGTCACACGCATCGGTTTCGATGCAAAAAGGTTTGGTGAAGTCTGGCATCGCTAATATAGGAGCAGAGCACAATGCTGACTTCAAAGCATCAAAGGACTCTTGGTGAGAGACTGTCCAGACAAAAAGAGAGTGTTTCTTCAGAAGTTCAGTAAGTGGCTTGGCGATAATGGCAAAATGTCTGACAAACTTGCGATAATAACCCGCTAAGCCCAAGAAACTGCGAAGTTCTTTGACAGTTTGAGGTGTAGGCCAAGAAGAAACTGCTTGAACTTTGGATGGATCAGTTCCCACACCAGCAGCACTGATGAAATGGCCAAGATAAGATATTTGGCGTTGAGCAAAGGAACACTTCTTCAACTTTACTTGCCACTGGTCAGCAGCCAACAACTGGAACACTTGGCAAAGATGGAGTAAATGTTCCTCCCAGGACTTACTGTAAACAAGGATGTCATCAAAGAAAACAATGACACACTTGCGAAGAAGAGGCTTAAGAGTGGTGTTCATAGCTCCTTGAAAGGATCCAGGTGCCCCACATAAGCCGAATGCCATGACTCTAAATTCAAAGTGCCCGAAATGCGTTTGAAAAGCTGTCTTAGCTTCCTCCCCCTCTTTCATCCGAATCTGATGATACCCTGAATCAAGATCCAAAGAGGAGAACCAGCTTGCTCCAGCCAACTCGTCCATTAGCTCATCAAAGATAGGAATAGGGAACTTTCCTTTGACCGTCAAGGCATTCAAAAATCTGTAATCGACACAAAAACGCCAGGAATTGTCCTTTTTGCGAACCAACAAAACTGGCAATGAAAAAGCACTCGAGCTTGGCTGAATGATGCCCTTGGCCAGCATGTCTGAAACCTGATTTTCAATCTCGTCCTTTAATGCAGGAGGAAACCTATACGGCCTGACATAAACTGGTTTTGCACCTGGCACAAGAGGAATCACATGATCACAATGGCGAACTGGAGGAAGACCTGACACGGGCTTGAACACCGCAGAGAACTCTTGCAGCAAAGATTGCACTTCTGGGGGAGAAGATGACAGAGCAGCACCGGCCTTGTCAGCCATGTCAGTAGGAACACCTTCAGGAGCACAAGTCACAGTGGATATGTGAAAAAGAAACTCATCTTGAATGCCACGCAGAACTCCTTGAAGAAAGGCAGAAGAATGATCATAAGAGATAGACAGCCATTTCTTCTTCTAGTCAATTTTCATGGGGCTATACCTCTCAAGCCAGTCCATGCCGATTATGAGATCATAATGAACCAGGGACAGTATTTTCAGATCAGACCAGAATAGACAACCATCCACTTCCCACTGAGCATCAGGTAACACAGTAGAACATGATAACTGCTCACCATTTGCCACCTGCACACGCAATGGAGACTGCATGTTTACAACACCCGACAGTTGAGCAGCAACTTTCTGACTCAGAAACGAATTTGAGCTTCCTGAATCAACAAGTATCAGAATATCCACTCCTTGAATCTACCCTCGAAGCTTCATGGTGCGAGGTCCTTCAGACCCACTGACAGCATGCAAAGACATAGTGAGAAATAACTGCTCAGACTGCGAATCAGCCCCATCAGTTGCCAGCTCAGATTCTTCTAAGTTGAAAAGTTCCAGCAATTCCTGCATGACATGAAGATGAATTTGGGCAGGACATTTGTGATCACGAGCCCATTTCTCAGCACATTTCTTACACAATCCCCTTGCACGCCGATAAGAATGTAACAGTGCCCATTTGTCAGCAGTAGTCTGAGCAGATTCAGTTAACCTCTTTTCTTCAGAAGTAATTGGAGCAGGGGTGCGATCCACTTTTGTAGGAGGTGCTGGTAGAGGTAGTGGACTCTTGGGCAGGGATTTCACCAGATAACCAGGATCCGGTTTGCGATAATCTCGATGCTTGTGTGGTTCTCCCACCTCTTCCTGCAACAATGCCAAAGTACGAGCAGTATCGAGAGACGCAGGACACTAAACAAGTACAGAAGCACGTATATCATCACACAACCCGTCGACAAATCTCATGGTGTAATATAAGGGATCCGTGGTGTGTTCATAAGCTATGAGTTGATCAATGAGTTCTGAAAACTTATCAACGTATTCAGAGACCGAACCCGTCTGTTTGATGTGGAACAACTGACGAATCAACAATTCCTGCTGATCCCGACCGAACCTATCGAGCAAAAGTTTACTGAACTCCATCCATGAAGCATTAAACAACTTAGACTCGACAGATTGCAACCACAAGGATGCTGCCCCAGAAAAGTACATGGTAGCAATGGGAATCCAAAGAGGGGTTTCTACAAAATACATCTCAAAGTAAATCTCGGCTCTAGACAACCAAAGCTTCAGATTATCACCATCAAAAGGGGGAAAAGTGAGTTTAGGCAATTTCCCAGTAGGCTTCCCCGACAGAGCAGACGCTGCAGCGTTCCATTGCCCCAGCGAAGGACACCCCCGAGGCGGATCCACACGCGGAGACACAAAAGCAGTACGGGGGAAGTGAGTTTCAGACATACCCTTGGCCGGGTGATGAGCTAGGTTTGTGACAACACCATGCCCATAAGCCAGTGTACTCGATTCGACGTGGAGGCCCTTGGCCTGGTCAGCTTCGTCCGCAGCAGGTGGGCGCGCGGACACCGACCTCAGATCGCCGAAAATGCTCGGCCGATCGACGGAGCGATCCAGTAGAGATCGATCCACTTGCTTGGTCAACTTGCGTACCTCCAGCTTCACATCATCAACGATGCCTTCAATCTCCGGGCGCCAATCTTCCAGGGACTTGGTGACCGACTCGAGGGCCGCCACGCGCTCGTCGCGGCGCGAATCCGTCTCCAGGAGCCGCTACCCCCACTTGGTGTCGGCGTCGATGAAGCGTTGCTCGAGCTTGGTGTTCTGATCGGTGAACAGCTTCTGGATTTCATCGAGCAAGAGCTTGGAATCAGGATTCATGGCACCTAAGCACTTCTGAAAACGAGTAAAATGCTAGTGCGGGGGTGGTGGATCCAGGATCGATCGTATCTGATACCAGAATGTTAGCAATCGAATGGGAAGAAGGAAGAACAAGGAGATCAGAGGAGAAGCAGGGGATGGGGAACAGACGAGGTCTCTCTTTTCAGATACANGTTCATACAATTCTTATCCCTCTTCTCTCCTCTCGGCTGCTTACATAGAGCCAGCGAGCTAACAGTGAACAAATCAAACATGCCTCCAATCTGGGCCGGTGAATAGCGGGTTGGGCTTCATGGGCCTGCGGCTCCGACGTGGCCCAGCTGAAGAAGACGCTTCCTGAGCCGTAGTTGTAGTAGGAGTAGTAACACAAAGTTGAGTTCAAGCGTATGCCATGGTCGGGAAGCGTCCATCCTCTAGAGCCACAACCACCTCAGGCGCAGAGCGTAGGCCGCTATCTTGAGGTCAGGGAGGCCGAGCCCGCCAAACTCAGTTGGCCTGCAAGCGGTTCACCATGCGACCATGCACTGGCCACCAGTCACCCTCTCCTTTCCTGCCCAGATGAAACCGCTTCGTCGCTTGTCGATCTTGTGGATGACCCAATCTGGGATCTTCAGTGAGATGATGGTATGCACACACTTGGAGCTCATGACCACCTTCGCTGTTGTTAATCTGCCCGCTTTGTTCATGAGCGGTGCACGCCAAGTCGGCACACTGGCAGAAACCTTGTCGATCAGCCGCTGAAGGTGCGCTTTCCGTAACCGGCCGATAGTGAGTGGCAACCCAGGTACCGGATTGGGAATTCCATTAGCTGTGCTAGGAAAATCCTCTGTACCGTGGTCAGTTGCTCTTTCGTGCAGGCGATCGGAATGATCAAGCTTTTGGAGGGGTTGAGCTTCAGCCCGGAGGCCTCTCCGAATAGGCGAAGCACCTCCCTAGTGGTGACCATGTCCTGAATGTCGGGGGTGACGAACAACATCACATCATCAGCATAAAGGGAACATTGGTGCTAGATGATGGGGTTGGCCGGTGGGGCTAGAATTCCCTCGGATTGCGCCTTCTTGAACAGTCGCTACGGGACCTCCCCATCTGCAAGATGAACAACATATGGGAGAGTGGGTCTCCAGGTCACAATCCTCTCGCATTCCAGATCAGCCATCCCGGATTACCATTGACGAGTATCCGGGTTGACGTCGAGGAGACGATGGCCAAGACCTAGTCCCGCCATCTCCTGCCAAAGCCCATGGCCTAAAGGACTTGGAGCAAGAAGGGCCACTCGACCGTGTCGAACGCCTTGGATATATCAAGTTTGATAAGGAGTAACGGCTTCTTGTTTCTATGCAACGACTTG
Source organism: Alloteropsis angusta (assembly GCA_037127165.1). Taxonomy (NCBI): domain Eukaryota; kingdom Viridiplantae; phylum Streptophyta; class Magnoliopsida; order Poales; family Poaceae; genus Alloteropsis; species Alloteropsis angusta. The sequence continues at coordinate 57,402,834 of JAZFNS010020006.1, read as the reverse complement.
GCAGCCAGCTCGACGAACTTGAAGTTGTCATGGATGGAGCGCTTATGGATGAACGTGCTTTGGTTGACATCGACCAACTTATCCAGTTCAGGCGTCAGGTGGTTGGCCAGGAGCTTTGTAACCAGCTTTTCAAAGCTGTATATTACTCGGTCGTGGCTTGGGCCCGCTGCACTGTTTGGTCAGCTGCTGGACTCCGCAAGCACGTTTGTGCTACAACCGATCACAGCCCACACATGTCACCCTTGCTACTCTATACCGACAGCCTGCAGAGCCGCGGCTCCGCTAGGCGCTCTGCCACATGTGGGCTGGGCTGCCGCGCCGAGCTGTATAGCGCTGCGCCAGGAAGGCTGATAGCTTCCACATCGTTGTCCATTTGATTTATTGCCCGTTGCCATTCGATTCTCTCAAGCTTCTTCTTCCTCTCGCTCTCCTTCACCAGCTCGCTCATCAGCTTGCGCCACGCCACGTCGCTCGCTCGCGCGGAGGAGTGCGAGGTGGTGGATGCGGCCAGCGGCAAGGTCACCGTCAGCCGGGAGAGGTGGTGGAGGTGGCGGAGTTTAGGGTTAGAGTTTGAGGTTGGTCTGAGGGCTCCAATGGCCTCCGGCCATAGAAGAGGAGAGGGTCGGGGCGCGGCGGAGGATCAGCGGCAGTGATCATTAGGCCGGCAGCGCGGGAGCGCCAGCAGCATGTAGCATACCTACCCTCAATTAATCCGGCTCAAGCGCATGAGTTTTAGGTCCTCAAACACTTCAACCGAGTTAAATGTGTTAGCCCATCAAGTAACGTCCAGATTGAACTATCAGTAATTTGGATCGAGCAACCCGATAGCAGTAGTCTCACACGAAGACGAGTATAGACAGTATAACTCACCACAACTTTCACATCGCAAGGGTTCACATGGATAGAATTATGAAATCAAATTCAAGTACTTAATTATTACAAATCAGAGTTCAGTGCAGCGGAAATGAAGCAATGGTTCTAGACGACGATACAAGTGAAGTCATGATGAAGCCCCCCACATGACATCACTCACCACGATCCTCGTTGGCCAGAGACTCATCCCACTCAATAGTCCAACCAGGAGAAAGGGTGCACAGCCAAATCAAAGTAGCAACGAGATCATAGACATCAACATCATCTATAAATTTGAGCCACAAGCAAGGCTAACTATACTAATACTTCGCAAGACTTATCCGACTAGAATAAAACATTCTGACTCATAAACATGCAAGGCTTTTGGCTGAGACGATTGTTTTGCTAAAAAGCGATTAAGAGTGGATCCTTACTTTCAAAGTTTTAGCATAAGTTAACGTGAGCCTAACCATTAACTAGGTGGGATTTTCATCCTCAAAACCAGAGAAAGGCTGATCCTGAACCATAGCCATAAAAGCGGGGCGGAGCTCAAAGCTGGCTGCTGTGATAGGCTTGGAGGACTGAGTCGGCTCAAGGAGCTCGCCCTTGGGAGCAGAGAGGTTATGAAAGGTCATGCGCTCCATGGTAAAAAAATGGATAAAATAAATTGAAAGATAAAATAAATGATACAAGGACAAACTAGGTTCGAAGATAATACAACAACAGTTCCCTTTCAACGGCGTCAGAAAGCTTTTTGGTATTTCTTACATTACGAATAAATCCGCAAGCGTACGGAGTATCGTTGTAGATTTCGCCTGAGAGTATGCAAGGGTATTGTATCCACAGGGAACATGTGTACTGGTCTTTTAACTGGTTCGTCCAAGGACAACAAGAGTGGATAGCGATGATAGAGATGATTCCTATGGCTTAAGAGCCTTTGGGAGAGATAGATTCAGCCTTATCTTTCTTACTTCGTGCACTGGTTACCCCAAGTCCGCCAAGGGCCTCCAGCCTGTTGCTCTACGCTGAACCCGGATAGGGAGGAGTACAAGGGACGGACAAGGCTTTCACCACCTGTCGCCTACCTCTCTATATTATGGGCACGAGGCAAATGAAGGCAACCTAAGTTCTAGACACTACGTCGAAGAAGTCAATTACTACTCTAGGCCAAAATGAGAGCACCTGCTGCAAGAATGGACAATAAACCCACAAGCAAGTAAGGAATGGAACCTACTGAAAGTGCATCTAGACCCCCTAATTAATTTTGGTGATGATAACAACTACAATTTGGTGGATTTAATGCTTGTGACTATTGACACCAGCGGTGGCAAAGAGAAAGTCCGTAAGCGCACGGTTGTCGCAGTAGCTTTCACCCGGAAGTATTCAGGGTATCGAATCCATGAGGAACGTGAAGTTGCTATCTAATCACTATGGCTGACCGGATCGATTGAGTTTATATGTAGGCTGGGTAGAGAGGATAACTTAGCACTAAGGCTGTGAATATAATAAAGAGGAATTCTCCTATGCTTGCTTTAGGCACCTGGGTATTCTAGGCCTCTAGGAAATTGCTGGCCAACAGCTCTACGCCGTACCCGTACGTGGAGGATTACAATGGACGGAT
>JAZFNS010020006.1:52490237-52502087 GCA_037127165.1 Alloteropsis angusta | reverse complement strand
GGTACGAGCCCTAGGGCACCGCCGCCCCGTGATACGTTGCCAACGGCCTCCTCACCAGGGTAACCGACCTCGCCGCAGCCCAGCTCGAGTCCTGTGCCGACGTGCGCCTCCCACCGCTGGTTTACGCGCCTCCTGCGTCGTGGCCTCCTCCTGCTGCTCTTGACTGCATTTGTTCCTCTTGTTTTGGGCTCATTATGCAATTCAGAAGTAGAGTTTTTGCTTCCTTTGGACACTAGCATTGTTTCATGAGATGCGGAGGGGGCCAAGTCTGGTCGCATGGACCTCGCATGAATGGTTTTTGATAGAATGCCTGTCAGGGACGTGTTCTCATGGACAACCATGATTAGAGGCTTCTCAACGCATGGCCAGGAGCAGGGTGCATCGGACATGTTTGATAATATGTGAACTTGCAAAATATTTATGCAAAAATACTATTTTCATTTTGCAAAGTAATATGTAGCATTAGTAATGTAGCTTGTGCAAAAAAATCCAAAGGGGCAAAACATGCTATTCCTTTTAAAGCTTCCCTTTTCTAGAGCTGGAGTCGGTCAATTACTCAAACACGTATGCCAACTCCTCGTTTTTATGGAGTTGGTGGAGTGGAGCTGGGAAAACATGGAGTTGGTGAAGTGGAGCTGTTTTTCTAGAGTTGGAGCTCTCCCAAACACGCCCTTAGCTAACTTCCCCTAATCCTCGTTGGAGCCCCTTCTTGGGAAATGCTCTGGTGCAGGTAACTTCTGTGATAGCCAACTGTACTACCCACAACACGAGTAGGTCTCTCCTTGGCCTCTCTCGGTGAATTCCGCCATCTTGGGTATGGTAGAATTTAAGCAAACCGCCAAGGGCCTCTCCTCCCTTGTACAACCAATAGCGGCGTCTCCATAAAGCTTTGTCGGAGGGTCTCACACGGCTACAACGTTCAGGATTTATAACACTTGGTGCGTGCAAGTACCGATAACAAAGAGGTATGCAAACCTCACTAAACTCTAGTCTAAACCCTAAAGCGAAGCGCTAAACGGCCTAAACTAGCACCAATCAAAGCTTAAGCCATGTTGATAATTGCCTAATATTTTCTTAAATGCTTTGATGGATAAAACACATGAAATGGTGAACTCAACACCCAATAGTTTGCCGAAACTCTAGCACATCTCGAATGGCCGGATGGAGGGGTATTTATAGCCCCAACATGAAGAACTAGCCGTTGGGCACTATCTGCGTGGCACCAACTATTGTTGTGCTGTCATTTGTGGACCACTGCAACAATCTATCATTTTAGAGCCGAATCTTCAACTTTTTCAACACCACTGACTATTGCTCTGCCCCACCGCAACAATCAGTGAACATAGCACTGTGGTGGTCCATTGTTCCAGAGCCAAACCTTTATTTCCTTCAGCACCACTGACCATTGTTGTGCTCACTGCAACAATTTGTGAGTGTAGCACTGCAACAATCGATGCACAATTTTCTGATTATTGTTGTGCCCACCACAACAATGGACCGACTATTGCTCCGCTCATGATTGGGTACCAAAGCAATAGCCGATGCTCTTGTCTTTTTGTTTTATTTCATATTCTTTGCGGTTTCTTCCTTGGGCTTGTCTTGTTTGATGTCTTGGTTTTCTTATAAGGTTTTCTAATGTCTTGATCATGTATTCTTGACCTTGTTTAAGGTGTTTGATCGCCCAAGTCCATGACTATATCTTTGTATACCATCAAACTTGTTAGTCCACATGGGTTGTATTGCATGCAATCACCAAAATCACAAGTGGTCTATTAGTAGCTCCATTTCCCTAACAATCTTTCCCTTTCTGGTGATTGATAACAACACAAACAAAGCAAGATAGAAATAAAAAAAATACAACTGCTAGCTTTCATGCAATGCAAGAGCAAGATCACATGCTAATTAAAATATGCAAAGATACCAATTGAAACTAAATATTTGAATAGATCATACCTTGCCATGACCAATGAAACAAAATCATTGAACCCCCTAGTGTTGTGGCCATGGTAGACATAAGGCTCCCCCTTGCTTCAATGCCACTTCTCCCTTTGGACCAAATTCTTTGTAATCTCCTCCAAGTTTGAAATCTTCAATTTTCCACATACTTAGAGTTCTTGCCTTGCATGCTCGCTCCCCCCTAAAGAGCAGCCCACCTTAAGGTATACTTGCTTTGGTCGCTCAAAGTCTCCTATTTTGGAATCAAACATTGAAAAGGAAGACAATAACAATACAAGGGAGAGTACCATGAACCATGATCTTTGGGATGTGGAAGAACGGTCATATCAATGGGAAGCCTATTTCTAGGATGGTTGTTAATATCGAGGCAATAGTCAACTTGATGCCCTATTCTTTGTTCAAGAAACTTGGTGGTTTGGATGATGAGGTAATTAAGACCAACATGACTATCAATGGTGTGAGAGGAGGCGAACCTTTGAGTGCTAAGGGGATTGCTTCTATGGAGCTCACCATTAGGAGCAAGACTAGGGATGAAAACGATAGGAAACGGTCGAAAATGGTAGAACAAATTTACCCAATGTAGAAAATGAAAACGGTACGGTCGGGATTTTCCCACATTTTATCAAATGAACAAATCAAAATATTGTACACTATGAAGAAATTAGTTGAAAATAACATTTTTTTATATTTCAGGAAAAACAGGAATAGTAAGAAGTTATATCATAATACGGAATACGAAATCGGTCGGTACGGGATTTTTCCCGACCGTTTTCAACCCTAAGCAAGACGTTGACTACCGCTTTCTTTATCACCGAGGCCCAAAGTAATTTCGGTTTAATACTGGGCCGTGATTGGATTCATGCAAATAGATGTGTGCCTTCTAGTTTGCATCAATTTTTTATTCAATGGGTCGACCACGAAGTTGAGCTTGCGCATGGTGATACATCGACTTGTGTTGCTATAGCTGATGGTTCCACTATATGCATGCATGATCATGTCAAGTGCTTGATTGGGTTAGATCTTTCAGATTATGAGATGCTCAATTGTACCAGAGATGGCTTCGTGCGTGCTTTTCTAAAGCCGGTGGAAAATTGGCTAAATCACTTATTGTGAATTAATGAATAATTCATAGTGGTTGCAACAGAGACTTGAGTACTACTGGGGTAATAACGATATGTGTGAGGACATTGAAAATTTAGATGATATGAGTAAATTAATACAAGGTTTTACGTCGGCTGATCCTTTATAGGAGGTTGATATTGGTGATGGTTCTAAACCAAGGCCGACATTTTTGAACAAAAATTTAGAAGTTGATTATAAAGTTGAATTAATCGAGCTATTGAAGGAATATGTTGATTGCTTTGAATGGACTTATCAAGAGAAGTTAAGCGTCGGCTTTTAGGCCTTTTAAATAAAATGCTAGTCATTTTAGTCCTATTATGTATGACCGAATTAAAGAAAAGATTAATCGGTTGCTAGACTCAAGTTTTATTGGGCTTTGTCATTATGTTGAATGGTTATCAAATATTGTGCTAGTTGAGAGGAAAGATTCGAGTAAGCTCAGAGTTTGCATTGATTTTAGATATCTTAATAGAGCTACTCCTACATATGAATATCCTATTCATATAACTGACATGCTTATTAATGGTGCATCTGGACATTAAAGTAATTTGTTTTCTTGATGGTAAAGCTTGTTACAATCAAATTTTTATGGCTGAAAAGTATATATCCAAAACGACATCTATTTGTCTAGGTTTTGTTGATTTGTTTGAGTGGGTAGTTATAACCTTTGGTTTAAAAAGTGCTAGTGCAACTTATCAAAGGGCTATGAATTTAACTTTCCATGATTTACTTAGTTTAATCATAGAATTTTATATCGATGATATTGTTGTTAAATCGGCTGGTTGAAATCCTATTTAAGTGATTTGATACTTGCTTTTGAGAAAATGCGTCGACATGGCTTGAAAATGAATCCACTCAAATGTCCATTTGGTGTGTCGGCTGGAAAGTTTCTAAGATCTATTATTCATGAAATTGGCATAGAGATGGATCCTAAGAGAATAGTCTATTAAGAATTTGAGGCTCCTACGTATGTGGGATGAGGTACCCCTGGGTCCACCACCAACCAGGGTAACAAGCTGGTCATGGCCCACATCTGACAGGTGTGTGGGACGACATGACGTTAGCCCATGCAAGACTACAAGACTTGGAGAACAAGACAAATAAGGCAGTGCTGCGTCTGACACGCAGCGCAATTTGCGGGATTCCCCCAGGAGATCAAGGAAGATAACATTGCAAGTTGGTCGAATAACCTTCTTGGTTTAGTTAGGATATCCTCGAGATATTCACCCTATAAATCCTAGGTCGTCGGCCTATATAAGGCAGCATAGGGTAGTCCATTAGGGACATGCTATTTTACACCACACAATTCCAGATATGCTACTCCTCAGTATTTTAACCTTAGGAGCTCCTCGAGAACCCTTGTATCCCGTCGAGTTCATCAATCCCAACACCGAGCATAAGATATAGGTTATTATACCTTCGGGTAGACCGAACCTGTATAAACCTTGTGTCCCTGTGTTACCTTGAGCTCCCAAGCTTCGCGATTGCCCTTGCCTGCAACTCTACCACAAGGATACCCCCCTTTGAACTGCTGGTCCGTAGGTCCGATAGTTGGCGCGCCAGGTAGCTAGGGGAAATCACTGAGCATCAATAGCTAGCTCAATGGCAAATCGTCCCAACATCATCTTCTCGGAGTGCCTAAAGGATCTTGCCGAGCACCTTGAAGGTGTCACCTTTTTCTCTGATACCCATGTCACCGTGCCCGTCTTCGCGACGAGCCCCGACACCCTCGAGGAGCCAGCCAAGTCAGATGGGGCCGCCTTGGTCGCCTCATCGCCCACCTTTAGCCTGCTTCGGCAGAGCTTCGATGGGCTGACTATGCAGGACCAGATCTCCTATCTGGGGCCACGCCGAAGGACCCCTGCACCGGATGAGCTCTATCAGCCTGGATTGCATCAGAGATACTCTCTTCAAGTGCATCGCCATGTCCGAGGAGGCCTTGTGCCGACCTCGGGACTCATACCTGCTCGGCCTCACCAACGCCGCTGGGAACTTCTTGCCCCAGCTACCGAGGCCCGACCCCGCTCAGATCCAATTTGAGGTTGCGCTGACTCCTTCCCCACTCTCTGGAGGGGAGAATTCCAAATCACCACCGGCATACTCCTTTCGGGCTCGGCCTGACCATGACAACTCGGAGGCGTGTGCCACGTCCCCAGGGCGAGAGGTCTTTGTCTCTGAGGATCAGGTGACCCAAGACGATGAAATTAAGTCAATGGGGGGATCGACGCCATGACCGCAATGCTAACCACACCCAAAGATGCCAGGGGGAAGCCGACGCCGCCAACAATCTAGGATATCCAGCAGTCGGCTAGGCCGGCAACCTGATAGATGTCGACGACTTCTTGGGCGACCAGGACAACGAGCCCCCACTTCGACCCCACAACCTCACCCGAGAATTCAGGAGGGTCAACGCCATGTACCGTACCCCATAGGCCAACATCGTCACCGCCTTTCCAACTCGGGAGCATGGCCCACCACCCTGACATCGCTACTGTCAGGGAACACCTCGAAGCTACACAAGAGAAAGTCGAGCGCTTCCATAGGGCCAGATCTAGGTCTGGCCGATCTGGTTCATCCAGGTCAGAACACATGTGGGCTCAGAGTGGATCTGATCGGGGGCGTCATCGCCACCGGTCTCCACCGCTGAACCCGATCAACGAAAAAGTGGAGCAGAACCACCTGGGCGCCAAAGACTGCGAGCGGTGCAACCGTCGTAACACCACCAATTGCGCCCAGCGGCGCCATGCCGTGGACCGTTGCCCAACCGAAGATCTTCGCGTGCACCTACGGAACCACGTCCGTGACCTCCACGAAGCCAAGCTCGAACGGCGTGAGCGGTATGACCACGACTACGGCTGACCCGATCGCCAGGAGCAGCCGGACTACATGACATGCTTCCAGGCGGTGCAGTGGCCCGACTCCTTCAAGCCGGCCTAGGTGGAGAAGTTCGATGGAAAATCAGATCCCAAGCTCTGGCTCCAAACCTACCGCACGGTGGTTAAAGCTGCCCACGGGACCAACGACCAAGCTGTTGCGTACTTTCCCGTGATGCTAGAGAAGAAAGTGCACCCTATTCAAGGTCGACCCCAAGACAGTGGGCGAGCTGATGGACATGGTGAACCTTGAGGCGTAAGCCGACAAGGCGGAACAGGCGCAGTTCAAGGCCAAGAACAAGCACCATGATGACGACGACTGCCACGATAACAAACGCCATGAGCCGCACCGCGCGTGCCGACAAGAGCCGTTGGTAGCCGTGGCAGAAACTGAGCCTCGGGCGGACCCTCGATTCCTCTCGACCGAGTTCCATGACACCCTCAACGACTAGTGCCCATTCCATCCAGGTTCGGCGCACACGCTCCGCAACTGCTTCGCTTTCCAGAAATAGCTTGGGGTGCCGCCTCAGCCTAGGAAGCCCAAGCACAACATGGGTGGCCGCTACAACAACTACCATCGCGACGACCGCCGGCGTGACGACCCTCCTCGCTGCGATGACAACTACCACCGCCGTGAGGAGCCTCGTCGGCGCAACGACCCGCCCCAACAAGAAGGCAATGACAACTTCCAAGCTGCTGAGCATGCGGTCCACGTCACTATTGGCGGGACCGGCACCCACGCCGACAAGTGCAAGAAGAAGCTCCATCAGCGCGAGGTTAAGATCGTCACCACCAGGACGATCGGCTTCCTCCAGTGGTCGGAGATGCCCATCGTCTTTAATCGCTCCGATCACTGGGTCCATCTCCTAGAGTCGGCTTCCTACTCCCTCGTGGTCGCTCATGTGGTGGAACGAGTCCTCTTCTCCAAGGTGTTGGTCGACGAGTGAAGCACCCTAAATATCATCTTCACCAACACTCTGATCAGCATGGGTTTCGACTTCGACCGCCTGATGAGCATCGAAGACCCCTTCTTTGACATCATGCCAGGGAAGGCCTCCTACCCAATCGGTAGAATAGTTCTGCCAGTCACGTTAGGCACCACCGACAACTACCGCACCGAGCACCTCCACTTCGAGGTTGTTGACTTCCAGGGCTCCCACCACACCATTCTCGGCAGGCCCATGCTGGCACGATTCATGGCGATCTCGAACCACACTTACATTGTACTAAAGATGCTGGCCCCGAACAGCGTCCTCACAGTGCGAGGCGACATCAGACCTCCTTTGAGGGCGACAACGACGCACTCACCATCGCCGAGTGGTCCCACCACCTCAGCAACAGTGCCCTGTACACTAAGGAAGCCACAAAGAAGTCGCTCTGTGACCCCGACCTACCTGAGCAGCCTCCCCAGAAGACGGCCCTCACGCCTGCCATGAAGTTGAAGCCGATCAGCCTCGGGCTGGAGGACCCCACACAACACGGCCCTCATAGGGCCAGGTTTCTCACCGAAATAGGAAGGCGCGCTCACCTCCTTCCTCTGGGCCAACTGGGACATTTTTGCCTTGTGATGTGCTAGGGGTCCCGAGAGAGGAGGCTGAGCACTCCTTGGAACTGATGAAGAATGCTAAGCCGGTGAGACAAAAGCTATGGTGGTTCGCTCTAGAGCGCAAGGAGGCGATTAGAGTAGAGTTGAATAAGCTACTCGCAGATGGACTCCTTCGTGAATGCAAGCACTTCGAGCGGCTTGCCAATCTTGTACTTGTAAAGAAACAACCCGGTGAATGAAGAATGTGCATTGATTACACAGATCTTAACCGCTATTGCCCTAAGGCCCCTTCCCTCTTCCGCGAATTGACCAAGTCATTGACTCTACGTCCGGTTGTATACTACTTTGCTTCTTCGATTGCTACTCTGGTTATCACCAGATCAAGCTGGGGAAGTCCAACAAAGACAAGACTACTTTCATCACCCTACATGGGGTGTACTGGTACCGGGCAATGACCTTTGGGTTGAAGAAATGAGATGCGACTTACCAGAAAGCCATTCAGGGTTGCCTGAAGGATCAGAATGGCCGGAACGTTGAAGCCTGCGTCGATGACATCGTGGTGAAAACCTACTACGCTGACTCCCTCGTCGCTGACCTACAGGAAACATTCAATAATCTATGACGATACGGGTGGAAGCTGAATCTCACCAAGTGCTTTTTTGGCGTTTCTCCGGGAAAGCTCTTGGATTTCGTGGTAAGCTAGAGGGGCATCGAAGGCAACCTAGTGAAGCTCGACGTGATAAGGAACCTGAAGGAGACCAAGAGCAAGAATGCCATCATGAATCTAACAGGAATGATGGCGGCCCTGAGCTGGTTCATCAGCAAACTAGGCAAAAAGGGGTTGCCCTTCTTCAAAATCCTCAAGAAAGCCAACAAGTTCGACTGGACCTCAGAGGCAAGCAAGGCGTTAGCTGACCTCAAGGAATTCCTCATCAACCCGCCCGTTCTCACGGGGCCGCAGCCAAAGGAAGAACTGCTACTATACATCTCAACCACCCATGTGGTGAGAACCGCCCTAGTCGTTGAGCACCAGGAGCAAGGGCATTCCTATAAGGTGCAACACCCCATCTACTTCATGAGTGAAGTCATCGACGAGGTGAAAGTGCGGTACCCGCACCCCCAGAAGCTGATCTACGCGTTGCTGATCACCGCGCGAAGGCTCCGACACTACTTCTAGGGGCATCAAGTCTGAGTCATCTCCAACTTCCCACTGGGCGCCATACTCCAGAATCGCGACGCAAATGGCGGGATCTTCAAGTGGGCGGTTGAGCTCCATGAGCACGACATCAAATTCGAGCCACGGGAATCCATCACTTGGCCGACTTCGTGGCCGAGTGGACAGAGATTCAAACTTCACAGCCCAACGAGCCCCCGTAACACTAGAAGATGTACTTCGACGGCGCCCTGAACCTCAAAGGAGCCGGTGCCGGCGTACTCCTCATCTCGTCTGAAGGACAATACATGAAATACGTCCTGCACATACACTACCAAGAAACAAACAACAGCGCCGAGTACAAAGCATTCATCCACGGCTTGCGTATCGCGGCCTCCCTCAGCATCAAGCGCCTCCTGTGCTACGGCAATTCCAAGCAGGTGTTGGAGCAAGTCAACAAAAATTGGGATACAAAGAAGGAAACCATGAGCACATATTGCATTGAGGTCCAGAAGCTGGAGGCACACTTCTACGGACTCGAGCTCCATCGCGTCCCTCGAGAAGAAAACATCGCCGGCAACATTTTGTCCAAGCTAGGATCAACCAGGGCAAAGGTACCGGTCGGCGTGATCGTGCATGACCTCACTAGGCCCTACATAAAGATGATGGAAGACGGCACCCCAGCCCCGGACCATGAACCAGTAGCAACCGACTTGCCCGTAGGCGAAGTTCTTATGATCGAATCAGACTTGCGCGCCCCCTTCATCGCTTTCCTTTCACACAACTGGTCGCCGTCTGACAAAGCAGAGATCGAGCAGCTCACCCGATGCTTGGCCAACTACGTAGTGGTTGGCGACAAGTTATACAGAAAACGACATCCACAGGCATTCTCATGAAGTGCCTCCTCCGCGATGAGGGCACCCGACTCTTCCACGAGATTCACTACGAGACTTGCAGCAACCATGCGGCTGTTGGTACACTTGTCAGCAAGGCCTACGCTCCAGTTTCTACTAGCCCATGACCCTCTCGGACGCCAAGAAAATCGTGCACCGCTGCGCAGGGTGCCAGTTCTTCCAGAACAAAAGCACCTCCCAGCACAGACGCTGCCGACCATCCCACCATCATGACCGTTTGTGGTATGGGGCCTCGATAACGTCGGCCCATTCAAGACAGCCCCAGGCGGGTTCAAGCACCTACTAATTGCGGTCGACAAATTCACCAAATGGATAGAGTACAAAGTCGTGCTCGACACCAAGTCAGCCACCGCTGCCAAGTGGGCATCGGTTCGGTATAACCAACTGGATCATCACCGACCTAGGGTCGCAATTCGAGGACATGAGTTCTGGGACTTCTGCCAGGACAGCTATATAAACATCTACTACTGCTCCACCACCCACCCAAGAGGCAATGGGCAAGTGGAGCGTGCTAACGGGATGGTACAGGAATACCTGAAGAAAAGCCTGTACGACAACCTTAGTCAGCTTGCCGGCAGATGGGCAAAGAAGGTCCCCCATATCGTATGGGGCTGCGGACTATTGATGGCCCTTAGGCACGCCAATCATGAACCGTAAGCGTATGGATCAGTTGTACTTTTCCCCAACGTTTATCAATCCACATAACTAGAGATGTAAGAAACAATCAAACTAACATTGAAAGGCTTTTGTTTTTTGAAGAGGGATTGCAAAGCAAATAGATCTCTTAAACCAAATCAATCTAATCTACTAAAAACCAAATCAACACCAGAGGTAGCGAGAGAAAGCGTAAAGATAACCGATCTAGATTGTCTAGATCATGATTTTATTGTTGTTCCGAGCCAAATAAAGTGAAGAAGATAATACGAACCTCAATAAAGGCGTCTTCAAATCTTGTCCTCCGGTCTAACCCCCGTGAGGCCCCTTTACACAGATCACCCCTGTCACAGGACCCCCTATCGGCGAAGATTACTCCCAAGCACACCCGGGAACGAATATGTCACAACACTTGGTAGATCAGGGTATGAGCCTTTAGCCACCAAGGCTAAAAGAACATCCCTGAGCAATATATCTCTATAATAGATTAAGGAAGATAAAACCCAAGCGAGACGAGGTCATAAAAAGAGGAACTCAGATCGCCAAATATTCAGAAACTCATATTAATTCACCATAATGTAGTACATCAACAAGATCACAACTGGGATCCTACCTTGATCTTAATTGATCATAGCTCCTAGAACTCCGACGTGGTCTTCCTCGCGGGGTTCCCACGTCGGCTAGGGACGAGCCCCTAGACAACTCAGCATGACCCTCGGCTCTCCGAAAGGTGTCCTTCTAGCTTCTCTGCTCCTCAGCGGCGCCTGATGACTTGATTGATGCGTGAAACGTTGACACATGGCTTCTATATATAGTAGACGAACCCTAGATCGAAGGGGAGCCAAATCCGACTCAGAAAAGGGCCAAGCCGGCCGGCCTGGGGGCCTGGGCCGATCAGCCTGGGCTCTTTTGGGACGGCTCGGTCTCGGTTTTCTTGACACGCCTCATGGATCTCTTGGTTATTATTCTCCGCATGCATGTCGGCCTTTGGACGTCGTTTTCTTTAGATTTCTTGAGATAGAGATAGGAGGCTTGAATTTCCTTATCTCTACAAATGATTACTTGTACCCAAAGTCTCCAACTTTATCTTGCAGCATTTGCCTTCTATGTTGATGGAGTTTGACTTGCCATTTGTGCACATGTGTTGGACGCGAACTCTTCTGCGTATTGTGCTTGATCTTGAGCCCTGTCCAAATATGCCTCTTATATGCCAATAATACTGCAAAATCACAACTCCTCCAAAAACACATGCATAACAAAACGTCCCGGTTATTGAGTATGATCGTTAGTTTAGATATCAAATTCATGCCATTATTAAAGATGAACATGGGTAAAAATATGTAGTTAAGGAGCGTCAGCAATCCCCCATGCTTAAACCTTTCTCGTGCTCGAGTAAGTCTTCTATAAAATCAGCGTTTCCTTTCGGTGTCCGTTCCCTACACTTGATCATACACGAGAATACATAATGCTCTCTAATTATTTACAATTAATTATTCAAGTTGAGTCGAGCTCTTCTCTAGTATGTAGGGTAGATAGGATTAAATGCTCCCCACAAGTTTTAAACACAGTGACGAGGGTCCGGATTAGGGGTACCCGATCAAGCCCTTAATCCAGCCTCCCCCGACTTGATCC
>JAZFNS010020006.1:52436282-52451376 GCA_037127165.1 Alloteropsis angusta | reverse complement strand
ATCTTACCACAAGCAACACAAATCCATTAACTACCTCGCTCCATTACTTCCAACATAAAAAAATTTCAACAACATCTACACATAATTATATGAACGAAATTGCCACATGCAAACCATTCTATACGATAGACAGACGTTACCAACAATCAAATCCACCACTTAGTACAACAAACCAACTCAAATCCGTGCTCATTCCTTCGTACCAAGCCAAACCCTAACTAAACCCTAACTCATCCAAATCCAAGGAAACAAAGCAAATCCACAAAATATACATGGTCAAAGTGGAGGAGTTACCTTCAAGGAGTATTTTCCACCAATTTTCTTGAAGAAATCGTGGGGGGAAGGGCCAGATCTAGAAGGGGGCGGAGAGGGGCGAGTAGGAGCAGCTCTGCTCGGGTGGGGAAGAAAGAAAGAGTGGGAGGAGGAAGAAGAAGGGGGTCGGCAGCGCGCGCCTGTATATAGGCGAGTCACGCCAAAGGCCCTGGCGCGACTCAGTCACGCCACAGCATGTGGCGCGACTCGCCTTGACAAGTCAGCGGCCAGAGTGGCAGGTCAGTCGCGCCACTGCATGTGGTGCGACTTGCCTTTCGGTCGTGCTAGAGCGTGTGGCGCGACCAAAAGGGTTATTCTTGGAAATATAGTTCGGGAGGGGTTATTTTAAAATTTCAGTTTAAAAAGGGTTAAAATAAAAAATTCTAGATTGATTGGGTAGACAAAATTTTAGGTACAAAATGTTGATAACTAGGATATAGAGTATGAGATATAAGAGATGACTAGTGCAAGAGAAATTGGAATAGAGTATAGAATCTCGATGACCAAGACGACATATTCCTTTTAGAGGAATTAGATAGGGTACGACGAGTGCAGACAACCTTAGACCTACACAAGCATCATCGTAATCATCCATTGCTGTCCACAGAAGCAGCCATAGAGGCAAAGTAACATCAATTAATACATCCCTGGCGCCGCCATCCTTGCCGTCCGGCCGATGGGGCTGCTGGCAGCCGCCCCTGGGAGGGCTGGCATAGTCTGGCTGCTAGAGGGGTCGCCGGCCGGCGAGCGCGCCGCTGGTTCGGTTCGAGGAAACTCTAGGGTCAGCATGGGCTCCAATGTAATCTGACTTGGGTAGGGATATTTTCCGTCCGTCCGTCCGACCGAGGGTGCTTAGACACTAAGGCCATACTTTTTTGCAAGATTGTATAATCTAGATTATAAGATATGGATTATATAATCTGAAATAAGCATATTTTCAGTAGCTTATGGATTATAATAATCTAGAGGTGTAAATTGTATAATCTGATGAATAAGTTAGAGTGCTTGTTTCCTTGAGAGATTATTTTTAAATTATAAGCTGGTTTATATAATCTTGAGCTGAAACAAACATGCCGTAAATGAATAGTCTGATATTCAGATTCAGAGATTCAATATTTGATTGGTATCTGAATCCAAGTAACCAAAGTTGGATATTTCTTATAGAGACGTAACATAGATGAATATATGTTCTATATTTGACACATTTTATACTATCTGTATCTAAATCCGATATGAGAAAAATATATGTATTCGTATTTGTGCATATCCATTCGTCTCCAATCCATTTTGTTCCCTATTAGGGAGAGAAGATGTGGCCGGCGGTTGGATAAAGGCAAGAGGAGTAAATTCGTCACAGTTGTTGTGCCAGGGGTGATTTAAACGGTGTTAGTGCTTTTCACATTGAAAGTTGATGGCAATAGCATGGAAGGGACAAAGTTAAATTTTCAGTGGCATACAAGAGAGAGGATAATGGCTTAGAAGAGATAAAATAAATTT
Source organism: Alloteropsis angusta (assembly GCA_037127165.1). Classification (NCBI taxonomy): domain Eukaryota; kingdom Viridiplantae; phylum Streptophyta; class Magnoliopsida; order Poales; family Poaceae; genus Alloteropsis; species Alloteropsis angusta. The sequence goes on along the minus strand of JAZFNS010020006.1, from coordinate 52,449,567 downwards.
CCAATGGCATACAAAGAATTTTTTTCTATTTGCGTGCACTTAGTTCTGTCCTACACGTTGGTAGGCCTACACCTCGAATAGATTAAGAATAAACCTAGAATATGTTCTTGCATCCATGCGGAAGCACTCAATTCATGTGATCATATATCAGTGAACATCGATCAATGTGGTACATTTAACTTCGTTCGTCAGCAAATATATGGTGAAGGGTGGTACTTCATCAAATTTGCCAGGCTCACAAGCATAATTGGATTGGTCATGCACAGTTTTCATTGTCTAAAACTCAGATTTTGGATGTTCTGTCCTGGGTTTGTTTCTTTCATACACGTAGCAGATCAAACGGTAAGCCGATCGGAGGTTCTGACAAGCGGTAATGGCCAAATCATCCGAAGTCGTACGTTCTAAAATCAGCTCGGGACAGCATGCAGCGCAGAAATAAAATGAGCATAGCTCCCACATTTGAACTCTGTTTTTGATGACCAACCACCCGTTGGAAAGTTAATTTCATAAAATTTTCAATAGAACTATATTTCGGTATCTGTTCTGTTCTGGATGCAGTGAAAAATCCATGAAGAAGAGGCAGCAACAAGACAATGACCACAAGATAGAGGAGATGAAGATGACAGACAAGAAGAGGAGCTTGGGCAATGCTTCCATAGAGCATACATGATCAAATTCAGTAGCTAGGACACGAACAAGGACCTCCATAGCATCAATGAATGAAGACACAACCGGCTAAACATGACACACATGGAGATGTGAGAAGCGAACCACAATGAATTACAAAGAGTACATCAAAACTGCATCTCACATGAAGTCACACGGCTCCACATAAGAATGGAAAAGATCCAAGGATAAGGTACACATTAAACTAAAGGTACTATTGGTTTTGATGATAATTCTTTGAAGGACCCATGTTGAACTGATAGTACTATTCAAATTCTATGTCTCGTTCTTTTGACGATCATGTTGATAGGGTAGAATTTCTTGAGAATTTTGAATTCATGCTTTAAAGAACCTTTGAAAAATGATGAGCTAAGCGCTATGCAAGGAATATTTTCCTAATTTAATCGCACCATGCTTTGTTACGTGGTTATGATCATATATGCTTTTGTTTTCATCGAAGTTTCGTATATCTCGATCTTGCTTTGCGCTTGGTAAATCTGATGACCTTAAAAGAGAACATGTCAGGAGAGAGCCCGAATTTCACTAACAATGCAGGGCATGAGAAACGAATGATGTAAGAGAGGTCATTGCCCATAGAATTGCAAAGTTAAAACATCGACATCTTCGACTTCAAGGACAGGCACCGCTGTTTCTCATCAGTTTTGAGCACAAGTTCAGAGATGTACAATGCAAGAAATAAGATATTCTAAAGCTCCATCGAGTCCAAGCTCCAAAGCATCAAAGATTGATGAATTTGAAGACCCACACAAAGAGTTATGACAAAAACATCGGGTGCTGCATGTTCTGAAATCAGTTCAGGACAGATTGCATTGCTAGAGTAAAATGGGCATAACTTCATTGATTAGAATCCATTTTGGGCGAACAAAGACTTGTTGGAAAGTGAATGCCATGCATGATGCACTGGAGCAATGGTTGAGTATATGTTCTGATCTGGACAGAGAAGAAAAATTTGTAGAAAAGAGGCAGCAATGAATGGTGACACAAAAGATGATAATGATGCGTGAAACACTTGGGCAAGTCTTCCATTGGGCAAAAGTATGGGAAGTGAACCAAGCTGTATGGACACCTTTAGTTCTTGCATGAAGGACCATGGCTTCACAACAATGAGAAGGTATGTGAGAAAGTCAAGCTCTATGGCTTTAAATGAAGCGCTTTGCCGGAGGCAACCCGATCTATTTATTCATTATTTATTTATGTTAATATGACCGTACACTATGTTCTTCATTAAAAACATCAAGTAACATTGTACCATTGCTCTAATAAATATCACAACCACATGTTGCATGCTTTAATTGATATGAGAGAGCACTTTATTATTTGATCTTGGGAAACTTGTAGACTTTTTTGTGTGCCTATCAGTGTTTAGAATCATTTTTTCTTGGTGTCTTTTTAGAGAGAGATGTATGAAGTTGAGCACAACCCCTTTTGATTCTAAACTTGTGGCTAGTTAACTTAGGTTAACTTTTTATTTTCTTTTAGACCATCACCATATCATGTCATTTTTTCATCCACCTCATATTGCACTCCATACCATTTTGTTTAGCAATGTATCCTATGCAAACCAGCTTCGTGTGCAAACTATGCAAAATTTAATAAGTGCCACATGATCTTAATCCAAGGGGGCGCGTAGAGGAATGTGGGAGGGGGGATTTGAAAAATCAATGCCCCCTTAAACATGATTTTGAGAATTCCCCTTCCCACCTTGTGGTATGAATACACTTGCCCCCCCCCCAAGGGCCTGGTTAACAAACCGGCTGGGGTCCACACCTGACAGGAAGGTGGGCCGATGTGGCGACGGCCCATGCAAGACCACGATGTTTGGAGAACAAGCTATAAAAGGAAGCGCTGACCTCCATGAGACGACGTACTTGGCAGGGTCTCTTTCGGAGATCAAGGGAGAAGGTTCTGCAGGATAGTGATGATTGCTTTCCCCCTGTTCGGTTGGGATATCCTTAGGGATATCTCCCTTGTAAACTCTAGGCCGCCGGCCTATATAAGGCGGCCTTGGGTAGTCAATTAGGGACACGCAACTCTTGGTGCTTCACACCACCATATTGTAACCCTGAGAACTCACCGAGGGGTCTTGCTGCGAACACATCAATCCCATTCTNACAGGACGTAGGGTATTATACCTCCGGGTAGCCCGAACCTGTATAAACCCTGTGTCCCTATGTTACCTCGAGCTACCTAGCTTCGCGATTGCCCTTGCTTACAAATCAACCACAAGGATACCCTCCTGTCGACTGGGTCCATAAATCCGACAGTTGGTGCGCCAGGTAGGGAAAATCGCGAAGCAATAACAGCTAGCTCGATGTAGATCGATCCGATGTCATCTTCCCGGAGTGCCTCAAAGACCTCGCTGAGTACCTTGAGGGCATCTCCTTCTTCTCCGACACCCACATCACCGTGCCAGTTCCTGGGGCTACCCCGAGCGATCCGGCCAACGCAGATGAGGTCGCTCCGGCCACCCCGCCACCCGATGTCAGCCTGCTTCGGCAGAGCTTTGACAATATGACGGTGCAAGACCAGATCCCTGATCTAGAGCCTCGCCAAAGGATCCCTCCGCTGGATGAACTCTACACTAGCCTGGATCATCTTGCCGAACTCAAGACCCACGAAGACCTACCTATAGTGACGTCAAAGTACCAGTGAGCATGTTCGCATTGAGAAGACCCTCTCCAAGTGCATCGCCATGTCCGAGGAAGCATTGCACCCCTCTGGTGACTCATACCATTCGGTTTCTCGAATGATGCTGATGCCTACATGGCCCAGACATTGAAACCGAGCCCAACTCAGATCCAATCCGAGGTTGAGACGGCTGCACCCCTGCCCCAGGGCGAAGGGGAGTTCCAGGTCGCTACGAGTGTGCTCCTCCCAAGCCGCCCTGATCCTAGCAACTAGGAAGCCTACACCATGCCCCAGGCCGTGAGGTCTTTGTCTTCTAGGACCTGGCTACTCAGGATGACGAGACTGAGTCCATGGGCGCCCGACGTCATGAGACCAACGCCCACCGCGCTCGCAGACGCCAAAAAGAGGCGGAAGGCGCCCGGGCCAATGCCGACGACCCCCAGCCTCTCGTCGACCCCGCTGCTGGTGGCCCTGGCAACACGATGGATGTCGATGATGATGGTGCTGACTACGATGGTGATCGCAGGCTTCGGCCCCGCAACCTCAATGGAGACTTTCAGAGGGCTCGCGTCGTGTATCGCACCCTGCAGGCCAACATCGCCGCAACTTGGGCAGATGGCCGACACCCCTGGCATGGCTGCCATCAAGGAGCGCCTCGAGGTTGCCCAGGAGCAGGTCGAATGCTCCTACATGGCCCGATCTCGGTCCCACCGATCTAGATCCTCCAGATCGTGACACCGGTCGAAACACAATGGGTCTGACCGTAGGCGCCGCTGTCGCCAATCCCCGCCGCTTGATCCAATCAATGAGGAAGTGGAGAAAAACCATCAAGACGCCGAGGAGCTGGAGCGGCGCAACCCCCGCAATAACCGTGCGGAGAGGCGCCGTGCCGATGGCCCTTGGCCGAAAGACGACCTCCACGAGCACCTGCGGAACAATGGCTACGATCGCCTGGCCAACTGCCATCGTGAGTGTGATGAGGTGGACCTCGAAAGGCATGAGTGGTACGACCGCGACCACAGCCAAACCAACCAGGAGGAATAGTCCAGCAACGACTTCGATGCCTGCGACGAGGTGGAACACCGCGCCTTCAACAAGTTGATGGATCGCGAGCACTACAACAACCGTTAAGGTGCTCCCCGGGACCGTCGCTGTCGGTGGAGCGGAAGGCGACATGACTCCTTCGACGAGAACTTTGACGGTTTCCTAGCCTTCACTTCACGCCTCCGGGCAGTGCAGTCGCTCGACTCCTCCAAGCCGGGCAAGGTGGAGAAGTTCGATGGAAAGTTAGACCCCAAGCTTTGGCTCCAGACCTTCCACATGGCGGCAAGGCTGCCCATGGCACCAACGACCAAGCCGCCGCCTACTTCCCTGTCATGTTGGGAAAGGAAGTGCTGGTTTGGTTTGAAGGCCTCCCCAAGAAGTCCATTGATGGCTGGCATGATCTCTGCCAGGCCTTCATGAAGAACTACAAGGCCAGTTATATTTGGCATGGCTCCAGGTTTAACCTAGATAAGATACACCAGAAGAAGGGCGAGGCGTTGCGTGATTACACCAATCGCTTCTTTGACAACCGCAACAAGATCGCCGACGTCGAAGACCGGGACGTCATAGACGCCTACCACCGAGACTATTACGACAACAAGTTCTTCAGACACTTGTTCAAGGTCAACCCTAAGACGGTCGGCGACTTCATGGATGCAATAGACCTCGAACCACGGACCGACCAGGCAGTGAAGGCGCAATTCAAGGGCAAGAACAAGCACCAAGACGATGACGACTGCCATGATAACAAGCACCATGACGCAGCGTGGACACCGCCGGGAGCCATTGGTCGCCATGGCTGAGCCCGAGCAGCGATTGGAATCTCGATTCCACTCCATCGAGTTCCACGATACTCTCAATGAGCAGTGCCCATGGCACCCTGGCTCGGTGCACATGCTTCGTAATTGCTTCACCCTTCCGAAGGAGCTCGTTGTTCATCCTCCACCAAAAAAACCAGGAACAGGGGTGGATGCTAGAACAACTATCGTCGTGAGGATCGCCAGGGAGGACGCCATCGCGACGACCCTCCCCGCCGTGATTGAGATGAGCCATGGTGACGCGACTACCGTCCCCACGATGCTGGGGAATGCTGATGGAGGAAACTGCACCCGTGCCTTGACCTGAAGGCAACAACAACTTCCAGGCTGCGGAGCGCGCGGTCCATGTCATCATTGGTGGGCCCGAACCTTGCGCCGACAAGCGCAAGAAGAAGCTCCACCAATGCGAGATCAAACTCATCTCCACTAGGCTGATAGGTTCCCTGCAGTGGTCGGAGATGCCGATTGTTTTCAGCCAGACAGACCACTGGGTCCATCTCCCCGAGCTAGGCTCGTACCCGCTCATTGTGGCCCCCGTGGTTGACAAGGTTCTGCTCTCCAAGGTGCTGGTTGATGGGGGGAGCGCCGTGAACATCATCTTCACCGGCACCCTGATCAGCATGGGGTTCAACTCTGATCGGCTAACCAACGCTGAAGACCCTTTCTTTGGCATCGTGCCGAGAAAGGCCTCCTACCCAATCGGCAGGGTAATCCTGCCCATGACGTTTGGCACCTCAGACAACTACCGCACAGAGCATCTCCACTTCGAGGTCGCCAACTTCGAGATCTCCTACCACGTGATCCTTGGTAGGCCGATGCTGGCTCGGTTCATGGCTATACTGAACCACACCAACCTCGTGCTCAAGATGCCGTCCCCTAATGGCGTCCTGACAGTGCGGGGCGACATCAAGACCTCCTTCGAGTGCGATAACGATGCACTCACCATTGCCGAGTTGTCCCACCAGCTCGGCAATAGCGCCCTCCACGCCGAGGAAGCTGACAAGAAGTCGCTCGGTAACCCCGATCTGCCAGAGTAACCTCCACAGAAGACGGCCCTGGATCCGGCCATGAAGCCGAAGCCGATCGGGCTTGGACTGGAAGACCCAAACAAGACGACCCTCATAGGTCCGGGCCTCTCGCCGAAATAAGAAAGTGCGCTCACCTCCTTCCTCCGGGACAACTGGGACATCTTTTCCTAGAAGCTCTCTGACATGCTGGGGGTCCCGAGGAAGAAGGCTAAGCACTCCATTGAATTGATGAAGAAGGCCAAGCCGGTGCGCTAGAAGCTACAGCGATTCGCTCAGGGATCGTAAGGAGGCTATTAGGGTAGAGTTGAATAAGCAGCTCGCAGCCGGGTTCATTCGTGAATGCAAGCACCTTGAGTGGCTTGCCAATCCTGTACTTGTAAAGAAACAATCCGGTGAATAGAGAATGTGCTTTGGTTACACATATCTCAACCGCTAGTGCCATAAAGACCCCTTTCCTCTACCGCGAATCGACGAAGTCGTTGACTCTACGCCCGGCTGCGTACTCCTATGCTTTCCTGATTGCCACTGTGGTTGTCACGAGTTCAAGCTAAAGGAGTCTGACCAAGACATGACAACATTCATCACCTCGCACGGTGTCTAATGCTACAATACGATGACCTTCGGGTTGAAAAACACCGGCGCGACCTATCAAAAGGCCATTCAGGGTTGCCTGAAAGACCAGATCGGTCGGAATGTTGAGGTCTGTGTCGATGAGATTGTGGTAAAAACCTATGACACCGATTTTCTAGTCACCGACCTGCAGGAGACCTTCAACAACCTTCGACGCTATGTGTGGAAGCTAAACCCTACAAAATGCATCTTCGGCGTCCCTCGGGGAAACTCCTGGGCTTTCTAGTTAGCCAGAGAGGTATTGAGGCCAACCCGGCGAAACTGGATGCGACACGGAACTTAGAAGAGCCTCAAACAAAGAAGGATATCATGAAGCTAACCGGAATGATGGCATCCTTAGGGCACTTGATCAGCAAGCTAGGAGAAAAGGGGTTGCCCTTCTTGAAGATCTTGAAAAAGCCAAAAAGTTTGAATGGACTCTAGAAGCGAGTAAGGCCTTGGCCGACCTGAAGGACTTCCTCATCACTCCGCCCGTACTCACGGGCCCGGCGCCAAAGGAGGAGATGTTGCTATACATCTCAGCGACCACCCATGTGGTGAGTAACGCCCTCGTCATTGAGTGTCAGGAGTAGGGGCATATGTACAAAGTACAACGCCCTGTGTACTTCATCAGTGAAGTACTCGGCGAGTCCAAGGTACGATACCCGCACCCCCAGAAGCTGCTCTATGCGTTGTTGTTCACTGTATGCAAGCTCCGACACTACTTCCAGGGACACCAAATCCGAATCATCTCCAACTTCCCACTAGGTGCCATCCTCTTCAACCTAACGGCCAGATTATCAAGTGGGCGGTCGAGCTCGCGGAACATGGCATCAAGTTTGAGCCTTGGTAGTCCATCAAATCCAAGGTTTTGGCCGACTTTGTGGCTAGGTGGACGAAAATCCAAACCCCTCAGCAGGTTGAGTGGCCAGAGCACTAGAAGATGTACTTTGATAGTGCCTTGAACCTCAAAAGAGCCGGTGCAGGCGTGCTCCTCATCTCGCCAGAAGGACAACACCAAAAGTACGTCTTGCAAATACACTATCAGGCGACAAATAACGGCGCCGAATATGAGGCGTTCATCCACGGCCCGCGCATCACGGCCTCCCTCGGCATCAAGCGCCTTCTTTGCTATAGCGACTCCAAGTTGGTGGTGGAACACGTCAACAAAAACTAGGACACCACAAAGGAAACTATGAGCGCATACTGCGCCGAGGTTTGGAAGCTGGAAGCACACTTTTATGAGTTGCACCATGTGCCCAGGGAAGAGAACATCGCCGGTGATATCCTATCCAAGATGGGTTCTACAAGAGCTAAGGTACCAGTTGGTGTATTCGTACAGGACCTCACAGTCCCTTCCATCAAGATGTTGGAAAACGATGCCCTAGTCCTAGACCCCAATCCGGTCAACGCCGGCCTGTCCGGGGGCAAAGTCCTGATGGTCGAAGCAGACTGGCGTGCCCCCTTCATCGCGTTCCTATCCAAGAGCTGGTCGCCAATCGACAAGGTGGAGACTGAATGACTTACAAGGCGCTCGGTCAACTACGTGGTGATCGGCGACAAGTTGTACAAGAAGGCTGCCTCGACGGGAATCCTCATGAAGTGCCTCCTACGGGAATAAGGGATCCGACTCCTTCACGACATCCACTATGGAGTGTACAACAACCATGCGTCCGCTGCCACACTTGTTTGCAAGGCCTTTCGCTCCGGATTCTACTGGCCTACAGACTTATCAGACGCCAAGGTGATCGTTCACCGGTGTGAGGGGTGCCAGTACTTCCAGAAGCAAAAACACCTCCTAGCGCAAGCTTTACGAACCATCCCTCCATCATGGCCGTTCGCAGTATGGGGGCTCGATAATGTAGGACCGTTCAAAGTGGCGCCAGGCGGTTTCAAGCACCTGCTTGTTGCGGTCGACAAGTTCACAAAGTGGATCGAGTACAAGGCAGTTCCAGATACCAAGTCATCAATGGCCGCCATGTTCATCGAGGTGATCACGCACCGGTTTGGCATTCCCAACCGTATTGTTACCGACCTCGGCTCGCAGTTCATGGGGCACGAGTTCTGGGACTTCTACCAGGACAATTGCATCGATGTCTACTATTCTTCCACCGCCCACCCCAGGTGGAACGGGCAGGTGGAGCACGCCAATGGGATGGTACAAGAGTCCCTGAAGAAGAGCTTGTACGACGACCTCAGCCAGCACGCCGAGAGATGGGCCAGAGAGGTCCCACTTGTTGTCTAGGGGCTGCGCACCCAAAAGAGCAGAGCTACCGGCTACACGCCGTTCTTCCTGGTTATGGGTCAGAAGCTATCTTGCCGGCCGATATTGCGTACGGTGCTCCACGGATCCAGCATTATGAAGATGGTGAAGCGGAAACAACCCGACGCCTCAACAATGACAACGTTGAAGAACACCGCATGGCGGCAGTGATACAACACGCCCGCCATGAGCAGCAGATACCCCGCTATCATGATAGAAGTGTGCGGTCAAGGACACTCAACGTCGGGGATTTGGCCCTCCGCTGAGTCATACCCGAGAAGGACCAGCATAAGCTGTCGGTGCCATGGGAAGGACCCTTCATTGTCAAAGAGGTCATATCACCGAGCACATGCCGCCTATAGTGGGCGAATGGGGACCCCGTCCCCAACGCATGGAATATACACCACCTCGTCAAGTTCTATCCGTAGAATGAGGATCCAAAGCTATGTATTTTCGCACCCCTTTACGAATAAAGCATATATTACCAGATACTTCTGGCGCCATCTCTTTATACATTTTTTGACATACCAGTAGATGCTCAGGGACTGGAGGCTATTGCACCAGACCCTAGTACAACACGACAAAAATGCCCCGCACTTGGGAGAGTACCTGCTTACTTTGGCCGTTGTTTTCCCATGCCCAACCCTGCTCGACCCATAGCAAATGCCGAGTTGATACGGCTCAGTCGGACTCTCGCCGACAAACTAAACGGCTTCGGCCTAACTCACGTGCCGGCAACGTATAAGTCTCCCCGTTAGAGTGTCTGTTGAAAGGGAAGACGAATACTCCCTGAGTGGCTAGCGAATGCAAATTAAAACCACCTACTGGTGTACAGGACAAGTTATCCTATCAACAAGGCAGCTCGCTGCAGGTCGATATGGGCACACATTTGCACATAATTTAAAACAATACTGAAAAACATGTTCATATGTGCACTTGCAATACATTGTTCCTACATACTACTGCAAGTACACTACTACTATTATGAGTTTCATGCAATTTACAGGCCCAGCCCTTTGGCGATTTTACGGGCGAGAGGACTAAGGCTCTCAGCCAACTCGTCGAAGTAGTCTTCCGGTATGTCTGCGCCAATCCCTTCCCCGACACACTCAAGCTTTATCTCCAGGAAGTGCGTCCTTGTGAATGCCAAGACACGGCTGCCACAGCCCACCGCCGCCTCCTTCAGCAGAGCTGTTGCCCGCCCCGTCCCGGCAATCAGCTTCTCGGCCAGCGACATGTTCACCGAGGCCGCGTCCTCCGAGATGAGGCCCGCCAAATTGATGCCGGCCGCATGTTGCAGCTCCCGCAGCTTAGCCTGGACCGCTGAATGGTTCACCATGCGTCAGCACAAGCCACGGATTGTCATAGGAGAAAAGACAAAGGTATGGTGATATACCTTGCATTGCCGCGTCATGGTCCTCCTTGAGGTGCTGGTTTCCTGCCTTGAGGTCACCACCTCCTTCTCCAGCCGTCCCTCTGACTTGTGCAACTGCGTGGCGACCTGCTTGTGGTTCTCCTCCACCTCGAGGACCGCTTTGGATGGATAACAGGTTAGTCAAGCAAAAGCCGCAAACACGAGCGGCAGATGACAAGTCAGATGAAGGCATCAACAAGTAATACCTCGTTCCATGCCTTGCATGCGTGTGGTCAGCTCCATGTTGAGCTTCGTCAGTTTGGCCGCATCGGGGACCTGGCGTATAGAGCAGCCTGGTGCTCAGCAGCCATGCTGCCCAAGTGCTGGTGCAAGGCCATCACTTGAGCCCGGCTGAGCGCCGGCGCCTACGACATTTCCGCTACGCGCACCATCCGGTCATGACAAGCCTGCAAATATGGTGGCGCCGTGGTTAATTAACATGCATGGTAGTTATGATACAATAAACGAAGAAGGCAATAGAAAATATACCTGTGACAGTTTGGCGATCAGGTGTGCGGCATGCTGGATCCTCCTCTGATCCTCGGCTGCGCCTCGCGGCTCGTCGACCATCTGGCCGTCTAACGAGCTCGGCTCGACAGGAGCCCCTCTAGTTACCAGGCGAGCGGCATCCCCCTTTCCCAACGCAGCCTCTTCCGTAATAGGAGAGGCGGGCGGCATCCCTAGGGATGAGATCGCCTGGTCTCCGACTGCGCTGATCACCTCCTCCACGGCTTGTTCGGACAGCTCCATGGAGGGCAGGTCAGCCGACTCCATATAGAGGGCGTGCCTAGGTGACCCGCTGGGCACCTCGGTCGGGAGGGGAAGAGCCGAGGACGCCTCCTACGTTGCGCCCTTCTCCCCCTCCCTGGGTAAGGCCCCAGAGGCCCCCGGGGCCATGACACTGCCCACAACATCCGTGTTGCCGGCTGGGCGCAGCGACCTGCTGCCGCTTGAAGTCTGATCAGCCGGCCTATCCCAACCAAGGTGCCACTAATAAGAACAAAGTATCAAAAACAAGCCAGCACATAAATGGAACAAGGAGTCTATCTTACCGAGTGCTCTTAAAATGCTTTAAGCTCGGCGTTACTGGCTTCAGAGGAGGCATTGGTAGTGCCTTGAGCTTCAACTCCAGGCTGCTGACCTTTGGCACCTTTCCACCAGATGGGAGCTCCTTGCTGAACGAGGAGTGACGATGATGGCCTTCCTCTTCTTCCGAGCTGAAGGCTCGTCGATCACCAGCTTCACGGACGACTTGCTGGCCGCCCGGGTAATCCTAACCGGCATATCCACCAGCTTTGGCCAGTTCACCCCGGTGGAAGTGGGCCCGTTGCCTACACCTCGTGTCCAGCGCATCTTCGTCTGCCTCCAAGGGAGGTGTGAGGGCGTTGTCGGACAACCAGTTGTCCGGATCCTCGTCCACAATGAATTGTCACTAAGCCACCCTGTTCGGTGACCCCTCTTCAGGTTGGCCATCCGGGCCAGGAGGTAGAGCTGGGCATAATTGACCGAGAACCAAAACCCGAACCGATCTAACCGAGAACTGAACCGAAATAACCGAAACCTAAAAAATCAGTCATCGGTTTGGTTCCTCGTTCCTAGTAACCGAACTAATCTCGGTTAATTCGGTTCTATGCCTTGGTTAACCGAAGGAACCGAAGTAACCCATGTCTGTGCAAAGGCCTAGTAACTTTAATACCAGCCCAGCCCAGTAACCATCCTAACCCTACGTATATAAGCGGCACCTGCATCCATTACCACCCCTCATTCATCCCACCCCTCACTCGCCGCACTAGCCTGGCGGCTGGCTGCTCGCATAGATGGCGGACGCTCCTCGGCCCCTGCCCTGCGTTGTGCCCCTCTGCTCCACTCGAGTCTCGAGGACCACCTCTTGTGGCTCTCCACGACATTTCCTGGCTGGCACCTTTCTCTGGTGTGCGGTGGCGTGGCCTGCAGGCGTGCAGCGAGGTAGCTTCGATGCCTGTGGCCACAGGCAAGCGCACGGTCAGGGGCTATACTCCCGCCGCAGTGTTCATTAGAGATATATTTGTTTCAGTGCTTCCACGATGTAATTTATAGGATTTGATTCACCCAAATAGAAAAAGATGATTTTTCTTTTGCTTATTGCCACAGAATGCATTGCAACAACACAATTTTGGTTGCCATAGGTAGGTGTTATTGCCACCATATTGAAAAGTGGTTGCAAAATGTGGACAATATTTCTACGAATATCTCGCATCGCAATAACCTTGATGATTGTTGCAATAGTTAAGTATTATTACCACCATTCAACAAAATGGTTGCTATATGTTAAAACTATTGCCATAAATATCTTGAGTTGCTATAGTCTTGATTTTTGTTGCAATATGATGGTGTTATTGCAACATGTAACAAATGGTTGCAATTTACTTGACAATATTGCCACGAATTTATTGGGTTGTCATAATCTTCAATTTCGTTGCAAAATGTTGATCTGTATTGCAATAAAAAATAAAGTGGTTGCAATTAATTGAGAATATAGCCACAAATATTTGGCGTTGTACTAACCTGGAGTACCATTGCAAAAGGTTGGTCTATATAGCAACAAAAAACAAAAAGGTTGCAATTAGTTGACAATATTGCTACAGATTGCTTGAGCTTTTGATTATCGTTGCAAAAGGTTGAAGTTGGTGAATATTAAATGATTAAAAAGTAGAAAATATGGGTAATGAATTGTTTGAACCATGGACATGTTGAGTGTGAGGGGAACCATATAGTAAACCACTATGGTACACCACACTTTTGTTGAATATTGAGG
>JAZFNS010020006.1:51498035-51512107 GCA_037127165.1 Alloteropsis angusta | reverse complement strand
CCTTGCCACCTGATTACTCCAGTTGATGATGCATGGGGCAGTAGGGTGAGCTGACGCCGTAGCTACACGGGGGATCGCCGTCGTGGGCAGCACCGGCGCAGGGCCACTAGCATGGGATGAAGTGGTGGCGGCGTCGTTGCCCCAAGGGCCCCAGTTTGGCGGAAGCGCGGCCGCCGCCGCCGACGCGGACGCTGGTTGCCCCCGCCGGTGGTTACCATTTGGACGGTCGTTTCGCCGTCAGACAGTCGCGCCGGCATCGGCGACGCCTCACCCGCCGGAGGACCGTTGCGGGGAGTAACGTCAGCGGGGCACACGGTAGGAGTCTTGCGCCTCCAAACCTTCACGGTGATCCCCGGGACCGGTGCCGCGCCCACACCGCGCGCGTTGGCGTCGCCCGGCTTGGACGCTGNGAGCTTTGCACTTCCAAGACAGACCACACGCCACCATTGCAGGAGCGCCATCCACGCCACGGGCACCAGGGCACCCGTAGGANACGATGCCCCAGGGAGCGGCAACGGAAGCACCGGGTCTTCCGGCGGCACTGGTTAGCAGTATGTCTGGCCGAGAGACAGTTGAAACACTTCCCAATGAGGTCAGCGGGGACTGGACGGCGGTGGCGAAAGGAGGGGCCCTCACGCCGGCGCCTCCGTGAAGCAACCTTCTCCCAGCCGTCCGGCCCGGGTCCAGGGACCCTACGTCGTTCCGCTGGACGAGGGCCTATCAGCACGATTCTGGGAGCGGGCTTAGGGGGATCCTCCACCGCAGTAACGGCGGCCTGTGCCACTTGCGTCGAGACGACGGAGGTGCGCCCCCCGGAGAGGAGGACTTCGCGGAAAGAAGGAGGCGAGGCTTCGAAACAAGTCGAGCCGGGGCTACCGCTGTCCCAGCGCTCCTGCTTGGAGCGGCCGCGGGTGCCAGCGGAGGTGGAGACCAAGGGGGAGGTGGAGACCGTCGCCTTCAGGGAGAGACCCGCTGCCTTCCGGGCAAGGGAGGGGTTGGCCGCCGGGTTCGCGGTGAACGCCGGCGGGGGGGCTGGGGTAGGCGAGGCGACGGGAGGAGAAGGGTTTTCCATCCGAGAGAATGGTCATAGTCTCACTTATGAAAACATTGAAATGTGAACAATGTGCAGATGAGGTGCTGGATTAGAAATAAGTACATTTTACTAGGAATAAGTATTTTCTGTACTTGGAGTAACTAACTTCGTAACATACGTAAATTTCATTTGGTAAATAAGTGTTGATTGGCTTGGCAAGTTAGAATTTTGAACAATCTGAACAGTCTGGTGTTCCTTGTTGCAAAAAATGGAATACAGTGATAGTAGGAAAACTTTCTCGACATTGCATTCTACTATTTGATTCTGTCATGAGTGCAGCTACGGTAACAACTAATTGTTTTCTTGTGTTTTTTCATTTTATTCATGCAGGGAGCAAGGATGGAGGAGGTGAGGGACTGAGGACCTTGACAAAAAAAAGATGGTATGCCTCTACAATAAACTATACTCTTTGATCTACATGCAAATGGACTTTGTGCCTTGCATATATTCAGTGTGCTGCATGTGAAAAGAAACAAGGAAGCATAGCTAGCACCTTGGTCCTTGCAGCTACAAGGTGCACTGTGATGTGTGATTTATGTTGTGAGATGTTGTATCAAGCTTAAATTATGTGATGAGATGTTTAATATAATGTGTACCGTTGCGTAATTGGGCTGGTTTACATCTTGTTTGTGCTGAAATGAGAAGGAAAAAGTCCAATTTGCCTCCCTGGATGTTGGGCCGAATTTGTGTTTCCTCCCTGAACTCGAAAACCGTTTGTTCTGCTACCTTGGACCATCAAAACCGTTTAGTTGACCTCCCTGACTCCATTCCAAAGCAGTTTTATCCTACATGGCAACACGTCATCGCCATGTGGCGACACGTCACCATGCCATCTCATCTCTTTCCCACGTCATCTCATCTCTCTCTCGTCTACTCCCTTACCCCACGCCCCGCTGCTGGTCATGGGGTCACCGCGCCCGGAGCTCACCGCGCCTCGCCACGCAGGTCGTGGGGCCGCGCCGCCTGCTCTCACGCTTCGCCGTCCCTGGGGACGCGCCGCCTGATCCCCTGCTTCGCTATCCATGGGGTAGCACGCCAGCGCCGCTCGAAGCTCGCCACACCGGCCGTGGGGACGCGCTTGAAGCTTCATGCCTTGCCGTCCATGGGGCTGCGGCGCCCACTCCCCTCCTCGCCATCCATGGGGCTGTGCCCCTCGAAGCTCGCCACGCTGGCCGTGGGGCTCGAAGCTCCCCCGCCACGCCGGCCATTAGCGTCGGGAGGGAGCGAGCGGCGTACGTTTNCCACACAAGATGTCATGGCAGACGGGTCCCGAGATGGCGGCGACGGAGGTCGATGCGCGTGCGGGTGGGCCTCTCGGCGCCCCTCACCCATGCCGCTGCCTTGCCCGGCGCCGAGAGGCCCGCCCGCGCCTCCGCCTCCACCTCCTCCGCTTCAATCCCACCGGTCTACCTCATCTGCGCCTCCACCGTCTGCGTCCTTTTCCATCTCCGGAGACATCGCCTTGAGCCAGCCATGCTCGCTAGCCGCGACGCGTGTGGAGCTCACCCCCGCCGACCATGGTGGGCACCCGGTGCTTGGGGAGCTCGCTCCCGATGGCCATGGTGGGCGCTGCGGTGCTCACTCACCGGCCCTTCGTGGGGAAGAAGAGACATGGAATGGGGAGCAACGGGGAGAAGATGGCAATGCCAGACTGACATGTGGGTTCGTGCCACGTGGGAAAGGCAACATGGAGTTGACATGGCGCCAGCTAGGACAAAACCACGGTGGATTGGGGTTGAGGAGGTCATGTGTCCGGTTTCATGAGTTCAAGGTACCAAAACAGATGGTTTTCGTGTCTAGGGAGGAATCGTGGACTCAGAGCAACGTCCATGGAGGTAAAGTTGACTTTTTCCAAATGAGAATGAATCGACACAAAATGGGCTCCCTTTTCCTACTTGGGCCAAAACAGCTCAATAGTCCAGAATTCAAAAGTAACCAGAATTTCAAATGGGTGAGCAAATGTTCTAACTAACCTAGAGAAATGGGCCCAAATCATCCCTTCCTTCCACTGCCATGTCATCATCCATGTCATATCTATGCTGGAATCCACGTCATGCTGATTCAATAAGTGGCGACGCGACTATCCAATCCATAATGGATGTATGTCCTACGTGGTGATAGTTTGTGACTATGTGGTGATAGTTTGTGACATTTATTTTGGTCACTAATATTGGGCTCAAGCTGGGCTCTGTGGGTTTAAAGTTGTTCTGTGATGGTAAAAAAATGTCACTAGCTGTGTAAATCTTTGACGTTTTAGGTTAGACATCATCCGAGTTGATTTATGATGCTCGATACATGACAATTCCATAGTGCATCTCAAATGCTCTTTTATGATGTTTTTTGGGTAAATAGTGACAGATTACGAATGTCATGTATCACAACTATTCTTGTAGTGTGAGGAGGAGGAGAAGATGTCACACCCCGTGTTGAGGACAAAACCGAATGATAATTATATTTGTGCCAGGATCAAGTTTACACACATATGAAACTTCATTAGTGATAAACAATAGTAGTATCACAGAAAAGAATGCAAAAGACTTACAATCTATTAGAGTGACAGCTTAACCTGGAATAAAAGGCTCCAACACTTAACAGGCAATCAACTAGGGATTGCGTATGCCTAGCACCATCTTCTACAATTTCACGACATCTTCTGAGCAGCAGTAAGTAAGGATGAGTACACTTCTATTTGGTACTCAGCAACGCCACAAGAAATAATAAGAAAACAATTTAATATCAACTTCAAGTAAATTAATCATGTGAGGGTCCAGACCACTCTTCACCATCAGCATGGTTGTTATAATAGTTTTAACACAGAGGTTGTACACTTTCAACACAAGTCACGTAAAAGTTCAAAAAAACTTTAGACCCAACCATGCAGTACTGATCAGCCACATTCATCACACTACCTTTGGCGTGACTGCATAGCGACACTACGAGGCCTTTACAAAGACACACAGATAGCTAGCAGCCCGCAAGAGTTTTAGTAGCGGTGCAAACCATAACCCTCCCTAGTGAGTCAGCACCTTAGAAAAGGCTAATACTCCAACAGGACCGAACTATACCCTAACACCTTCCCCTTCCTTGCCCTTTTGGTAAGGCACGCCAATCATCCGTATATCTAATTAATCAGACAAGACCAGAGTAATGTAGTACTCATTGTTGTACTGTTTTCATGGGTGGTTCTCCATGTTCCAATTAAATCAACATGACATTGTAAATTAGAATAGATAGAAGGATGGTTAGCGGCACTTGCCTTTCTCCAATGTAAAGTAACTCTTACTACTTTTTCAGCTTTTGCTCATATGGAAATCTTGATCTTGAAAGCAACAAACAACGATAGTTCTACTCGAAGGAATCATCAGGCACAAGCATGTAAAGCAAACAAGCAAGTACAACTAACAACAATACACCAATAATAGAAAAACTTTAAAAGAATGAAATAAACGACGGGCTCAAAGAAACAATTGAAATAGAGCAACGGTTGAAAAGACAACTATCGTATATTTGCATCTATGAGATCACAAAAGACTTGATTAGTATATTTGTTTAATAAAAATAATATAAAGGTTATTTCAGAAAATACCCTCACTTAGAATTATTACATAATATAGTTTTCTTTACAAAACTGAGGTAAAACTTAGTTAAGTTTTATTTATGAATGTTGATGTATCTATACATTATACCAATTAAACAAGTAACTTCCAAAATAAATAGTAAGAGCATCTAATCGAATAACTTTATGTCCGTGTTCAGCTAACCACATTAATATTAAAAAGGCATTGACTTTGAGTATTAATCATATTAACATTATTTATAAACACCAATGTAAAAGCCTAATCAGTTTTTATTTATAAAAGCTAGTTTAAATTGAACATTAATCAAATTTATATTATTCAAGAAAGACCGATGTATAAAATACTTAAACTTTAATTATAAAATCATATAAATTAAACATCAATCAAATTAACATTTTTTAACCAAATGATATAACACTTAAGCATCTCTTAATTAAAAGAAACATGTTTAATATGCATTAATCAAATTGATATTAAATTTATTTTCAAAAACATGATTTATGTAAAATATCATCATTAACTTGTAGTTTATGTTATCATGAACCGAATGCAACTTGAACAAACTTAAGCGGAGCTAAAACATGGAATCTAGAGCTTAAACAAGGTTGCAGGGATCTAAATGTAATTAACTATAGCTTGTAGGGGTTAGGAATAAATATCCACAAGACAGTGTAAACATTGTTCATGAAAATCCAAAAAAGGCTAGGGTTAGATTGATAAAATGGCTCTGATGGTTTAGATTCAAAGTATCTAGAAGCTTAGGGTGAAAGACATAAAATGAATGGGCATGGATGTGGATACTTTACACAGGTGGTGGACGATGGGTTAATTTCATGAAATCAGAGGGCTCTTTAGAAAAATGGTCAGGAGGCCGGCCTATTGACTAGCTTCGACTGGTAAGCGGGGACTTGATCTTGACTGCTTGTTCAAAAACCAACAGTCGTGGTTGCATCGGGCGGTCGGCGGCGGTCCAGGCAACGACGCGTCCTCGACGTGCGGCAGAGACTCGCTAGAGCTGGCTCAACCCAACGCAAGGGAGCGCTAGGAACAACATGGATTGCATAGGCGGAGAGAAGGGGTCAAGGGGAGCTCAGCACGAGTGATTTTGGCATCAGGGGACTACCAGAGTCGGTCGGTGTCGAGCGGCTGAGCCCGGTGAACTCAGGTGAGCTCGGGCGTGGGGTTCTAGTGGTGGTTATTGAGCTGTGACGGGGTGGCGAGAATCAGGCAGAGGTGCTACAACTTTTATAAGCACAAGTGGGAAGTGGAGCGGCTCAGGTGGCGGAGAAACGTAGCGGTGGTGACCGGCCATTAATGGGTTGTAATGGCGTCCGTTTCGCAGAGGAGGGAAAGAGGAGGCGAGGTGGTTCGAGAGGTGCTCCACTGAGCATTGAAAGTGGGCAATAGTGGGGTAGGACGGCGAGCGACACATGAGAAGGGAAGGGTAGGTCGACGTTGTGGCTCATTGGGGAAAAGAGAAGCGGCAACAGGAGGAACGAGGTTGAGGTGGCAGGTGGGGCGAAGAGGCTAGTGAGGGGAGCGAGGGTGAGAGGAGGGGCGACTGTCTTGGCCGAGCTGGGCTAGGGTGATGGGTCGTTTGTGAAGGAAAGAAGGAGAGGGGCAAGCGGGCTGGTTGGGTTGCGACCTGGGCTGGAAAGAACGGAGAAAAATATAAGGCTTTTGAATTTCATTTAGGGATTTTGTTGGGATTTTTATTTTGCAAACTCAAACAAAAACTAGTGCAAAAAGGGCATGAATGCAACATACAAAACAATTCTCTTTAATTTCTAAAACAACCAATTATTTTCCTATACTAAATTTCTTGTCAAAAAATAAATGTAAGGCAAATTTTTAGAATTATGAGAAAATCAATGTTTAATTGTTCTTCGCAACCACATCCTGAAAACCAAAAATTTCTTGGTGTGACAGAAGATAACAACATTACATACTAGGGTCAAGTTGGCACTTTTGAATATACTACACTGGATGATGCGGAAGATGGACCTACTTTTGAATATACTACACTGATGATCTTAGGCAGATGTTGCGGGATGCTGAGAAATACTATGGAAGTATTAAGGAGAGGATTAAGTTTCGGCGCATACTAGAGAACTACAGTAGGTTGTTGCATGAGGGTTGCGGAGAAGGGCTCAAAAATCTACAAAGCACATTGGATTGGCTCCAATGGAAGGCAAAGAATGCTGTATTCGACAAGGGATTTGGGGAATTGCTTAATCTAATGAAAAAAATATGCTTTCGAAGGATAACTGTTGGTATTTCTTAATGATTACGAATATGATCCGCAAGTAAAGTGAAGTACCGATGCAGCACTTCACCCGGGAGTAAGGGTATCGTGATTTCACAGGGAATGGAAGTGCAAAGATTCCTAGCTAGTTCAACCTAGAAGTTAAAGGAAGAAGAGGTGTCTTGGGTAGCACGGTGATCTATTGGTGCCGGCTTACAGGTGATTTCTCTAGGTTGCTACGCACAAGCTTTAGGCACTGGTTTACCCGTTGTCTACCAAGGGTCTCCATCCAACATCTCTACTCCGTACCTAGACAGGGAGGAGTACAAAGGACGGACAGGGTTGTCACCACCTGCCGCCTATCTCACGACACTGTAGGGCACAAGGCAAACAAAGGCAACATTGTTAGTAGGGATTGGATCAACAAAATTGATTTATAGCACATACGTGTTGACGTCATTGTGTGGAGAGATCAGGACCACCCCATTCCCCACGCCTTCTCTGTAAAATGCTCCGGCATAGAACATGGTCTATTGTTCAGGATTTTGGGTAATTTCTTCAGGTTCAGGGTTAGTCCACTCTGTGATGAAATCTGCCAGAGCCCGCGACTTGATGGCAGTTCAAGGTATGAATTCAATGGCGTAAGCCCCCAGTTCCATAGACCACTATGCAATCCTAANCCACAGCATCAGGATTATGTAAAATGGTGCCTAGGGGATAGGTTGACACGACCTTGATCTAGTGGCTCACAAAATAATGCTTGNAGTATCCTATAAGTCATTAGCACATCATATAGCAATTTCTCAATCTGAGGGTACCTTGTTTTTGCATCATGTAATACCTCGCTCATGAAGTAAATGGGGTGATGTGTTGTTGACTTCTCTATTGGTCTCTCGACCACCAGAACAGTACTGACAATAGTCAGTGTTGCTGCTACATATAACAACATATTTTCGCATCCGGAGGTTGAATCTACATTTTGATCTATCCTGGGTAATGGATACTCGTCCTTTAGGCTTTATTCAGATCGGTATAATCCATGCACATCCTTCACGTTCCGTTGGGATTTTTGACCATGACTGGGTTTACCAGCCAGTCCAAGAAAGGGACTTCTCAAGCAAAGCCGGCTTTAAGTAGTCGGTTGATTTCTTTGTTATTGGCGTCTCGCTTCTCCGGGGTATATCTCCTTTTGTTTTGCTTGGCTGGTCGGACGCTACTTCGTATGCCAAGCTTGTGCTCGATTACCTCCCTGGGGATCTTGGGCATGTCAGACGGTTCCAAAACAATCACATCTGCATTTTCCTAGAGGAAAGCAATGAGTTCGAGTTTCTATTTGTCACCCAGACCAAAAGCCACATAGGTGGTCATGGTCGGGTCTGCCTCATCAAGGGCCACCGACTTCGTGCCTAGCTCGGAGCACTTTGCCGCTGGCATGCTTGGTGAGACGGCAGTTAGTGACTCGCTTCCTATTGTGGCGTTCGCTTGAGCGAGGTCTGGTCCACCTCAATCTACTTTTCTCGACGTCGTCATTGGTCCTTTTGTCCGCCCGGGCGCTTGCTTCGTCTTGGTCTTTGACGCGCGTTAAATGCATACTTTAGTGCTACTTAAGTGGTGTTTTGGTACTAATTCATATACTAACCCGCTATTTGGCACTTGAAATAACTCTGCTTTCGCATATGCATACGTTTTTGGAGAAGTTGTGATTTTGCAGGATTATTGGCATAAAAGAGGCATATTTGGATAAGGCTTAGGATCAAGCGTAACATGGAGAAGAGTTCATGTCCAACATGTGCGCACATATGGCAAGACAACCTCCACCAATGGCAAAGAATTGAAGATAAGGTCGGAAGACTTCGGGATCAAGGCAAATCATGAAGACATAACGAAAGACATCAAGATCCAATCCTATCCTAAATCAGCCGAAGTCAAAAGCCCATATGCATTTGAAAATCGACTCCTAGAAGGATTTGGAGTCTCCACAAGAAAGTTGGGGCCGAGGGACCCCAAAAAGGGGGCAGGCCGACCGGCCTCCTATGTTTTTTCATCGGATCGGTCTCCCCTTCGAACTAGGGTTCCACTACTACATATAGAGTACATGTGCCGAAGATTCATAAGGAGGAAACCACCAGAACTCGGCGAAATCAAGGGCATACACCAAAAGGAGACGATGACCGTTGTAAGTCCTCGAAGTTGTATAGGGATGGCTTAGGCCTACCCTAGCTGCCATGGCCTCCCTGCATGGTTGTGCTATGGCGGAGCTCATGAGCAAGTTGGAGTCATCAATGGTATGATCTCAGCTGTGATGATTCAAACAAATCTATTATATGAGCAAAGTTATTCAAGTCATCTCATCTTTTAGCGACTCAATTCCTCTTTTTATGACCTCGTCTCGCTTGGGTTTATTCTTCCTCAATCTATTAAACGTTATAGATTGCTCAGGGATGTTCTTTTAGTCGTGGTGGCTAGAGGCTCATACTCCGATCTACCTAGTGTTGCGACACATTCATTCGTGGGTATGCCCGGGAGTAACCTTTGCCAATAGGGTCCTAGTGACAAGAGGGTGATCTGTGTAAGGGGGGCCTCATGGGGTTTAGACCGGAGGATAGTAGTTTAAAGATTTCTTCGGATGAGATGCATGATGCGCTTGCTATTATTTGCTAGAACTACAACTAGAAGACGATTAAGGTCATGTATCCTTTGGTTGCTCTTTGCCTTTGCTTATGTTCATGGGTGTGTTCAATCCTACAGTTCATTCACATCTTATTACATATTTACTCTTATATGCAATTTGTGCTTAATGCAAGGAATAGATATGTTAGGTTAGATAGAAAACCCTAGGTAGTTCATTGTCGATCCACGGATTGATAAACCTCGGAGGAATACTCCAAGGGAAGAGCTATGATGATCCATGCACTTGCGGTTAACAATTGGCGCATTTAAGGACCGTCAACAAGCTTTTCTGGCACTGTTGCCGGGGATCGGCAGCTCGAACGCTAGGGAGATCTATCTATTTCTTCGGACTAACCCTAAGTTTATTGTTTCATATATCCTATGCTTCTTGTTTGTGTCGAATTAATGCAGGTAAAACACTAAACACAACACGATCAAGACGTTTTCAACACCCAATAGAACAACCTTAGTTTTTCTTTTTGTTCTCAATCACATTTGGTAGATTTTCTAAACTTGACTTCTCTCTTCAAAATTCTTGTTTTAAGCCAAAAAATATAGGATGCCCATGAACCTTCCCCTAAACCTTGTTAGCTAGGTTGTTTGGTTCTTTTCGATGAATGCCTTTCTTGTCGGCAACGCTTCACTTCTTATGAAGTGTTTGGCTNAGGTAAGTTTTGTCGCTCTAAGCAATTCTTTTTGAATGAAATGATTGCGGATCAACATTGAAAGATCTTTCAAACCTTTCTAGCTCATGTTTTGCTAACTCTTTGCATTTGCACTTTGCATCCACTCCATCATTCCATCTTGCAATTGTTAGCTCGGTTGTCTCACAAAACTTCATGATGAATGCTTTCATATCCATGATAATGCTTCATNGTGTGGCATTTTCCATTTGCAATTTTATGTAAACATGGTGTTTAGACATGATCGCAGACATCATCGTTTTGTTTTGAGAGCTTTGCTAGCATTTGCATTGCATCGGTTGGTTCATATGTTTTGCAATGCACCTTATTTTTCTTGTGCTATAAGGAATTATTAACCTTGGCATAGACATGGTATTTTCACCTTGGTTAACAAACTTTTAAAGCTATGGAGAGATTCGGAAACCTAGTTTTAAACATGGTGTTTAGAACTAGGTGTAAACATTATGTTTGATTATACTCCTTCTTCTCATTTGCATACATGCGCACCCATTAGGTTTTATTTTCTTTTTTACTAGGTTAATTATGCCACAAGTTAAGGTCTCAGGGGTGTCATCGGTTGTTGGCATTTGCTTATACTCCGGACCATCACCTTGGGAATAGATTCTGCGTCTCAAGTGTTTTACATGCATGATGAAGGAATTCAATGAATTTGTGATCAAAGTTATAATCAAGACCGCTAACATCTCTGAAGATCAAGGGATGCTGCTGTTCTCGTAAAAAATAAACACATGTTCAGAGATGTACAAGAAATAAAAAATTGATATTCAAAAGCTTCATTAAATTCTCGTTCTAATGCATCCAGGATCAATGAATTTGAAGACCCGTACAAGGAGATACGACAAAAACATTGGGCGCTGCATTGAAAATCACTCAAGACAGATTGCAGTGCTGGAATAAAATAAGCATAACTCTTTTGTTCGGAGTCCTTTTTGGGCAAATGGTAAATCGTTGGAAAGATAAATTTATGAACTTTGCAATGGAGCAAGGTTTTAGTACATATTCTGTTCTGAAATTAAAGAAAAAATTTCGTGAAAGATGGGGCAGCAGCGAAGACGACAAGCAAGGAGGTGACAACGGTGTGAAGGATAATTGGGACATGGCTTGATGGAAAGAAGAGGTTAAAGAAAGTTAAAAGGGTGAAGAAGCATAAATATAAATCTCCACACAAATGACGGAAGGACTTCAAGAATCACATGACGGTTCACTGTCTTCTTCCACGATTGGCAACATGTTAAGCATGGGGGAGGAATTAGTGGACGCAAAGGAAAAGGCCATATGGAGTACAATGATCATGTTCACCACAAAATGCTAAAGATTATTCTTACATGCTAAAGCACAATGCTTAAGCATGGGGGAAGCCACGCTTCACTCCACTACAAGCATTGAAAGATGGTAACTCTCCCTCAACCTTCTCTTTGTTCATCTACTTCCTAATGCTTGTATATATGTATGACATCGACCATAGGTTAGAAACCTTTGTATTCTCTCTTGTTAATAACATGTCTACTAGGAAGACAACCTAGTTTTGTTTTGTTTTTAATAAATGATGAATCATCACTTTATGCTCACCAAGATGCATTATTTATGTATTCGCTTATAGAAAAATGAGGAAAGTTGCCACCCTGTTTTACATACATGAGGTTGTATTCGACTTGACCAATTACTCTCTAAAAAATGTTCTGAAATTTATTTGAATAACAGCGTAATCTTTTGTGGAGGTTATGATAATTTTAAGACCCATATCCATTATTCTTTCTCTCTCTTTTAAACTTGTCAAGGAATGTTTCATTACTGAAATTTAATTGTGCTGGCCTTGTCATTAATACCTTTTGCAATTACTCTACCTATCCAAAACCTAAATGATATACCATGATTGAACCATAGTATAAGAATTATTATTGGGTGAATTGATTCAAGATTTACCTTCTCCGATTGGAGACTAAGAAGTTGACCATTCTGTTTTGCGTACCTTCTCTTTGCTAGCCTTTCTATCCATGTATTGTGAATTTCCACACCGGAAATTTCANTAAACCTCGATGGATATCCAAACAACCCATATTATCTTTTTGAGAAAAACTTCCTTGAACATAGCCCNATATTATGCTCTTGAAGCTTGGTAGTTGATTACCCTTGTGTACCCTTGTGGAGAAGAAATACCTCGTGAAGGAGGAAGTATGTTTGAGGGAAAGTGCGAAAGTTTGAGATAGTACCAGGTCTGAAGGTTGATATTCTTTCCAAAGGGGAGATACTTAATCTAACAATAGCCACCACTCTTTTGCTTGAGGACGAGCAAATCATTTAAGCATGGGGGGAGGTTGAGTAAGTATCAATGTCGCTAGAGAATCTAGGGAGCTCAAAAAAAAATATAAAAAAATGAGAAGAAGAAGAAATAAAAAATGCTCTTGAACCATGGTAGTTGATTACCCCTGTGTATCCTTGAGGAGGAGAGAAACCTTGTGCAGGAGGAAGTATGTTTGGGGGAAGTGCGAAAGTAGGGCAAAATAAAGAGGTACCCGAATAAATTCTCCATAGTGTTTTTGCTTCATAGTACATAAAGATCATGCGATACTCAAATATTCTAACCATGTGCAATCCGATAACGAGGATTTCCTTTGTGCCTCGGGATCAACCTTTGCCATTTGCACATGTCCACGCTCTAAAAGTGTGTGTTCCATTTCCTCCCTCTCCACAAAATCAATATATTCTAATGGTCTTTTTGACGAGTCTAGGTAATTCCAAGAGAAGGATTTCTTGTTTTGATAATATCTCGATTATAATTCCTTTTGTTAGGACCAACCTTTGCATAAGCTCCAGATAAAGCTTCACGCATATATACGAAAAGAAAGGGACATGAGAATTCTAGCAGGTTCGAGAGACAAGATGAGATGAGAGTTTCCATGAGTAACTGCAATGAGGTATAAATTAATGATCTTGGTTTAGCATCACTTTTTGAAAACTTACTTCCTGATTTTTGAGACTTGTTTAATCTTGAGAGCATGTGTTTAAAATATTTGTAGGGAGCATTTGATTTGCATCTACCTTNCCATATTAGAAAGAGTTGGTTACAACTTGAACAATTAATTGCACAATATCTTGAGAGCAATGTGTCTTGTTGTTTATAACTAAGTGTAGGGAAGGCATCGAAGGGCATCGCTGATNCTCCTTATTAAGCAATGTTTATGGACTTACATGAGGACGAGCAAGGTTTAAGCATGGGGGGATTGCTGACGCGCGTTAAATGCATAATTTTAGTGCTACTTAAGTGGTGTTCTGGGACTAATTCATATACTAACCTGCCACTTGGCACTTGAAATAATCCCATTTATGCATATGCATGTGTTTTTGGAGGAGTTGTGATTTTTTAGGATTATTGGCATAAAGGAGGCATATATATTTGGATAAGGCTCTGGATCAAGCGTAATATAGAGAAGAGTTTGTGTCCAAGATGTGCACACATATGGCAAGACAACCTCCGTCAGTGGCAAAGAATAGAAGATAAGGTCGAAAGACTTCGGGATCAAGGCGAATCAGGATAACATAAGGAAAGACATCAAGATCCAATCCCATCATGAATTAATCAACATCAAAAGCCCATATACATTGGCAAATTGACTCCTAGAAGGATGAGGAGTCTCCATGAGAAAGTTCGGGCCGAGGGGCCCCAAAAAAGGGGCAGGCCGGCCGGCCCAAGGCCCTAGGCTAGCCGGCCTGCTATGTTTTTCGTTGGATCGGTCTCCCCTTCGAGCTAGGGTTCCACTACTATACATAGACTACATGTGCCA
>JAZFNS010020006.1:51462306-51473799 GCA_037127165.1 Alloteropsis angusta | reverse complement strand
TGCCTCAGAATAACGGTCCGCTACTTTGTGCAAGTCGGTGTAGCCATATCTACATGTGGGCCCCATGTCCAAAGTCGGACCCTAAATCTAAAAGCTCGCATTCACACCTTAAAATTTTAGCGGATTTGACCGAAATTTGTTGGAGTTGCCTCAGAATAACGGTCCGCTACTCAGTGCAAGTCGATGTAGCCATATATATATGTGGGCCCCACATCCAAAGTCGGACTCTAAAATCAAACTGATTTAGTTTCTTTTGGAGAAATGAGTTTAAATGGTTTGGATTAGTTTGGATGGAGGAACAAATGGATTGGTTTGGTTTGGTTCTAAGGTGCAGTATGATTTAAACAGTTTGGTTGTTCATTTGGTTTGGTTTTTAAACCATTACCAGCCTCAGAATTGAGTGGAAGAACACATGTATTAGTTCATGTTTCACTTTTTAATTCAGAACTAAAATTTGTAATGGGTGTTTAGATTGGGTGGAAAGTTTTTCATGAAAAGTCCATCAAGAGAATCTTTCATACATGAAGTATTAAATGTAAACGAAAAATTAGTCAAATACATGAATAGAATATAGGTCGCAAGACGGATCTAATGAGCTTATTGAATCCATGTTTTCCAATAATAATGCTACAGACCTACAATAACCGTCCGCTAATTATANAGTTAACTACCATATAATTACCCATCATTAGATTTGTCTCACGATTTCCAGGCTAGATCTGTAATTTATTTNTATTAGTAGTCTACGTTTACTGTTTCGAAACGGTACATTTTCTTTAATGTGACTTTCAATGAAAACTTTCCACCCAATCTAAACACCCCCTAAATTGTATTTATCCCTCATATAAAGTCCAAATTTGATGGTTCCTTTTGCTAAATCAAGATCTTTCATTTAGTAGTGTATGTTTGATGTTAATTGCTTTTTCTTGGATAGTTTACATCTGACTTATTTTCTTCCAACCTAGTAATTGTTTGCATAAGAATGGGTTAAATAACTTTGTATCTACTAGTATCATTGAAACCATAAGGTTGTTTCCATATTTGAGGTCAATACAAATTCGAAAATATTATGAGGTATTCAAATGTCAAGGTTTGACTTGACTTATAAGAAACTAAGTGAGAGGTGTATGCTTTTGTGAACAATGTATAGTCTCACTTTATGAAAACATTGAAATGTGAACAATGTGCAGATGAGGTGCTTGCTGGATTAGAAATAAGTACATTTTACTAGGAATAAGTATTTTCTGTACTTGGAGTAACTAACTTCGTAACATACGTAAATTTCATTTGGTAAATAAGTGTTGATTGGCTTGGCAAGTTAGAATTTTGAACAATCTGAACAGTCTGGTGTTCCTTGTTGCAAAAAATAGAATACAGTGATAGTAGGAAAACTTTCTCGACATTGCATTCTACTATTTGATTCTGTCATGAGTGCAGCTACGGTAACAACTAATTGTTTTCTTGTGTTTTTTCATTTTATTCTTGCAGGGAGCAAGGATGGAGGAGGTGAGGGACTGAGGACCTCTGACAAAAAAAAGATGGTATGCCTCTACAATAAACTATACTCTTTGATCTACATGCAAATGGACTTTGTGCCTTGCATATATTCAGTGTGCTGCATGTGAAAAGAAACAAGGAAGCATAGCTAGCACCTTGGCCCTTGCAGCTACAAGGTGCACTGTGATGTGTGATTTATGTTGTGAGATGTTGTATCAAGCTTAAATTATGTGATGAGATGTTTAATATAATGTGTACCGTTGCGTAATTGGGCTGGTTTACATCTTGTTTGTGCTGAAATGAGAAGGAAAAAGTCCAATTTGCCTCCCTGGATGTTGGGCCGAATTTGTGTTTCCTCCCTGAACTCGGAAACCGTTTGTTCTGCTACCTTGGACTATCAAAACCGTTTAGTTGACCTCCCTGACTCCATTCCAAAGCAGTTTTATCCTACATGGCAACACGTCATCGCCATGTGGCGACACGTCACCATGCCATCTCATCTCTTTCCCACGTCATCTCATCTCTCTCTCGTCTACTCCCTTACCCCACGCCCCGCTGCTGGTCATGGGGTCACCGCGCCCGGAGCTCACCGCGCCTCGCCACGCCGGTCGTGGGGCCGCGCCGCCTGCTCTCACGCTTCGGCGTCCCTGGGGACGCGCCACCTAATCCCCTGCTTCGCCATCCATGGGGTAGCGCGCCAGCGCCGCTCGAAGCTCGCCACACCGGCCGTGGGGACGCGCTTGAAGCTTCATGCCTTGCCGTCCATGGGGCTGCGGCGCCCACTCCCCTCCTCGCCGTCCATGGGGCTGTGCCCCTCGAATCTCGCCACGCTGGCCGTGGGGCTCGAAGCTCCCCCGCCACGCTGGCCATTAGCGTCAGGAGGGAGGGAGCGGCGTACGTTGNCCACACAAGATGTCATGGCAGACGGGTCCCGAGATGGCGGCGACGGAGGTCGATGCGCGTGCGGGCGGGCCTCTCGGCGCCCCTCACCCATGCCGCCGCCCAGCTTGCCGCTGCCTTGCCCGGCGCCGAGAGGCCCGCCCGCGCCTCCGGCTCCACCTCCTCCGCTTCAATCCCGCCGGTCTACCTCATCCGCGCCTCCACCGCCTGCGTCCTGTTCCATCTCCGGAGACATCGCCTTGAGCCAGCCATGCTCGCTAGCCACGACGCGTGTGGAGCTCACCCCCGCCGACCATGGTGGGCAGCCGGTGCTTGGGGAGCTCGCTCCCGATGGCCATGGTGGGCGCTGCGGTGCTCACTCACCGGCCCTTCGTGGGGAAGAAGAGACATGGAATGGGGAGCAACGGGAAGAAGATGGCAATGCCAGACTGACATGTGGGTTCGTGCCACGTGGGAAAGGCAACGTGGAGTTGACATGGCGCCAGCTAGGACAAAACCACGGTGGATTGGGGTTGAGGAGGTCATGTGTCCGGTTTCATGAGTTCAAGGTACCAAAACAGATGGTTTTCGTGTCTAGGGAGGAATCGTGGACTCAGAGCAACGTCCATGGAGGTAAAGTTGACTTTTTCCAAATGAGAATGAATCGATACAAAATGGGCTCCCTTTTCCTACTTGGGCCAAAACAGCTCAATAGTCCAGAATTCAAAAGTAACCAGAATTTCAAATGGGTGAGCAAATGTTCTAACTAACCTAGAGAAATGGGCCCAAATCATCCCTTCCTTCCACTGCCATGTCATCATCCATGTCATATCTATGCTGGAATCCATGTCATGCTGATTCAATAAGTGGCGACGTGACTATCCAATCCATAATGGATGTATGTCCTACGTGGTGATAGTTTGTGACATTTATTTTCGTCACTAATATTGGGCTCGAGCTGGGCTCTGTGGGCTTAAAGTTGTTCTGTGATGGTAAAAACATGTCACTAGCTGTGCAAATCTTTGACGTTTTAGGTTAGACATCATCCGAGTTGATTTATGATGCTCGATACATGACAATTCCATAGTGCATCTCAAATGCTCTTTTATGATGTTTTTTGGGTAAATAGTGACAGATTACGAATGTCATGTATCACAACTATTCTTGTAGTGTGAGGAGGAGGAGAAGATGTCACACCCGGTGTTGAGGACAAAACCGAATGATAATTATATTTGTGCCAGGATCAAGTTTACACACATATGAAACTTCATTAGTGATAGACAATAGTAGTATCACAGAAAAGAATGCAAAAGACTTACAATCTATTAGAGTGACAGCTTAACCTGGAATAAAAGGCTCCAACACTTAACAGGCAATCAACTAGGGATTGCGTATGCCTAGCACCATCTTCTACAATTTCACGACATCTTCTGAGCAGCAGTAAGTAAGGATGAGTACATTTCTATTTGGTACTCAGCAACGCCACAAGAAATAATAAGAAAACAATTTAATATCAACTTCAAGTAAATTAATCATGTGAGGGTCCAGGCCACTCTTCACCATGAGCATTGTTGTTATAATAGTTTTAACACTCTGCAGAGGTTGTACACTTTCAACACAAGTCACGTAAAAGTTCAAAAAAACTTTAGACCCAACCATGCAGTACTGATCAGGCACATTCATCACACTACCTTTGGCGTGACTGCATAGCGACGCTACGAGGCCTTTACAAAGACACACAGATAGCTAGCAGCCCGCAAGAGTTTTAGTAGCGGTGCAAACCATAACCCTCCCTAGTGAGTCAGCACCTTAGAAAAGGCTAATACTCCAACAGGACCGAACTATACCCTAACACCTTCCCCTTCCTTGCCCTTTTGGTAAGGCACGCCAATCATCCGTATATCTAATTAATCAGACAAGACCAGAGTCATGTAGTACTCATTGTTGTACTGTTTTCATGGGTGGTTCTCCATGTTCCAATTAAATCAACATGACATTGTAAATGAGAATAGACAGAAGGATGGTTAGCGGCACTTGCCTTTCTCCAATGTAAAGTAACTCTTACTACTTTTCAACTTTTGCTCATATGGAAATCTTGATCTTGAAAGCAACAAACAATGATAGTTCTACTCGAAGGAATCATCAGGCACAAGCATGTAAAGCAAACAAGCAAGTACAACTAACAACAATACACCAATAATAGAAAAGATTTAAAAGAATGAAATAAACGACGGGCTCAAAGAAACAATTGAAACAGAGCAACGGTTGAAAAGACAACTATCGTATATTTGCATCTATGAGATCACAAAAGACTTGATTAGTATATTTGTTTAATAAAAATAATATAAAGGTTATTTCAGAAAATACCGTCACTTAGAATTATTACATAATATAGTTTTCTTTACAAAACTGAGGTAAAACTTAGTTAAGTTTTATTTATGAATGTTGATGTATAAATTATACCAATTAAACAAGTAACTTTAGAAATAAATAGTGAGAGCATCTAATCGAATAACTTTATGTCCGTGTTCAGCTAACCACATTAATATTAAAAAGGCATTGACTTTGAGTATTAATCATATTAACATTATTTATAAACACCAATGTAAAAGCCCAATCAATTTTTATTTATAAAAGCTAGTTTAAATTGAACATTAATCAAATTTATATTATTCAAGAAAGACCGATGTATAAAATACTTAAACTTTAATTATAAAATCATATAAATTAAACATCAATCAAATTAACATTTTTAACCAAATGATATTACACTTAAGCAAGGTTGCAGGGATCTAAATGTAATTAACTATAGCTTTTAGGGGTTAGGAATAAATATCCACAAGACAGTGTAAACATTGTTCATGAAAAACCGAAAAAGGCTAGGGTTAGATTGATAAAATGGCTCTGATGGTTTAGATTCAAAGTATCTAGAAGCTTAGGGTGAAAGACATAAAATGAATGGGCATGGATGTGGATACTTTACACAGGTGGTGGACGATGGGTTAATTTCATGAAATCAGAGGGCTCTTTAGAAAAATGGTCAGGAGGCTGGCCTATTGACTAGCTTCGACTGGTAAGCGGGGACTTGATCTTGACTGCTTGTTCAAGAACCAACAGTCGTGGTTGCATCGGGCGGTCGTCGGCGGTCCAGGCAACGACGCCTCCTCGACGTGCGGCAGAGGCTCGCTAGAGCTGGCTCAACCCAACGCAAGGGAGCGCTAGGAACAACATGTATTGCATAGGGGGAGAGAAGGGGTCAAGGGGAGCTCAGCACGAGTGATTTTGGCATCGGGGGACTGCCAGAGTCGGTTGGTGTCGAGCGGCTGAGCCCGTGAACTCAGGTGAGCTCGGGCGTGGGGTTCTAGTGGTGGTTATTGAGCTGTGATGGGGTGGCGAGAATCAGGCAGAGGTGCTACAACTTTTATAAGCACAAGTGGGAAGTGGAGCGGCTCAGGTGGCGGAGAAACGTAGCGGTGGTGACCGGCCATTAATGGGTTGTAATGGCGTCCGTTTCGAAGAGGAGGGAAAGAGGAGGCGAGGTGGTTTGAGAGGTGCTCCACTGAGCATTGAAAGTGGGAAATAGTGGGGTAGGACGGCGAGCGACAC
Source organism: Alloteropsis angusta (assembly GCA_037127165.1). Lineage (NCBI taxonomy): Eukaryota > Viridiplantae > Streptophyta > Magnoliopsida > Poales > Poaceae > Alloteropsis > Alloteropsis angusta. Next base: position 51,467,817 of record JAZFNS010020006.1, on the reverse strand, counting down.
ATGAGAAGGGAAGGGTAGGTCGACGTTGTGGCTCATTGGGGAAAAGAGAAGCGGCAACAGGAGGAAGGAGGTTGAGGTGGCAGGTGGGGCGAAGAGGCTAGTGAGGGGAGCGAGGGTGAGAGGAGGGGCGACTGTCTTGGCCGAGCTGGGCTAGGGTGATGGGTCGTTTGCGAAGGAAAGAAGGAGAGGGGCAAGCGGGCTGGTTGGGTTGCGACCTAGGCTGGAAACAACGGAGAAAAATATAAGGCTTTTGAACTTCATTTAGGGATTTTGTTGGGATTTTTATTTTGCAAACTCAAACAAAAACTAGTGCAAAAAGGGCATGAATGCAACATACAAAACAATTCTCTTTAATTTCTAAAACAACCAATTATTTTCCTATACTAAATTTCTTGTCAAAAAATAAATGTAAGGCAAATTTTTAGAATTATGAGAAAATCAATGTTTAATTGTTCTTCGCAACCACATCCTGAAAACCAAAAATTTCATGGTGTGACAGAAGATAACAACATTACATACTAGGGTCAAGTTGGCACTTTTGAATATACTACACTGGATGATGCGGAAGATGGCCCTACTTTTGAATATACTACACTGATGATCTTAGGCAGATGTTGCGGGATGCTGAGAAATACTATGGAAGTCTTAAGGAGAGGATTAAGTTTCGGCGCATACTAGAGAACTACAGTAGGTTGTTGCATGAGGGTTGCGGAGAAGGGCTCAAAAATCTACAAAGCACATTGGATTGGCTCCAATGGAAGGCAAAGAATGCTGTATTCGACAAGGGATTTGGGGAATTGCTTAATCTAATGAAAAAAATATGCTTTCGAAGGATAACTGTTGGTATCTCTTAATGATTACGAATATGATCCGCAAGTAAAGTGAAGTACCGATGCAGCACTTCACCCGGGAGTAAGGGTATCGTGATTTCACAGGGAATGGAAGTGCAAAGATTCCTAGCTAGTTCAACCTAGAAGTTAAAGGAAGAAGAGGTGTCTTGGGTAGCACGGTGATCTATTGGTGCCGGCTTACATGTGATTTCTCTAGGTTGCTACGCACAAGCTTTAGGCACTGGTTTACCCCTTGTCTACCAAGGGTCTCCATCCAACATCTCTACTCCGTACCTAGACAGGGAGGAGTACAAAGGACGGACAGGGTTGTCACCACCTGCCGCCTATCTCACGACACTGTAGGGCACAAGGCAAACAAAGGCAACATTGTTAGTAGGGATTGGATCAACAAAATTGATTTATGGCACATACGTGTTGACGTCATTGTGTGGAGAGATCAGGACCACCCCATTCCCCACGCCTTCTCAATAAAATGCTCCAGCATAGAACATGGTCTATTGTTCAGGATTTTGGGTAATTTCTTCAGGTTCAGGGTTAGTCCACTCTGTGATGAAATCTGCCAGAGCCCGCGACTTGATGGCAGTTCAAGGTATGAATTCAATGGCGTAAGCCCCCAGTTCCATAGACCACTATGCAATCCTACNCCACAGCATCAGGATTATGTAAAATGGTGCCTAGGGGATAGGTTGACACGACCTTGATCTAGTGGCTCACAAAATAATGCTTGNAGTATCCTATAAGTCATTAGCACATCATATAGCAATTTCTCAATCTGAGGGTACCTTGTTTTTGCGTCATGTAATACCTCGCTCATGAAGTAAATGGGGTGATGTGTTGTTGACTTCTCTATTGGTCTCTCGACCACCAGAACAGTACTGACAATAGTCGGTGTTGCTGCTACATATAACAACATATTTTCTTTTGGTTGCGGTGAGACCAGTACGAGCATTTTCCATAGGTATTGCTTCAACACCTCTTTTGCTTCTGCCGACCATTCAAAGTGATCAGTTTTACGCAACAGTTAATAAAACGACATACCTCATTCGCCTAACTTGGAAACAAATCGACTCAGGGATGCCAACATTCCCGTCAACTTCTAGACCTCATGGCGACTGCGTGGAGACTTTATGTCATTGAGTGGCTTGACTTTGTGTGGATTTGCCTTTATACCTTGCTGGGGAACAAGGTAACCATGTAGCTTACCCGATAATACACCAAAGGTGCATTTTGCGGGGTTGAGCATCATCCTGTTCTTACGCAAGTTGTTGAACGTTTCAGTTAAATCAGCGATTAGGTCGCCTTTTAACCTACTTTTTACAATGATATCATCTATGTATGGTTCCACATTGCTGTCGATATGGACATCGAGAACAATGTGAACACATTTTTGATAAGCGCAACCTGCATTTTTTAGACGAAAAGGCATATGTATATAACAGTAAAGACCGAAGGGAGATACAAATCCCATTTTCTCCTCAACGTCAATGCACATCCAGAGGCATCTAGAAAACAAAGCAGCTCGCATCCGTAGGTTGAATCTACATTTTGATCTATCCTGGGTAATGGATACTCGTCCTTTAGGCTTTATTCAGATCGGTATAATCCATGCACATCCTTCACGTTCCGTTGGGCTTTTTGACCATGACTGGGTTTACCAGCCAGTCCAAGAAAGGGACTTCTCAAGCAAAGCCGGCTTTAAGTAGTCGGTTGATTTCTTTGTTATTGGCGTCTCGCTTCTCCGGGGTATATCTCCTTTTGTTTTGCTTGGCTGGTCGGACGCTACTTCGTATGCCAAGCTTGTGCTCGATTACCTCCCTGGGGATCTTGGGCATGTCAGACGGTTCCAAAACAAACACATCTGCATTTTCCTAGAGGAAAGCAATGAGTTCGAGTTTCTATTTGTCACCCAGACCAAAACCCACATAGGTGGTCATAGTCGGGTCTGCCTCATCAAGGGCCACCGACTTCGTGCCTAGCTCGGAGCACTTTGCCGCTGGCATGCTTGGTGAGACGGCAGTTAGTGACTCGCTTGCTTTTACTCTTATATGCAATTTGTGCTTAATGCAAGGAATAGATATGTTAGGTTAGATAGAAAACCCTAGGTAGTTCATTGTCGATCCACGGATTGATAAACCTCGGAGGAATACTCCAAGGGAAGAGCTATGATGATCCGTGCACTTGCAGTTAACAATTGGCGCATTTAAGGACCGTCAACAAGCTTTTCTGGCACTGTTGCCGGGGATCGGCAGCTCGAACCCTAGGGAGATCTATCTATTTCTTCGGACTAACCCTAAGTTTATTGTTGCATATATCCTATGCTTCTTGTTTGTGTCCAATTAATGCAGGTAAAACACTAAACACAACACGATCAAGACGTTTTCAACACCCAATAGAACAACCTCAGTTTTTCTTTTTGTTCTCAATCACCTTAGGTAGATTTTCTAAACTTGACTTCTCTCTTCAAAATTCTTGTTTTAAGCCAAAAAAATATAGGATGCCCATGAACCTTCCCCTAAACCTTGTTAGCTGGGTTGTTTGGTTCTTTTCGATGAATGCCTTTCTTGTCGGCAACGCTTCACTTCTTATGAAGTGTTTGGCCNAGGTAAGTTTTGTCGCTCTAAGCAATTCTTTTTGAATGAAATGATTGCGGATCAACATTGAAAGATCTTTCAAACCTTTCTAGCTCATGTTTTGCTAACTCTTTGCATTTGCACTTTGCATCCACTCCATCATTCCATCTTGCAATTGTTAGCTCGGTTGTCTCACAAAACTTCATGATGAATGCTTTCATATCCATGATAATGCTTCATNGTGTGGCATTTTCCATTTGCAATTTTATGTAAACATGGTGTTTAGACATGATCGCAGACATCATCATTTTGTTTTGAGAGCTTTGCTAGCATTTGCATTGCATCAGTTGGTTCATATGTTTTGCAATGCGCCTTATTTTTCTTGTGCTATAAGGAATTATTAACCTTGGCATAGACATGGTATTTTCACCTTGGTTAACAAACTTTTAAAGCTATGGAGAGATTCGGCAACCTAGTTGTAAACATGGTGTTTAGAACTAGGTGTAAACATTATGTTTGATTATACTCCTTCTCATTTGCATACATGCGCACCCATTAGGTTTTATTTTCTTTTTTACTAGGTTAATTATGCCACAAGTTAAGGTCTCAGGGGTGTCATCGGTTGTTGGCATTTGCTTATACTCCGGACCATCACCTTGGGAATAGATTCTGCGTCTGAAGTGTTTTACATGCATGATGAAGGAATTCAATGAATTCGTGATCAAAGTTATAATCAAGACCGCTAACATCTCTGAAGATCAAGGGACGCTGCTGTTCTCGTAAAAAATAAACACATGTTCAGAGATGTACAAGAAATAAAAAGTTGATATTCAAAAGCTTCATTAAATTCTCGTTCTAATGCATCCAGGATCAATGAATTTGAAGACCCGTACAAGGAGATACGACAAAAACATTGGGCGCTGCATTGAAAATCACTCAAGACAGATTGCAGTGCTGGAATAAAATGAGCATAACTCTTTTGTTCGGAGTCCTTTTTGGGCAAATGGTAAATCGTTGGAAAGATAAATTTATGAACTTTGCAATGGAGCAAGGGTTTAGTACATATTCTGTTCTGAAATTAAAGAAAAAATTTCGTGAAAGATGGGGCAGCAGCGAAGACGACAAGCAAGGAGGTGACAACGGTGTGAAGGATAATTGGGACATGGCTTGATGGAAAGAAGAGGTTAAAGAAAGTTAAAAGGGTGAAGAAGCATAAAGATAAATCTCCACACAAATGGCGGAAGGACTTCAAGAATCACATGACGGTTCACTGTCTTCTTCCACGATTGGCAACATGCTAAGCATGGGGGAGGAATTAGTGGACGCAAAGGAAAAGGCCATATGGAGTACAATGATCATGTTCACCACAAAATGCTAAAGATTTCTTACATGCTAAAGCACAATGCTTAAGCATGGGGGAAGCCACGCTTCACTCCACTACAAGCATTGAAAGATGGTAACTCTCCCTCAACCTTCTCTGTGTTCATCTACTTCCTAATGCTTGTATATATGTATGCCATCGACCATAGGTTAGAAACCTTCGTATTCTCTCTTGTTAATAACATGTCTACTAGGAAGACAACCTAGTTTTGTTTTGTTTTTAATAAATGATGAATCATCACTTTATGCTCACCAAGATGCATTATTTATGTATTCGCTTATAGAAAAATGAGGAAAGTTGCCACCCTGTTTTACATACATGAGGTTGTATTCGACTTGACCAATTAATCTCTAAAAAATGTTCTGAAATTTATTTAAATAACAGCGTAATCTTTTGCGGAGGTTATGATAATTTTAAGACCCATATCCATTATTCTTTCTCTCTCTTTTAAACTTGTCAAGGAATGTTTCATTACTGAAATTTAATTGTGCTGGCCTTGTCATTAATACCTTTTGCAATTACTCTACCTATCCAAAACCTAAATGATATACCATGATTGAACCATAGTATAAGAATTATTATTGGGTGAATTGATTCAAGATTTACCTTCTCCGGTTGGAGACTAAGAAGTTGACCATTCTGTTTTGCGTACCTTCTCTTTGCTAGCCTTTCTATCCATGTATTGAGAATTTCCACACCGGAAATTTCG
>JAZFNS010020006.1:51090615-51104113 GCA_037127165.1 Alloteropsis angusta | reverse complement strand
TTCTAACACTGTCAAACAGTGGAAAAAGTTTGAGACTAAATTTTTGCTTGTAATGATGCTTGCTGTTGTACTCTATCCTCGTATTATCCTCGTATTGTAGCATTGTCAAACAGTGGAAACAGGTTTCTAGCAGGCCATGCAGGCTCTGCAGGCTCTGCGACCTTATTCCCGCGAGGCCCTGCAGGAGCAAGCGGAAAGCTCAGCAGGAGCTAGCGGGCTCCTGCAGGTTGAGCAAAGTCTTTTGGCGAGAGTTGCGGCGGCCCGTAGGCTACCTGCAGACGGGCCCGCCTGCATCCTGAATTTCTAGCTAAAGGATAAAGAAAGATCAGTTCCATTTGATGTGGTCGAGACCATGCTCGAGTTCAACACAGATGCCCAGGGTAGTGTTCCAGCGGAAAAGAGCGAGATGGATGAATTCTAGAAATTAATTGCACATGATGACAACCGCCAGAGGAAGAATATTAGCAATGTGATATTGCAAATATTCCACTCATGGATGAGCCGAAGAATCTTCAGATGGATGCGGGAATCAAGGTCATCGACCTGGAGTTGAATTACTTATACTCCGGGCTAGTGAAGAAGGAAGCCATTGATCCCACCTATGCAATGGTTGATAGGTGGATAAGAGAGGCATCATCCGGGTCCGGAGAAATTGGCTCGGGCTGTTATCTTTGTTGCATCGCCGAGAAGCTGGAACCAGAAGTTACAATTAACCCGAGATTTTTCATAAAAGGGACAAAATTTGGTCTGGAAGCAATGAGGCAAGGGCATTATATTGGAGGAGATGAGAGGAATGGTTACAAAGTTGTTAATACAAGCATCATCCTCCCTGAACCAACACTGAAGCTTTTTGCCCAAGGAAGAGAAGACCGGCGTGATGAGAAGATACTGTTGAAGGCTAAGAAGAACAAGAGAGGCAAGCACATCGGTGAATCATCAACAGAGCCTGTAGAAGATGTGGGCACGGGATTGCCATAGGAAAATCCGTGGGAGGCTCATGCATCACGTGGACAAGGGTCCTCGGGGAGTTTGCAGCAATGGGGATACGCACCACAACAAGCATGGGGGTATGGAGCGCCGGCACCACCGCCGATGCATCCACCGCCTCCATATCCCTATGGGTACCAGCCGCCGCCGCCTCCTCAGTTCTAGGATTTGCCCTTTGGTGGACAATATGCACATCTTGAGCAGCCGGAGAGGAGCCACAGAACCATTGGAGCGTACGCTGAGAGGAATATGGAGGACGTCCATGCCATCCACGGCCACGCCACATGGATTGAAGAAGCAAATGCAAGGATTGCATTCCAATTGGGACTCCTTGGACTGGAAGAGTATCCACAAGGAGCTAATCATGTATACTATCAGCAGGGATACGACGCCAGACTGCCGCCACCTCAGTGAAGAGGAGGCCGGATGACCGAAAATAAATTTGCGCGCGCGTGTGTGTGAGTTGTCATCTTTTCCTATTTGTTTCCTTCACGTGTGCAAGTTGTATGCGTAGCAATTTCCTGTTTTATTTAAATTTCAGCATGTGTGTTAGTGAGCAACTTAGTTTACTATCACCATGAGCATCACCTGTTTCACCTATGCTTTAATGTTATGATTGTTAGTGAGGATAGAAAGTTTGTGTCATGTTGAGAAATGATGATAATTGCCGCTTTGTCTATTTTTTGTTGCTTGACTTTTGCATGTTTGAACTAATGCTCTCTCTAACATAACTTGAAATCTACCTAATTACCGGCTCAATTTTGTGTGGAGGTCATGATAATTTTAGTCCCATATCCAATAATCGGGCTCTCCTTTAAACTTGCTTTGGAATGTTTTTATTGCTGAAATTTAAAAGTGCTAGCCTTGTCATTAATACCTTGTGCAATCGCTCTACCTATCCCAAGCCTAAATGATACACCTTATGAACCATAGTATGAAGAATTATTTTTGGGAGAATTGATTCAAGATCTACCTTCTCTGGTTCGAGACTAAGAAGCTGACCATTCCGTTTTTCGTAACTTCTCTTTGCTAGCCTTTCTATCTGCGCTTTGTGAATTTCTACATCGGAAATTTCGCAAACCCGCTAGATATCCAACCAACCAATATTATCTTTTTGAGAGAAACTTCCTTGACCAGAACCCAATTTNGATATGGATTTCGGATCATCTTTGAAGCTTGGTTGTCGGTGTTCTTTACCACCGGCAAGTAATATTTCGTGCGATCGTGTGTCAGGGGCCGGGGTGTGGCTCAGGAGACTCAGCTCATGTATACTAGTTTGGGCCTCTGTGGTGTAATACCCTACGTCCAGTGTGGGAGTTCTAAGTTCCCTTGCCCATGCGTGTAGTAGGGGGTTACAGACCGGTCAGGAGAGGGGATGCGCACCCCAAGTCCCTNGGGCCTAAAGGCGAGTGTGAGGCCCTGCGGTGCGAGTGCCTGGGTGCGGATTGTGTGTTCTATCGTCTTCTTCCTCTAGCTATCTTTGTCTCTATGGGACCTGTCCCCTTTTATAACAGTAAGGGGAGCAGGTATACAAGGGTAAAATGGACAGGAGTTCCTAGTGTTACAGTGTTCTATCCTTGACTCCTGTTCGGCCTATTCTAAGTGTACTCGGTGGTACAGGCCCTAGCTGCGGAGAACAGAAGCTGCGGCGTAGTCTCGTTGTCACAGCTTGGGTTGTTGTCTCTAGTGTCGACTGGCGGCATCCAATCTTGAAGTTGTCGGGCGTAGTGGTCGGGATGAGCAGCTCTGTCTTCACTTTGACTCGTACGACCATCCTCGTCCGCCAGGTGTCGTGCTTCAAGTCGATGGGGGTAGGTTCTAACAGAAGGGTGTCCCTATTAGATTTGGCCGCAACTATTGTGGCGACGGTGGCATAGGATGACGCCCATCCCGTTCTGACGAGCCCAGTACCCCGTGGGTACGGACGAGGATGGGCAAAAGTGTGCAGCAGGAAGCCGAGAAAACCTGGGTCATCGGTGATGCACTCGTCGGGCGAGGCGGAGACCACCCGGGCGGCACAGAAACCGTTGGGCGAAACAGAGACCTCTAGGACGAGGCGGAGACCACTCGTGCGAGGCGGAAACCGCTAGGGCGAAGCGGAGACCACTCGAGCGGGATGGAAACTGCTCGGGCGAGGCGGAAACCACTCGGGGTACTGGTTAGCTCATTGCTTGATATTGTCATGGGCCGGATGTCTTGGTTTTTGTTTTTTAATTAGGGTTGATTAAGGCGTCGGCTCGACATCCCGGGTTTCGCCCCACGACAGTAGCCCCCGAGCTTAGATTGGAGTTGTCCCGGGACTCGTGTCTAAACTTCCCTTGCCGATGAGAAAGCAGTCACTTGTCTCTTGTTATCAGTGGGGGCGCGCGAGCGCACCAGCTGGGTGTAGCCCCCGAGCCTTGGGAGGAGTAAGAACTCTTGCCGAGGCTCTTGTCGGGTCGAAACCCAAGCGGTTTTGTTGTTTTTCAAAGCTCATCGGGGTCACGGCCTCCCTCATAGCCTGCTGTGTAGGGGGCAGTTGTTGGGCCTAAGTCCATCTTGTTCAGGGGAGCGGGCGGGCGGTTCAGCTTCTATCGTAAGGAGTCCGGTGCGTCTTTTGAGGTGGTCTGTTTGAGGGGATGTGCTCTTATCCTCCCGTCCGCGTGGTGGGACCGGCTTTTAATGCCACCTGCCATGTTGTCGTTGCTTTGATAACCGCGCTTGGTTTCCATCTGAGCACCCTTCACCTTCCTTTATATGCTCCGTAGGTGCTTGCCTTCATAACTTTTTACACCGCCACAAAACACCTTAGTAGATCCCATCTGCTTCCATGCTCATTGCGTCCTGCGCTCGGTTGCTCTCTAGCGCTCCTCATCGCCACCGCCGTCGTACTCCCCCCGAGCCGCGGGCAGAGGGAACTAGGTCTCGAGCTTCTTCCTCTGCGGCGGGTGTCTTCCCCCTAAGCGACGTGTGATGGCACAATGACCAAAATCGTCCGTGTCGTACGCCCTGGAGGCCCTTGTCAAGAAGGGGATGCTCCCGCCTTTGACAAGGGAGCAGGAGTGGATCGTGCCAAACCAGGAGCCCTGCTCCAAGCCGCCGACGGGGTACGTCGTATCCTTCACCGCCTTCCATGAGCGTGGGTTCTCGGTCCCTGCGGGCCGGTTCATCAGGGCGGTACTATCGGAGTACAAGATCGAGCTCCACCACTTGAATCCAAACGGGATTCTAGAGATGGCGGCGTTCGCCGCCTTGTGCGAGGGGTACCTGGGCCAGAGCCCCATTGGGACCTTTTTCGTTATTTTTTCAGGTTTACCTTGTACTCAGACAAGAAGCGGTCAGTGGGGATGGGCTGCGCCTCGTTGCAGCCGAAGCAGGGCAGGGGTCATGAATACATCGTGGGAACCCTCACGACTTTGAACAAGGGATGGCACCCGGGATGGTTCTATCTCAAGAACGATCCCGCACACCCCCTTCCAGCGTTCACCCGGCAAATCTTCACCGTGCCAGGGTATAACTGGGCGTTCGGTCCCCTAAGAGAGTCTCGGGACCAGATGGTCAGGCCGGGGCTGGTCGCCATTGTGCACCTTCGCCAAGGTGGGGTGACCCTGACCAACGTCATCAGGGGGTTCTTCTCGAGGGGAGTTGCGCCTTTGAGGCTGCGCACCCTCACGATATCGTCACCCTCACGATATGGCCTTTGCTCGGGGACGGTGACGATGGAGTTTCTTCCTCCACCCAGGAGGTGATGCGTCGCTTGAGGACAGCGACCGGGGATTCGCACCTCACCTTCCCCTGCTGGAGATGCTTCCCAACGATGCAACTGCGGCCTATGTGAGTGCGATTTCACCATGTCCCTTCCGATCATCGATCCCACGCTCCTTTTTCCTTTTCTCATGTCTTCTCTCTTTTCCTTTTACTCAGATGAACTATCGCGACCTCGTTCGTTCCTTGGCGCCGCTCCCCGAGCAAAGGGACATCAATCGGGCGGATGACGAGAATATACAGTGGCGGAAGGAGAAGGAGAAGGCGTGGAGGAAGGTGGAGGAGGAGAAGAGGGAGAAGAACCCGGACCGAGCCAAGAGGCGGCAGATGGGAGAGTCGGTCTCCTCGGATGAAGATCAGTCTCCATTTTGCTCGAGGTCGGAGTCTGGCGGGGAGGACGACTTTGAGGACGACGAGGACGAGAGCCCCGTTCGCCCGGCCGCGGAGTCGAGATCCTCGGGCGTGGGCCGGGCCCTCTCCCACGGAACGCAGCCTAGCGGGGGCAAGGGGTCACGCCGCCTGGTCACCGGGAGAGGGAGCGCCTCTCAGTTGGGCAAGGAGCGCCGTTCCGCAAGCCCTCCCAGGTCAGGGCGCACCGAGCGGGCCTCCTCGAGGTCGCACTGGGTCCGACGACCTGGGTACCGGTCGGGGCGCTTGCCCTCCGGCCATTGGATCTCCTTGGAACGCGACCGCTCGTCTCAGAGGCCGCGCTCCGCCTCTCCCTCTGTCCCTGCGTCGTCCAGGCGCCAAGGCCCTCCCTCTACATGGTCGAGGTCGTCTCGGGAGGGGTCGGCCCTCTCCCAAGTTGATGAGGGGCCACCCACAGCTGGGACCTTAGTGGCCACGGGCATCAGCGTCCCTTCGGCAGCCCTTGTCCCGGCGACCAGTGCTAGGGCTAAGCGCCCGGCTCCTTCGTCTGGCTCAGGCGCCGAGAAGGCCAAGCGGTCCTGCCACGTCGCGCCGGGGTGCGTCTTCGAACTCTCTTCCTTGTGCTTTCTGTTTGCCGAGTCTTATTTTCCGTCCCCAACACCCTGTTCCTTGCTGATTTAGGCGCTCCGAGAAGCCACTGATGGTTGCGCCACAGAAGCTGCTTCATCGGGACGCGCTGTTAGCAGCACCCATGGGTAGGGGTCAGTGCCGCCCTCTGCGGCCGCGTTCGTGAGGCCCGAGCTGTCGGGCGGCGAGAGAGCCGGCCGTGAGGGGGAGACGGTCGCCCCAGACCTGACCGGCGAGGCACCCCCGGTCCCCCACGTTTCTAAGCTAGGATAGGCTCCCAGTGCACCGTCTGTCTCCGTTGGGGAGGTCGGGTCGACGATTGTGCCTCTCGGGATAGGCGCATCGTCCCCAGCCTCCGATGTCGCGAGGTTGGCTGGTCAANGAGGTGCCTCCCAGGGCCGAGGACGCGCTGGTGGGCGAAGGTGATAGCCCTGGGGGGAGTGACCTTGTGCCGGGTTTATCCGGTCCGCGCGTCTCCCTAGAGAAGAAGATGTGGCGGTGCTTGAGGCCGAGCTGGCGCAACAGCTCGTGGACCCGCCTCGTCCCGCTGATGAGNCGACCGGACCACGGTATGATTGGGGAGGTGGGTACACCTTTGGCTAAAGTCGTGCTCGACGCCCCTCTGATTAGCGACCCCCTTCAACCGGCAACCGTCGAGGCCCCCAACGCCGGCGCCAATACGCTTTCCGAGGCGCTCGCGGCGAGCCAGTCCCCGGTGTCCGCCCTCCTGAGCAAAGGCCAGAGTTCGAGGGGTAGGCCTAGCCCACGCCCAGGGTTCATTACGAGCCCTTGGAGGATGCTGTCGGGCGACTATCGCACCTTCCCTAGGATGATTATGGACCGCGACTTCCACGCGCTGGTGCCGCTCGAGGACGACCCAAACAACTAGTGTGAGGGGCGCTTCCGCTGGGCTGACCGTGCGGACCCTTCTCGCACCATTTTCGAGATAGGCGACGACGTGGAGGCGTGGGGAGGCGGAGGCCCTCATGACGGGGACGCAGAGGATGCAGCAAACCTTCTCGGAGCTGGTCGTCCCCCGAGTCAAGGTGAGTGCTGACCCTCCCTCCTTTTCTCTTCTTGGTTCGACTGACTTTTTGCAATGGCCTGTCTAACTTTGCTCTTCCTTTACCAGGCCTTCGTTAAGCACAACACCGAGAAGTCCCGGTTTATTCGTCGGGAAGCCAGCAAGTGAGCCAGGACTGAGGTAGGGGATTCGGAGAGGAGTCTTCCTTTTTCAGAAGGAAGACTGTAAGCGGCTCCTTGGACGCGTGTGAGCGCGAAGAGACCTGGCCCTCAACCCAAATTTTTACTCATGAGCTTAGCCCCATAGCCGTTGGCGGGCGTAGGGACTTGGGGCTTGAATGAGCAAAAACCCGAGGTCACCGAGGCTGGTCTCTTCTTGGTTTGTGCGCAAGGAGGTACCGCTGGTCGCAGTTGGGAGCGACCTTCTTATTTTTGCTTTTTTCGAAAAAAAAAGGGTCGGGAGGACGGGGCATCATGCCCTGGTGGGAGCCCCCGAGCGGGGGGCGATCTTTTGAAGGAGATTGCCTTTCGCTGAAGTCCGGGTGCCGATTCGGAAGAAGTATTCGGGCGGTACTTCCTAACTCGTTTCGAAAGGAAAAAGGTGGTGCGGAAGACTTAACTGGCTTCGTGATACGCTTGTTTGTGAAGAGTTGGCTTGGTCGTGGTCGGAGTCCGATGCTCTCTGAACTTTGGCGAATGCAGCCGCGCTTCCCGGGTGGTGAGAGTTCTTCTCGGGAAACCGTAGATGCATTCGAAATTTTGGTAAATTCTCGTAAAAACACCCCACGCAGGCTTGGTCTGTCCTAGCGGAGGGGCCGGGTTGTGCTGCGTTTTTCCTCGTTTAGTCGAAACACGACGCCCGTGTGAGCTTCAAGCCGGTCAGTTCATTCGGGGCTCGGGCCTTGTTCGTAAGGCACCGTGAGGATCAGCCGGCGATCAACCTCGACTTCTCGGTGCACGATTCGTATAGTTCCCAGATGCGTTCGATTGTATCTAAGGGCTTGTAGCCTTTCTTTCGGAGAAAAACCACGGATTGACACCACCAATACTCGAACATAGGCCAAGATGCCTCTGGCATGCGTGTGTCAGGGGGCTGGCCGCTAGGGCCCACCTTTGCCATCCCTCGCTCGGGGTGCCCGGAGCGGCCTTCGGACCCGGTTGGCGGGCCGGCCTACGAACTCCTGGGCATTGGAATCATTTACTTGTGTGGGAAGAGGGCTTACCGTCCATGTAGTCGGGCGAGGCGGACACTCTTCGGGCCGGGGCGAAGGTTACTCGGGCAAGGTGGAGGTGACTCGGGTGAGGCAGGGACCGATCGGACGGAGCGAGCGTAAGTTGGTCGAGGCAGAAGCTTGTGCGATAAGGATGTGCCGCCGTTTGAAGCCACAGTGGTCCTGTGAGTGCAAACCGTCACTCTACTGCATCGTGGAGTCACTTTCACTCAGTGCTTCAGTGATGTTGCCGTCGGTGGCGCGTGGCGCCCGCAGGTCTTCACGCGAATACTGTTCTCCTGCCTGAGTGTCACGGACACACAGTTGTCATGGGCCTAAAAATAGACGTGGGGGGAGGGCGTTGGACTTGCAACACCTATCTTCCCCGCNTTATCTTGATGCTTCGGTCTCCTCCTTGCTCTCTCACAACCGCAATGGGCTTTTCCCATCAGATTCGTCCTCCTGAGAGGGCGCGATGGGGGAAAAACTTGTTGATGCCAGAAGAGTGCTTACGGGCGGCACGACCTTTCTCAAGCCTCCCTCGTGCATATGCTCCCCTTTGCCCTGCCGAACTTGTGGCNAAGGGAGCGCGAGGGAGTGAAGTTGATGGCAGCGAGGCGAACCACATGTCCGCTCCCGTCAGTGGCCGTTGCCGCCGTGACATTGTCAATGGTGCGTGTTGCCAGAAGAGGGCTTGCGACGAGCCCGAGGGGCTATGACTCGCCGAGCCGCCTCTTCTGGGACACCATTGCATTGTCCTGACCGCCACGGAGGCGGTTACCTTTTTTATCCCTGTAATGGCCTTGAGCCAGGGCCCCTTGTACATTTTGATTGAATGAAAAGAACAGTAGATCCTTTCTCACGATGCTCATTGCTTTTTATAAAAAACAAAGGTGCTAAGTAAAAGAGGATTTGAGGCATGGCTCTCCCTTTTTCTTACTCTTGTAGTTAAACATTAGAAAGTGCAAAGCTTCTAAGGGAAAAAGCAGCAGTTGCTCTATATTCCAGGCGTTGGAGAGTACTTGGTCGTCGTTGTTCTGGAGTTTGTAGGTGCCGGGTCGGAGGACTTGATGGATGGAACGGGCCTTCCCATGGTGGGGAGAGCTTGTGTTGGTCCCGGTTGCTCTGCACCCGTCTTAGCACCAGGTCTCCGACTTGGAATGCTCGACCGCGGATGTTGCGGTCGTGATACCCTTGTAGGGCCTGCTAGTATTTAGCCGAGTGGAGCAGAGCGATGTCTCGGGCTTCCTCGAGCAGGTCGATCGCATCTTCGAGTGACGCTTGATTCCCGTCGTCGGTGTAAGCCCGAACCCTCGGGCTTCCGTACTCGATATCGGTGGGGAGAATAGCCTCGGAACCATGGACCACGGAAAACGGCTCGGAGTTGTCCGCAGGCTCCAAAGGACTAACGGGAGCACTTCGACCTACCTTGCTCAAAACTTCTCGAGTCGTTTGAAGACTCGGGGTTTGAGCCCCTGTAGGATCATGACGTTGGCCCTTTCTACTTGTCCATTTGTTTGTGGATGGCTGACGGTGGCCCAGTCTATGCGGATCCCGTAGTCGTCGCAGAACTTGAGAAACTTTCTACCTGTGAACTGGGTGCCGTTATCGGTGATGATGGTATTGGGGATGCCGAATGTAGACGATGTCGGTGAACAACTGGACGGCCTCCTCGGAGTCAATCTTTGTGATTAGCCTGGCCTCAACCCACTTGGTGAACTTGTCTATGGCGACGAGGAGGTGCGTGAAACCCACGGGCGCCTTCTTCATCGGTCCGACTAGGTCCAACCCCCATACCGCAAAAGGCCAGGTGATGGGGTTGGTCTGGAGTGCCTGCGCCGGGAGGTGTGTTTGTCATGCGTAAATTTGACAGCCTTCGCAGATTTGTACGATGGATTTGGCATCGGCCCCGGCGATCCCGACAAGCGTACTTGGTGCGGCGTGGTGTCCCCATTCCTCACCATGGATGTCTTTCAGCAGTTCATGGCCATAGGAAGACGGGATGCAATGCATCAAAGTACCAGAGGCACTCCTTTTGTACAGCTCCCCCTCTATCAAGGTGAAGGACTTGGCGTGTCGAGCGATGCGCCGTGCTTCGGTGTTGTTGCGAGGCAGCTTGTTGTTCACAATCCATTTGAGTATCAGGATCCTCCAGTCGGGGTCTTCGAGGCTTGCTTCGGTCGTATCCTCGATCTCCATGACCTCTGGTTCCCGTTCCTCTTGTTTTGCCATCGGGCTCCCTGACTCATCATCAAGTCAAATGGAGGGTACGTACTGATCTTGGGCAAAGACCCCATTCGGGACAGGCCTTCGATTTGATGCTACTTTGGTGAGGGTATCGACCGCCTCGTTGTATCGTCGTGGACATGATGGAGCTCGAGGCTATGGAACTTGTCCTCCAGTTCTCGGACAAGATGGCAGTATGCGGCCATCTTGGGCTTGTTGCAGCTGGTTTCCTTCATCACCTGATGTACCACCAACTTGGAATCCCCACGAACCTCGAGTCATTGGGTCCCGAGTTCGAGTGCGATGTGGAGCCCATTGATGAGTGTCTCGTACTCCGTGACATTGTTGGAGGCCGGGAAGTGCAGTTGGATCATATACTCCATGCGAACACCGAGAGGTGAGACGGAGACTATGCCGATGTCAGCTCCTTCTTTCATGAGTGATCCGTCGAAGTACATGACCCATGTTCCGTGCTCAATCTGAGCTGGCGACGTTTGTACCTCGGTCCATTCGGCGATGAAGTCGACGAGCGCCTAGAACTTGATGGCGTTTCGGGGCGCATAGGAGATGTTTTCCCCATGTCAGTGTTCTTTACCACCGGCAAGTAATATTCCATGCGATCGTGTGTCAGGGGCTGGATGGTGGCTCAGGAGACTCAGCCGATGTATACTAGTTCGGGCCTCCGTGGAGTAATACCCTATGTCCAGTGTGGGAGTTCTAAGTTCCCTTGCCCATGCTTGTAGTAGGGGGTTACAAACCGGTCGAGAGAGCGGGTGCGCACCCCAAGTCCCTGCGAAAAGGCGAGCGTGAGGCCCTGCGGTGCGAGTGCCTGGGTGCGGAGTGTGCGTTCTATCGTCTTCTTCCTCTAGCTATCTTTGTCTCTATGGGCCCTGTCCCCTTTTATAACCGTAAGGGAGTAGGTATACAAGGGTAAAATGGACATGAGTTCCTAGTATTATAGTGTTCTGTCCTTGACTCTTGTTCGGTTGGTTCTAAGTGTACTCGGTGGTACAGGCCCTGGTTGCGGAGAACAGAAGCTACGGTGTAGTCTCGTTGTCACAGCTTGGGTCGTTGTCTCTAGGATCGGCTAGCGGCGTCCAATCCTGAAGTTGTCAGGCGTGGTGGTCGGGATGAGTAGCTTGGTATTCTCTTTGACTCATACAGTCGTCCTTGTCCACCAGGTGTCGTGCTTCAAGTCGATGGGGGTAGCTTCTAACTGAAGGGTGTCCCTGTTAGATTTGACCGCAACNGGCGGTGGCACAGGATGACTCCCATTCCATTCTGAGGAGCCCAGTACCCCGTGGGTATGGACGAGGATGGGTAAAAGTGTGGAGCAGGAAGCTGAGAAGATCGGGGTCGTCAGTGATGCACTCGTCGGGCGAGGCGAAGACCTCTCGGGCGAGGTAGAGACCACTTGGGTAGGACAGAAACCGCTCGGGAGAGGCGGATACCACTCGAGCGGGACAGAAACCGCTCGGGAGAGGCGGAAACTACTCAGGGTCCTTGTCATCTCGTTGCTTGATATTGTCATGGGCCGGATGTCTTGGTTTTTGTTTTTAATTGGGGTTGATTAAGGCATCGGCTCAGCATCCCGGGTTTTGCCCCTCGACATTGGTAGTTGATTACCGTTGTGTACTCTTGTGGAGGAGAAATACCTCGTGAAGGAGGAAGTATGTTTGGGGGAAAGTGCGAAAGTTTGGTAAGTACCAGGTCCGAAGGTTGATACTCTTTCCAAAGGGGAGACACTTACTCTCACATTAGCCAACGCTCCATTGCTCAAGGATGAGCAATCGTCTAAGCATGGGGATAGGTTGAGTAAGTATCAATGATGCTGAAAATTCTAGGAGCTCAAAGAAAAAATAGAGAAAAGAAAATGAGAAAAAAAGAAGAAAAAATATAAAAAGGAGAAAAATGAAAAATGCCTTTGAAGCTTGGTAGTTGATTACCCCTGTGTACCCTTGTGGATGAGAAATACCTCGTGAAGGAGGAAGTATGTTTGGGGGAAAGTGCGAAAGTTTGGGGCAAAGNTAAAGAAGTACCCGAATAAATGCTCCTTAGTGTTTTTGTATCAGGAGTGCATAAAGATCATGCCATACTCGAATATTCCAACAATGTGCAATCCGATAACGAGGACTTCATTTGTGCCTCATGATCAACCTTTGCCATTTGCATATGTCCACTATCTAAAAGTGTATGTTCCATTTTCTCCCCCTCCACAAAAACATTATATTCCAATGGTCTTTTTGACGAGCCTCAGTAAGTACAAGAGNAAGGATTTCTTTCTTTGATGATATCTCGATTATAATTTCTTTTGTTGGGACTAACCTTCCCCATAAAGCTCATATGAGAGAAAGGGAGATAAGAGTTCTAGCAGGTTTGAGAGATATGGTGAGCTGAGAGTTTTCCATGAGTAATTGCATTAAGGTTTAAATTAATGATCTTGGTTTACTATTACTTTTTGAAAACTTATTTCCTAAATTCCGAGACTTGTTTAATTGGAGAGCATGTGTTTAAAAATTGTGAGGAGCATTTATTTTCTATCTACCCTCCATACTAGAGAACAGCTGGTCTCAACTTAAATATTTAATTGTAAATAGTTAGAGAGCATTACGTTTTCTCGTGTACAGTTAATTGCAGGGAATGGACACCGAAAGGCATTGCTGCTTTCTATTGAAGACTTACTCGAGGATGAGCAAGGATTTAGCATGGGGGAATGGTTGACACTCATTAAATACATATTTTTGCACCTCTTTATCTTCAATAATGACATGAGTTTGACATCTAAACTAACGATCATACTCTATAACCGGGATGTTTTCGTATATGTATCTATGGTTCGAAGGAGTTGTGATTTTGCAGGATTATTGATGTAAAAGAAGCATATTTGGACAAGACTTAGGATCAAGCATAATACGGAAGAGTTCGTGTCGAATACATGTGCATACGTGGCAAATCAAGACTCCACCAACATAGAAGGCAAGTGCAGCAAGAAGTCGGAGACTTCGGGGACAAGTCATAAATTGCAGAGACAGGGAAATTCAAGGCCCTTATCTCTATCTCAAGAAACCCAAGAAAACGACGTCCAAAGGCCGACATATATGTCTAGGTGCGAGGGGAGGAAACCGAGCCCGAGCTAGGCCTAGAATGGGCCAGGCCTGCTGGCCCCAAGCCCAGGTCAACTAGCCCAGCCCATTAAAGGCTCGGCTGCGGGTCCCCTTCAGACTAGGGTTTCACCACTTGTTGGGAATTTGGCCCGCTGACGAACGCCTCCTACTTGTTTTGTTCCATTTCTTGTGTGGAGGCAGTTAATA
>JAZFNS010020006.1:50824896-50838456 GCA_037127165.1 Alloteropsis angusta | reverse complement strand
CTCGTGGATCATAAACCCATAAACTGATCCAATCATATTGTCTCTTGGGCATATATCCAACACCTCCCACCTTACTCACTCCTCCAGTGACCCCGTCACTCGCCGCCGCCGCACGCCCGCCTCCTCCTCATCCACTCCAACGCCGGCACACCCCTACCTCCTCCGCCGTTGTCCACCGCTGCCTCCTCTGCCGCCACCACTACCTCATCCTCCGTCTCCCGTCTCTGCCTCCTCCGCCCGCCCGCCCCTGCCTCCTCCGTTGCCGCCGCCGCCTGCCCGCCCTGCCTCGTTCCATCGCCAGCCCCTGGCTCCTCCACACGAAGAATCGATTGGATGCACCGGAAATCGAGCCCGTTGCTGCTCAGGTCACTGCCCCTGTTCTCTTTTCTCTTCCCTCCCTCTCTTTCTCTGCTCCTGTGCGATTGGCTGACCGACGTTGACGCCACTTGGCACTTGAAATAATTAGGTGGTGTTTTGGGACCAATTCATATACTAACCCGCCACTTGGCACTTGAAATAACCCCCTTTTTTTCATATGCATGTGTTTTTGGAGGAGTTGTGATTTTGCAGGATTATTGGCATAAAAGAAGCATATTTGGACAATGCTCAGGATCAAGCATAATATGGAGAAGAGTTCGTGTCCAATACATGTGCATACATGGCAAGTCAATACTCCATCAATGTAGAAGGCAAGTGCTGCAAGAGGAAGTCGTAAACTTGAAGGACAACTTACAAATTGCACAGTAGGGAAACTCAAGGCCCGTGACTCTATCTCGTGAAATCCCGAAGAAAACGATGTCAAAAGGCTGACACATAAGCCCACAAGCAAAGCCCACAAGACAAGAAGCTTCTGGAAGAAAAGGGAGACCGAGCCGGGCCAAAAACGGGCCAGGTCGGTCAGCCCAAGGCCCAGGTTGGCCGGTCCAGCCCATTCTAGGGCCCGCTGCAGGTCCCCTTTAGACTAGGGTTTCCCCACTATATATAGAAGCCCTGTGCCGACGATTTTGGAGGAGGAAACTACCTGAACTCGGCAAAATCAAGGGCATACACCAAAAGGAGACGACGACCGCTGCATGTCCTTGAAGTTGTCTAGGGATGGCTTAGGCCTACCCTAGCCGCCATAGCCTCCCTGTGTGGTTGTGCTATGACAGAGTTCATGAGAAAGTTGGAGTCATCAACGATATGATCTCGGTTGTGCTGGTTCAAACAGATCTATTATAGATAAAAGTTATTCATGTCACCCGATCTCTTAGCGACTCGATTCCTCCTTTTATGACCTTGTTGCATTTGGGTTTTATCTTCCCGATCTATTATCGAGATAGATCTTAGNTTTTAGCCGTGGTGGCTAGAGGCTCATACCCCGATCTACCAAGTGTTGCAACCTACTCGTTTTCGAGTTTGCTCGGGAGTAACCTTCGCTGATAGGGGGTCCTAGTAACAGTAGGGTGATCTGTGTAAGGGGGGCCTCACGGGGGTTAGACCAGAGGATAGTAATTTAAAGATTGCTTTGGACGAGATTCATGATGCGCTTGCTACTATTTGCTAGAACTACAATTAGAAGACGATTAGGCTCGTCTATCCTTTGGTTGCTCTTCGCCTTTGCCTATGTTCATGGTGTGTTCAATCCTGCACTTCATTCATCTCGCTCATAACTTATTACATGATTATTCTCTCATACGCAATATGTGCTTAATGCCAGGAATAGATTCGTTAGGTTAGATAGAAAACCCTAGGTAGTTCACTCATGATCCACGGATTGATAAACCTTGGGGGAATACTCCAAGGGAAAAGCTACATGCGATCCGTGCGCTTGCGGTTCTCAATTGTTGGTTCTAAGGACTGTCAACAAGCTTTTCTAGCGCCATTGCCGGGGAGTGGCAGCTCGAATCCTATGGCGATCTATCTAGTTCTTCGGAGTAACCCTAATTTTATTGTTGCATATACCCTGTGTTTCTTGTTTGTGTCTGATTAATGCAGGTAAAACACTAGACACAAAGTGATCAAGAAATTTTCAACATTCGCACTCCAACGCGTCCAAGACTCGCTCCCACAAATTCTACAAGCTCCCACAAGCTTCGCAAGCTCCCATAAGTTGATAGCTACGTGAAGATCTGCTCTTTAGTGGTAGGTGCTAACTTTTGTTAGTGGCCCAACATCCGCTATCGATCCCCCGCTCAAAATAATCAGTCAAATAAGGTATGCCGCCATGCCAATTAAATTTTAAGACTAATGTTTCTTGGAGATTTGTTTGTTCAAGCTTTAGGTGATGAATCATGCCCCAAAGAAGTTGTAAGATCCAACCATCAACATCAACGGAAAATTGTTGTTAAGACCAGATTTTTCGCCCTTTATCAGAGAGGTACCATTGAGGAAAATATTGAAAATATGAAGCTCTATCAAGTCTTCTTACCAACGCATCCATAATAGCAATTTTTGGAGATCGGTGCAAGGAGTTATGCTAAAATCTTT
This sequence comes from Alloteropsis angusta, assembly GCA_037127165.1. Lineage (NCBI taxonomy): Eukaryota > Viridiplantae > Streptophyta > Magnoliopsida > Poales > Poaceae > Alloteropsis > Alloteropsis angusta. The sequence goes on along the minus strand of JAZFNS010020006.1, from coordinate 50,835,987 downwards.
CAACACTACGCGTTCTGAAATCTGCTCGGGACGCAACGTAGTGCCGGAGTAAAATAAGCATAACTCTTTCATCCAGAGTCTGTTTGAAGTGAGTGAGCACTTGTTGGAAAAATGATAAGAACTGCAATGAATTGAATTTTGGTATATGTCCTGCACTGGGTAATTCCATGAAGAAACAGCAAACAACCGAGAAGAAGATGATGATGTCGAGGGACGATTGGAGGCCTTTCAAACTGCCTACGATCCCTGCACCTTGGGTAAAGCAAGAACTATGGAAGACACATCATTGGAGTACCATTGTTGGTGAATCAATGTGATGACCTTGAGTGCCAAGGATGGACAACGCGACGCTCCAAAGACCACAAAGATCTAGATCATCAACACCTCCAGATCAATTTACAAGAAGGTATTGTCCCATCAAAATTCTGTGCAACCTCTGAAGAAAACAATAGAATACTTTTGGATATTTAAGAGCCCCACGAAGTTCCATTTCCAAAGAATCAAGAATCAAGTCAATCGAAGTTTCCTACGAACGGTTATGATCAAAATATCAAAGGTCGTGCAGTCTGAAATTTTCTGGACAGCACGTAGCGCTGAAGCAAAATTGACATAAATCCCTCGTTTGAACTCTGTCTAAAATGAATGACCACTCTTTGGAAAGGTAATTTCATAAAATTTCAATAGATCTATACTTTGGTATATGTTCTGTTATGTACACAGGGGAAGATACACGAAGAAGAGGTAGTAGCGACTTGATGAGAACAAGTTAGAGNGACAACAATGAAGAGGAGTTTGGGCAATGATTCCATCGAGCGTACATGATTAAATTCAGAAGCTAGAACAAATAAAGACCACCAAGCACATCACCATATGAAGACACAGGCCGGCGACATCCAACGCATAAAGACATAGAAGAAAATCAAGATGGATCGCAAAAGGCGACGTCAAGCTACATGGGTACTTCGGATTCGAACGAATGACCATAGCTTCACATGAAAATAATCAAGGTGAGAATTATAGCTCTATAACTTTAAATAAAGCGCTTTTGGGAGGCAACCCGATCGTTCTATTTAATATATATAATATCACGGTCTATATTGTGGGTTCTTTAATTGAACCATCAAGTAATATTGTACCATTGCTCTAATAAATGCTACAATTTTATGTTGTATAATCTAAATGTTATTGAGGAACACTTTGTTATTTGATCTTGGAAAACTTGTAGACCCATTTTTGTGTGCCTATTAGAGTTTAGAGTCCTTTTATTTTGAGTCTTTTTAGAGATAATTATGAAGTATGACATTCCCCTTTGATTCTAAACTTGTGGCTAGTTGATCTAGGCTAACTTTTGTTTTGTTTTTAGACCACCATTCATGTTATGTCATTTTGTTCATCCACCTCGTGCCGCACTTCATGCCATATTATTCCCATCATTGCATTGCATTGCATGTTTTGTTTGATCTGACTTTTTGCCAAACCAACCTAAGCCTTCCTATAACCCCCACAAAAAACCAGAGCCAACAAGGGTAGGGTTGACTTGTGTTGATCGATTTGCTGCACCATTCAGATTAGCCAAGTCTACCTCTATGCTTTATTCTAACTGAAAAACTTTGACTCGCCTCCCCACAAGATCCTAAAGCCATCCTAAAACCATAAGTTTAGTTCTCCTCCCAACAAACCAGCCTTTTTTTCNNNGTAGATTTTCTAAACCTGACTTCTCTCTTCAAAATTCTTGTTTTAAGCCAAAAATATAGGATACCTATGAGCCTTCCCCTAGACCTTGTTAGCTAGGTTGTTTGGTTCTTTTCGATGAATGACTTTCTTGTCAACAACGCCTTCACTTCTTTTGAAGTGTACTGGCCAAGCTTTGTCGCTCTAAGCAATTCTTTCTGAATGAGTCGATTGAGGAACAACATAGAAAGACCTTTCACACCATGATATCTCTTGTTTTTTTATAACTCTTTGCATTTGCATTTTGCATCCACTCCATCGTTCCATCTTGCAATCGTTAGCTCGGTTCTCTCACAAACTTCATGATGAATGCTTTAATATCCTTGATAATGCGCGTACCCATTACTCCCTTTGCAATCTTTNAGACATGATCGCGGACCATCATCATTTAGTTTTGAGAGCCTTGTTAGCATTTGCATTGCATCGGTTGGTTTATAAGCTTTGCAATGCACCTTATTTTTCTTGTGCTATAAGGAATTATTGACCTTGGGATAGACATGGTGTTTTGTTAAAAAAAATTCTATGGCCATGGAGAGATTCAGCAGCCTAGTTGTAAACATGGTGTTTAGAACTATGTATAAACATTGTCTTTGTTTATACTCCTTCCTCTCATTTGCATAGACACTTTGCACACACGCATACCCATTAGGTTTTATTTTCCCTTTTACTAGGTTAATTATGCCACAAGTAGAAGTCTTAGGGATGTCATTGGTTGTTGGCATTAGCTTATACTCCCAACCGTCACCTCAGTAGTAGATTGTGCGTCTCACTGTTTTTCAGGCATGAAGAAGGAATCCCATGGATTCGTGATCAAAGTTACAATCAAGACCGCTAACATCACCGAAGATCAAGGGACGCTGCTGTTTTTGTCAAAAGTAAGCACATGTTCAGAGATGTACAAGAAATAAAAAGTAGATTTTCATAAGCTCCATCAAATTCTCATTCCAACGCTTCCAATATCAATCAATTTGAAGACCCATACAAGGGGATACGACAAAAACATTGGGCGCTGTGCATTCTGAAATCACTTGGGACAGATTGCAGTGCTAGAATAAAATGAGCATAACTCTCTTGTTCGGAATCCGTTTTGGGGAAATGATTACTCGTTAGAAAGGGAAATAGGTGCACTTTGTAACGGAGCAAGGGTTCAGTACATGGTATATTCTAGAATAGAAGAAAAAAATTCATGAAAGATGGGGCAGCATCGAAGGCGACAAGCAAGGAGGTGATATTGGTGCGAAGGATAATTGAGACATGGGCTTGATGGCAAGAAAAGATTGAAGAAGGTTAAAAGGTGAAGATTCTTAAATATAAATCTTAAACCACATGGTGGAAGGACTTCAAGAATCACATACGGTTCATTATCTTCTTCCACGCCTGGCAATATGCTAAGCATGGGGGAGACTTATTGGACGCAAAGGAGAAGGCCATATGGAGTACAATGATCATGTTCACCACAGGATGCTTAAGATTCTTATTCCATGTTAAGCATAATGCTTAATCATGGTGGAGGCCACGCTACACTCCACTATAAGCATCAAAAGACGGTAACTCTCCCTCAACCTCCTCTTTGTTCATGTACTTCTTAATGCTTGTATATATGCATGCTATCGACCATATGTTAGAAACATTTGTATTTCCCTCTTGATAATAGCATGGCTGCTAGGAGGACAACCGAGTTTTGTTTTGTTTTTAATAATGGATCAATCATCACCTTGTTCTCACCATGATGCATTATTTATGTATTTACTTATGGAAAAATGATGAAAGTTGCCGCTTTGTTTTACTTATATTAGGTTGTATTCGACTTGACCAATAGCTCTCTAAAAAGCGATCAGAAAATTATTTAAATACCAACTCAATCTTTTGTGGAGGTTTTGTCAAGGAATGTTTTATTGCTGAAATTTAAATGTGTTAGCCTTGTCATTGATACCTTTTGCAATTACTCTACCTATCCAAGGCCCAAATGATATACCATGTTGAACCATAGTATAAGAATTATTTTTGGGTGAATTGATTCAAGANCGAGACTAAGAAGCTGACCATTCCGTTTTGCGTACCTTCTCTTTGCTAGCCTTTCTATCCATGCAATGTGAATTTCCACACCGGAAATTTTGCAAACCTCGCTGGATATCCAACCAACCCATAATATCTTTTTGTGAAAAACTTCCTTTACCACAACCCAATTTGAGTATGGAATTCGGATCGTCTCTGAAGCTTGGTAGTTGATTACCCCTGTGGACCCTTTGGGGAGGAGAAATACCTCATGTAGGAGGAAATATATTTGTGGGAAAGTGCGAAAGTTTGGGACAGTACCGGGTTCGAAGGTTGATATTTTCCAAAAGAGATACTTACTCTCACAGTAGCCAACGCTCCATTGTTCAAGGACGAGCAATCGTCTAAGCATGGGGAGAGGTTGAGTAAGTATCAGTGTTGCTAAAATTCTAGAGGGGAAAAAAGAAAATATATAAAGAAAACAAATGAGAAAAGAAGAAAAAATATAAAAAGGAGAAAAATGAGAAAAGCCTCTGAAACTCGGTAGTTGATTACCCCTGTGTACCCTCGTGAAGGAGGAAGTATGTTTGGGGGGAAGTGCAAAAGTTTGGAGCAAAACAAAGAAGTATCAAATAAATGCTCCTTAGTGTTTTTGCTTCATAGTGCATAATGATCATGCCATACTCAATTATTCCAACCATGTGCAATCCGATTACGGGGACTTCATTTACGCCTCGTGATCAACCTTTTCCACTTGCACATGTTCACTATCTAAAAGCGTGTGTTCCATACTCTCCCTCTCCACAAAAAAATTATATCCCAATAGTCTGTTTGATGAGTCTCGGTAATTCCAAGAGAATGATTTCTTGTTTTGATAATATTTTGATTATAATTTCTTTTGTTAGGACTAACTTTTTCCATAAAGCTCCAGATAAAGCCTCACACATTTATATGAGAGAAAGGGAGATGAGAGTTCTAGCGGGTTTGAGAGACAAGATGAGCTGAGAGTTTCCATGAGTAATTGCAATGAGGTTCAAATTAATGATCTTGGTTTAGCATTACTTTTTGAAAAACTTACTCCTAATTTTCGGGACTTGTTAAAACTTGAGAGCATGTGTTTACAGTCTTTGTGGGGAGCATTTAATTCATATCTACTCTCCATATTAGAAAGAGTTGGTTACAACTTGAAATTAATTGCATAATATCTTGAGAGCAATGTGTTTTGTGGTTTATGACTAAGTGTAGGGAAGACATTGAAGGGCAATGCTGATTTTCTTGTTAAGCAATGTTCATGGACTTACTCGAGGACGAGCAAGGTTTAAGCATGGGGGGATCGTTGACGCGCGTTAAATGCATACTTTAATGCTAATTAGGTGGTGTTTTGGGACCAATTTATATACTAACCCACCACTTGGCACTTGAAATAACCGTGTTTTCGCATATGCATGTGTTTTTGGAGANGTGATTTTGCAGGATTATTGGCATAAAAGAGGCATATTTGGACAAGGCTCAGGATCAAGCATAATCTAGAGAAGAGTTCGTGTCCAATACATGTGCATACATGGCAAGTTAAGACTCCATCAATATAGGAGCAAGTGCTGCAAGAGGAAGTCGTAAACTTTAGGGACAACTTACAAATTGCAGAGTAGGGAAATTCAAGGCCCATGGCTCTATCTCATGAAATTCGAAGAAAACGACGAGAAAAGCCTGACACATAAGCCCACAAGTGAAGCCCACGAGACAAGAAGCTTCTGGAAGAAAAGGGACGCCGAGCCAGGCCAAAAGCAAGCCAGCCGGCTGGCCCAAGGCCCAGGCCGGCCGAGCCCATTCTAGGGCCCGCTGCAGGTCCCCTTCGGACTAGGGTTTCCCCACTATATATAGAAGCCCCGTGCCGATGATTTTGGACGAGGAAACCACCAGAACTCAGCAAAATCAAGGGCATACACCAAAAGGAGACGACGACCGTTGCAAGTCCTTGAAGTTGTCTAGGGATGGCTTAGGCCTACCCTAGCCGCCATAGCCTCCCCGCGTGGTTGTGCTATGAGGAGTTCATGGGCAAGTTGGAGTCAGCAATGGTATGATCTCGGTTGTGATGATTCAAACAGATCTATTATATGAACAAAGTTATTCATGTCATCTGATCTCTTAGCGACTCGATTCCTCCTTTTATGACCTTGTTGCATTTAGGTTTTATCTTCCCCGATCTATTATCGAGATAGATCGTAGAGGGATGTTCTTTTAGCCGTGGTGGCTAGAGGCTCATACCCTGCTCTACCAAGTGTTGCAACCTACTCAATTTTGGGTTTGCTCGGGAGTAACCTTCACTGATAGGGGGTCCTAGTGACAGTAGGGTGATCTGTGTAAGGGGGGGCCTCACAGGGGTTAGACCAGAGGATAGTAGTTTAAAGATTGCTTTGGAGGAGATGCATGATGTGCTTGCTACTATTTTCTAGAACTACAACTAGAAGACGATTAGGCTCGTTTATCCTTCGGTTGCTCTTCGCCTTTGCCTATGTTCATGGGTGTGTTCAATCCTACACTTCATTCATCTCGCTCACAACTTATTACATGATTATTCTCTCATATGCAATATGTGCTTAATGCTAGGAATAGATCCATTAGGTTAGATAGAAAACCCTAGGTAGTTCACTGTCGATCCACGGATTGATAAACCTTAGGGGAATACTCCAAGGGAAAAGCGACCTTCGATCCATGCGCTTGCGGTTCTCAATTGTCGGGTCTAAGGAACGTCAACAATGCCCCAAAATTTTTACCGCCTGGACGTCTAAACCACACCTAGGTGTCACCTAGGTGACACCTTGAAAACCATGGTCACCAGTAGGATGCCCTGCATAAACCGATATCACCGGTTTCGAAAATCCCATACCACCGGATTTCTAGTGTTCGCTGCATAGTCCTACGAACACGTGCCCGGGAGGGACCTCGTCGAGGCTGGCGTAACTATGGTTACTCTAAGATCGACAAGCCGCTCAAAACGTCGTCAATGTTGTAGAGACGTGTACAAATTTGGCCTCAGAAATGTAGCTTCTTTTGGCCCAACGTCAAGATGAGCCATCTCTTCCTCCAGAATGATGTAATAATCCAAAGAGAGAGGCACGACATTACCATCAACATTCATACGATCAAGCGACAACTCATAATCAACAAGCTGTTCACCATCCACATCCTGTGGAACCAATGACAACTTCTCATCAAACGATATTAACAAAGACCTCAGAAACAAGATGAGATGGCTCTACGTCGGTCAAAATCGGTCCCACAGAATTAGAAACTAGTTCTACTGCTTTTGGGACAATATAGGATGGCGTTGTATCAGGAAAAACAAGTTCCACTGGTTTGGAATCTAGTCCCAATGGTTCTATTGTTGGAGCTTCATTGATCTTGAGGTTCCACCCTCTTCATGGAGGGATCATTGGCTTGTATTTGTTTCATTTGTCCCACGACTTCTTCATATCCTTTTCTTTTTGCTACTTGAAATGAAGTCGCTGCAACTTTCTCTTTTTTGTTTGAGTCGGACATCATCTTGGAAATAGATTTATCAATATATAATTTACTATTTTCAAAAGGATCTGTAGCAACATTTTCTTGGACTACAGTTTTGACCTCATTGCTTATGACAATCGGTCTCTTGTCGTCGTCCTCCAAAACCACATTCATGTCATCAATCTGTATAACATCAGCACAAGTAGTCCTCTCCTGGTCGACATCCATGTTTTGAACAAAATCCTCCTTCTTTTGGGGCGATAAACCTGCTTGGGAGGAGAAGGTTGTCTCTTCTGTGAATACTAGTTCCACCGGTTTTGTGATCCGGTGCCATCGGATTTTCTTGCCTGCTCCCAACCTGATTGATGAGGCATTGAACTGTTACTATTCTTTCATGAACTAGCCCTCTCGTATTACCCCATCCTGGATGAAAAGGAGGATATGGCCCATTTCTGCATGATTTGCAAACAATGCATCGCCCACAGACGGTTAGATTAACACAACTCGGCGAATTAGAGAAAAAATAACCCAGATAGATAAGCTCACCGGGGGCGCATGTTTCCTCAACGTGAAGGGCCTTGGCTGCCTTGTCTCTGATATTTTCTCAAGGGCAAAGGCCTCAACTCGGGCCTTCATCTCCCCCATGTCAACCACCCGCCTGAGTTCTTGGGTGTTGTCATTGCACCCATAGTACTCGAAGCCGGGGTGGTCCTCTCCTTAATCAGCTGCACGAGCCGCCTGCTAAAATTGCAGGTACCTCCCATCGCCGACAAGCCCTCAGTTTTCCATTATGCAATGAGTGACACCAGCTCGCACAACCTCAGACATATCCACCATGCTTGGGAGCTCCATCCAGCAATCCCTCACCACCTGCCGGGCCCTAGTGTGTCGTGGGATCTAGGGCTTCTAGTTCCCAATGAGGAACTATTCTGTGTGCCACCCCTTGTTGGAGGTGTTGAGGTTTAAATCAAAATAATCCGACTTGCGCCCCTTGCACAAGACAAAGCCGGAGCTACCGATCACCACCATCTCCGCCTCATTCGGCAGTGGCTTCAACTAATAGAGGTACCTCCACAAGTTGAAGTGTGGCGCGATCCCCAGATATACCTCATAGAGATGGATGAAGATCGAGATCACCATGATGGAGTTCGGGTTGAGGTGGACCACCTCGATCCTGTAGTAGTGGAGGAGCCCACAGAAGACCTCGGTCAACAGATCGAGACCCACCTTGAAGAAGGGCTTGAACATCACCAACTTTGTCATGTACTTCGAGAGGAGTGCCTCCCCCTTGCAACTCTTCCTTCTGTCGTGATCTTGTCTGGCGAACACTGAGCTCGACCATCTCCAAGAGTACCTCCTCCAACAACTTGCACCGCCTCCAGAACAGTGCATGGGTCAGGATCCAATCACTCTTGGGGACTCCGATGTCCTTCTTCTTGGGGGGCTATCTCTGAGGGCACCAGAGTATTTGTGCACATACGTGACAGAACCTTCCCGTATGATCTCCCTCGACGGCCGGTGCGGATCTCACTTGGCTTTGGAGGCTCGGGAGTAGCGGCAGAAGTGAGAAGTGTGAAGCGGAAGCTAGGGCAAGAGTGGAGCCCTCCTCTCGCACGGTGTCCCATTTTATAGCAAGCGGATTCCTCGAGATTTCACGTGTCGTCTGTGGCATTTACCATAGTTAACGGTGTTTATTTTGCTCGTTGCACAGAAAACGGACAAAAATGTCATTGCAACGATAATAAACCCTCCTCTCGAGTTATCATTTCAATTTTATTTATCCCTAAACACCAAATAAACAGGAATATGTCTCTAAATAATTCAAAATCTAGTGTGCATCGATTGGCTCGACTAGATCGCATACTTGGGGGATGGCATTGTTGACCAATCGTCGTGCCATGAATGGCTCATCCTGTCCCTCACGCTCGGGGGCTGGGCGCCGCAAAACAAGTCGGTGTGCCACGAATGGCTCGACTCGGCCCTCACGCTCGACGGCTAAGCGCCACAAAACCAGTCGACATGCCGCGAATGCCTCAACTCGGCCCTCACGCTCAAGGGGATGGGCGCCGCAAACCAGTCAGCGTGCCACAATATGCTCGACTCGGCCCTCACGCTCAGGGGCTAGGCACCGCGTAACCAGTCAGCGTGCCACGATAGGCTCGACTCGGCTGTCACACTCGGGGATTGGGCCCGTGAGGGTCAGCTCTGATATCAATTGTAACGTCCCGCCCCAGGGGGCGGGCCCGCTTACACCTGACAACTCTCTAGAACGTCAAGACTTCCCTCACATAACAACACAAGTCTTTTTCTATGCTCTTTGTCCTCACTCGTGCGATCCCGGGAAGAATTTCATGCACACTTTGTCCTCACTTGTGCGCACCCGGGAAGAATACTCTGGTTGGTCACCCATTCCGAAATTGCTCCAGGCCAAGCACGATTAACCTTGGAGTTCTTTCGAGATGAGCTTCTGAATAAGAAGTTACAACTTGCTGATATGAATATTATATCAATCCTATTAAGCCTTGGGCAAGGATGTCGTAGTAAGCAGTCAGCGCGCCATGATTGGCTCGATTTGGCCCTCACGCTAGGGGGCTGGACGCCGTGACATAAATCGGTGTGCACCTCGTGGCTCGACCTAGCTCTCACACTCTGGAGCTAGGCACCAAGAAGAGGTCAACCCAAGCTCTGCCACCACTACTAACTCCTTCCTGATTGTCCCGACCATCTCGCATGAGTCGGAAAAAGGACCTGAGACCGCTTTGCCTTGAAGCTGATGAGCACTGGTTTCTCTGCACGCCTATGTTCCAGAAGCATGAGCGTGGCCTCCCCACGCCAAGGACTGCAAACACCAGAGCGTAGACGTTCCGACGAGATTGGGTGATCTCTTGGGAAATTAACAAACTTATGGGAAGAGGAAGGGATCACTCCGGCTTGTCATGAAATGTTTCTTTCATGTTTCTCTCCTCAGTTGCATTGAACAACGAAAGCCTTCTCCGAATTCACGTCCTCGCAGAGTAGGCAAACTAGTAAGAACTCTCGCCAGATGCAGACTACTCGGCGTGCCTCAAAGGGCTCGACCTGGCCCTCATGCTCGGGCGCTGTGCGCAAAGGAACTACTCAGCTGGCCCTCACGCTCGGGGGCTCAACGCCAAAATAAACGCCGAATGATTTTGTCACATGCTTCTAGGCTATCCATCAGAATCACTTCAAGGCTCGGGGGCTATGACCCACGAACGCGCCTCGTGACACATCTGTGGATTGTTCGGCACAACTATGGGAAGAAGACAACTAACCATTGAGCCGACTTCGACGAAGTCACCTTAAGGCTCGGGGGCTTGTCCCATTGACCTAGCTTGCGGTGAGTTCGTGAGAATTCTACACTATGATTTTTACAATGCTACTAACCCTTGAACCGATTCCTTTGAAATCGCTTCAATGCTCGGGGGCTACGGCCAACGGATGCACCTCGTGGTGCATCTGTTGCAAGATGACTCTTGATTTTCTTCAGTATCATACGACATCGCTTCCAGCCGTGATGAGGCCGACTTCTAGAAGATGGAAGCATGACCGTGCCGGGTTGTCTCTCGATAATGTACTACTCGGGGGCTTGTTTGGGTAGATCCCCAGGTACGCTCAGAACCTGTACTGGCCCCACTAGCAGGGGGTGGCCCAGGACTGGCTTACCAGGAGATGGACCGGCCCATCAACAGGAGACGGCCTGTCCCGAGTGCCTCCAGGCTGGCCCCACTAGTCGAGCGGCCCAACGTGGAGGTTTGGCGTGTGGAGCACAGAACATGACGGCGTGATCTGCACGAAACTCGTCGATTAGGATAAACTAGCCGCATATCTAGAGAAAGATAT
>JAZFNS010020006.1:50664816-50678652 GCA_037127165.1 Alloteropsis angusta | reverse complement strand
AGGGCGCCGATGTGCTTTGTTCATCGTTGCTGGAACAAAGTTAGAAAAGAAAGGGCAAAAGGAAGTGCAAGTTTGAGGAGATATCTCCTTCCTTGAGTTGAAGGGATCCGATCTGGGCGCAGTCCCANGGAGGCCCTTTGGTACCGGTTGGTGTTACCAACCGGTACCGAAGGCCCTTTTGTTTATTTTTTTATTCTTTGCTATTAGGGTCCACGTACCGAAGGGCCCTTCCATGTACGCGGGGGAGGGGGGGAGGCCCTTTGGTACCGGTTGGTGTTACCAACCGGTACTGAAGGCACCCTTCGGTACCGGTTCTGGACCCGGTACCAAAGGGGGCAACCCTTTAGTCTCGGTTGCGCGGTACCGGTTCAAGAACCGGTACCTATGGGGTTTACCACCCGGTACCGAAGGGGGTTTCCCCAGTAGTGTTGATTACAAAACTTGAAGTTCCGAGTTTTCTAAAACATACTTTCACTGCTCTTGCTGGTAGAGTTGGGTTAGTCCATTCAGGTGTGGGATAATAGCTGGTAATATGTGCACCACAAGAGTTGAGAAAGATGAAATAATAGCAACAAAGTTCGGGTTCACGGTCTACTTGGGTAAGAACTAAATTAGTATGTCCCGGGTGTTATTTTGAGAGTTAATTAAGAGAAACTATGTGGGTGATGACAATATATGTAATAATCTACTGTGGTCCTAATTTTCACTTTGAACAATTCTTGTTTTTTCTTTTGGATTTTCTCTATTTGTGCCCCAGTTTGAAATGGTCAAAATGGAAGGGTAATCACTCCAGGGTCTGCTTAGATGCATCGCAGCACACATGCAGGAAAACTATACCTTCAGAGGAAATAAAATTTTAAAAAGCTCATCATTGTTGATGTGCAGCAGCTGCAAACAATATTAGCCACCTGTGTAAGTGTAGAACTTCATCGTATCTGTCTCTTAGACATAAAAGCCAAGCCAACATCTTCTTCATATTTTGTTCTCATTACTAACGTGTCATGAAATAAATAATTTTTGAACATGTTAATGGCCATGTTTTTAGATCTTAGATCATTATTTGTGTGCTTTTAAGGAATGAAATATTTCTGTATCAAAGATTTTTAAACCCCACTATTCAGTCCAAGGACTGATGTGAGTTTTTTATCCTCTTCTAGATCTGCAAGTAACTTTGTCAGTATGGTTGCCTGGTCGGGAACCATTTCATTTACGATAAATAGATCTGAGTGTCAAATTCTTATACCATGCCAGCGATAATTAATGGCAGCAAGCATCACATATATGTCTTTTTCTCGAAAAACGCAGGAGAGTTGTGATGGGGATGGGGGTTCCCAATCTTTCGTCAGGGGATGATAACCCTCATTTTGGTGGAGCGCGACACACCGATCCGGCTTCAAATCAGAGACCCGAACCATGCAATCTTAGCACCACGACTCCTTTGTTTATTAACCGTGTTACAAATCCAGTTCACCCCGCAAAGAATGCTAATCCATGCCTGCGAAACGAAGAACACAAGTAGGAGCTTGAAGTACGCAGCTCAATTGAAAATGACAACTGCAGATGAAGGATTAAGTTCACGAGTTGGGGGTTTCACAACTGAAGACAGCGACTGTTCAAAGACAGATTGTTCTAAAGCAAAACCCCAAACCCTAATGGATGAGTGGCGGCTGTTTATAAAGACTCTAAGGTCGTGGAAGACCCCTGGATGCACCCCTAATGGGCTCCAACACCATACACGGTCCAAAAGCCAAAATATGATGCCGCAACACCAAAACAGATTCTGGATGTCCACGTGTTTCGACGATTCCTGGTAACTCAGAAATTATTTGCACGTGGGATTGGTGCCGTTGGAAGTTCTATGAAATTATCTTTCCAACCATATGTAGATCACCGAAATCGGACTCTGTATGTGGCCTGGGCGTCCAATTTAAGACACATTGCTCCTTGACTCCGAGGTGGACTCAAAGTTGATGTGTATTGGGCCTCCATGTGGTTTGGACACCCCTAGTAGGCCTTCTCCATCTCCAAGCTCCTCTCCATGAGTCTCTTGGTACTCTCCTTGGTTCCTTATCACAATATAATCATTAGGTAGCAATATACTCACAAAATCATAAAAGTGCTGAGGAACGAGCCCACCTCTAAATTCAATTGTTGCCCGCAAGCTCTAGTGATTGAACTTAAAATGTCCAGCAGAGTAATGTTGTGTGCATCCGAAGGAGTGATGCAAAGACCGGATCCAAAGTCAGTAAACAACAATACAGGTAGTCCTTTGGTCATGATGTCCGCAAAATAGTGTGAAGATGGGACATGAAGAACCTGAACCTGTCCCAAGGCATCCTTTTTCAATCTCATTGTGATTAATGCGGCAACGATGGACCAGGTTGGCTGTCATATAGATAGCGATGGCATTATCGTAATAGACAATGGTCATTGAAGTAATCGAGACACGAGACGTGAAGCTCCTAGAGAAGCTGGCGCAACCAACAACACTCAGCGATGGTGTGGGTGACCGCGCAGTATTCAGCCTCACTGTTGGACAGAGGCACCGTCGTCTGACACTTGGAGGACCAAAAAATCAGATTGTCACCGAGGAAGACACAATAGCCAGAGTTGGTGCGTCAAGAGTCCGGACAGTTGGCCTAGTCTGAATCGGAGTAAAAAGTCAAAGAATGGACAGGGCCGATGCCAATGTGATGACTATAGGAGAGAGTTGCCCTTCATGTATCAGGATACGCTTGACCAACATGAGGACCAACATGAGGTGGGGCTCACGAGGATCATGCATGAAGAGGAACAGCTGTTGTACCGCATACGCCAAGTCAGTGCAAGTCAACCTGAGGTACTGTAGAGCTCCGGCAAGACTCCGGTACTCCAAAGGTTTGGCGACTGGGGCACTTTTAGAGGCCAACAGCTTGGCCCGAGTGTCAATAGGGGTCGTCGTAGAGTGACACTCAGCAATGCCGGTGCGCTTGTTGGCGGTCATTATTGCCATGCTTTTACCCCAATTTATCCTCAATAATCGCTTAATTGCATATCTAAACTACTGATTATAACCAATAACCGAGTCGTTTTCGCATATGCGTATATTTTTGGAGGATTTCTATTTACACAAGTTTTTGGGCTATTTTGGAGCATTAATGAACAAGGCTCGGGACCATGGATTACACGGAGAAAGATGAAGGCCAGAAACCCAGGAAGGAGGACAGGCCGGCTGGCCCAAGGAGTTTTGAAGCCCATTCATCCTCATCTTTGGTGAACCCTCTTCCAAGAATACTTAGGTACCAAGCGCTTAAAGATGAAGTCAAGAGACTTCAGGATCAAGCAAATCAATTGAAGACTTAGAAGGCAATCAAATTTCCTTATCTCTAAGCAATCCCGAAACAACCGACGTCCAGGGCCCACATGCATAGAGAAGAAAGCTCTAGAAGGATCAAGAAGACTTGGGGAGAAAGTTGAGCACGAGGCGGCCTATAGGAAGGGGCCAGGCCGGACAGCCTGGGGCCCATAGGGCCGGCCGGCCAGCCCATCCTTGGGGCGCCTCGCCCTCCCCTTTGACCTGGTGTTTACTAGGGCTATAAATATCCCCACCTCATTCAACATGCATCGTGTCTTTTCCCACGCAACGCCAAGGAACAATGAAGCTAGAGGGACACCTTTCGGAGAGTCGAGGGTCATGCAAGCTGTATCGTCTTAGGCCGATCTGTAGCCCGAAGGACGCGCCCGGCGTGGCGCCGGTGACTGGCGGCGTGGGGTTCTACCTCCGCCAGGGGATGGTCGACATGTACTTCGACCTGCAGGCCAATGACAGCAACAAGGACTGGAAGCAACTCTGGTTCTATGTCGGGAACCACCCTCCAGCCTTGCCGCAGCGGTCGGGCAATCGGCCGGTCAAGAACTCCAAGTGGGACGAGCTCCCCACCGAAGAGGAATCCAAGGATGTGGACGTGCTGTTGGCAGAGATATCCGACCTGAAGGAGAGGGGCTTGACCGCCGCGGCGATCATGGTCAACTTCGCGGGCCGGCTTACCCAGCCGATCAAGAAGCGGATACACCCAGCCTTCGAGTACAGTGGCCGGAACGACCCTAATCGGGAGCTTGCCAAGGTCATGACCGAGGATGAGATCCGGAGTCGCGTCGGCGGGTTCATGAGGGGGGTCGTTTGCAACGACAATAGCCCTGCGCCCTACTACCTGCGGCACCCGCCGAATCCTGTAAGGGGCTTGCGCTGTCCTTGTCTTCCAATGTTTTTTCACTACTGGAGGTATGACGCTTAGGTTGCTTGACGATTGTGCAGGAGCACCCGGTGCATGCTATATTTTGCCCGGCCCCTTTGCCCCCAAACCTAGATCGGCAGCCTGGGGAACAGTCACCTGTCAGGGCGCCTCCGGGGTCCCGCATAGTGAGCGACGATCCGGACAACTGGTTGTCCGATGGCGTCATCACGCCCCCGAGAGGGCTGAGGACGACACGCAAGATGTGAAGCCCAAGCTGAAAGCTGCCAAAGCGCCTACTTCGACCAGAGTGAGCCGGTCGAAGTCGGTAGATACACCGGCAAGGACTACGCGGGCGGCGAGCAAGCCGTCCGGGAAGCTAGTGATTGCGGAGCCCTCCACCTGGCCAAAGAGGAAGGCCATCATCGACAGCTCCTCTTCGAGCGAGGAGCTCCCGAGCGGTGGAGCGGTGCCGAAGGCCGGCGACACCGAGGTGAAGTAGGAGGGCGAGCTACTGCCTCCCCTCAAGCCGGTGACACTCAGCTTCAAGCGCTTCAAGAGCGCGCTGTGAGTCTGCTTGCTTGTCATTACGTGTCAACTTGTTTCTGATCTTCTGCTGATAACGGCTTGTTGGTCGTTGCAGGCCGGCAGACCGTACTTCGAGTGGCAACGGATCACTGCGCCCGGCCGGCAGCACGGATGCCGGGGGCAGCGCCACGGCCCAGGGGACGTCTGGCGCCCTGCCTGGAGAAGGAGAGAGGGGCGTGACGCAAGAGGCGTCTTCAGCCCTCCCTGCCATGACGGAGGTCCCAGGCAAGCCGTCTGGGGCCACACTCTATATGGAGGTGCCGGGCTCCTTGGCCATGGAGCCGTCCGAGTTTGTTGTGGAGGAGGTGGTCGGCGCCGGTGGGTCGCTGGGGGAGGATCGGGCAGATCCTTCCCAGGGCCTGCCGCCCGCCTCCCCAACCGTAGAAGAGGCGCCGCCAAGGCAAGATGATGTCTCCGGCCTGGCGCCTGGCTGTGGCGCCGTTGTGCTAGGCGCGGTAGGCGGGCCGCAAGGCGACGAGTTGCGGGATGCGGCGGCGGACCACCGGAAGATCCAGGATGCCGCGCGCCTTATAGCGGAGTTGTCGCAGGTACATGTTCTGTTGCGTGAGCTTCCTCTTTGTGTCGGAGTTGGTGTGCTTGCTGGGTAACTGCAGCATTACTGTGCTTTCAGGTGTGTCACGACCGCGTTGCTCATGTTGGCCAGCTGCCTGGTGGCGCGAGCGCCAGCAGAGCGCAGGTGCAGGCATTGCAGCAACGGATGGACAGCATGGCTGCCGATCACCAGGTTGCCCTTGACGCCAGGGCCGCCGAGGCAACAAACCTGGCAAAGCTCAACGGGGAGCTATCGGCGCGGCTGGAGGATTTGGCGCGAGGTATCCCCATCTTTCTTGTTCTTGCTGTTATCCTGCTACTGCCGTCTGCGACTTGTCTTGATTTTCCTCTCGCTAATGCACAGCGGCTTCCAAGGCGGACGAGGATCACAAGGAGGTTGTCGCGCAGCTGCGGGGATCAGAGGGCCGCTTGGAGAAGGAGGTGGCCGACCTCAAGGCGGCGAACCAACAGCTCAAGGAGGACCAAGACGCGGCGATGCAGGGTACTTTTGCTTCCCTCGCTTGTATGGCGCTTGTTCTTCGTGCGGAGCCCCATTCTGTACGGTACAGTGATCTAGGCCGAGCTTAGGGAGCTTCGTCATGCGGCCGAGATTAATGTGGCGAGCCTCATCCCGGAGGACGAGACTACTGCCGCCATGTCGCTGCCCGAGAAGCTGATCGCCGGGCCGGAGCGGGCGACCGCTTTGCTGAAGGAGGCGGCGGTGGGGTGCGGTAGCCGCATCCTGGCGCTGACAAAGACGCACTTCCCAGCCCAAGAGCTTGAACGCGTCGGGGAGGGCATCGCCGCTGACTTCCTAGAAGAAGACTTCGATGGGCTGGCGGAAAGCTTTAGTCCTCTTGCTCGGTAGGTCGCCGAGGGTTTAGGCCTGTAAAACATTTAGGATTTGTAACAGAGATAACATTCGCAGATAGATGCATGAATATTTTGGGATTTGCCATAGTTTATGTGCAAAAGTGTGTCCTTTTCAACCCGCAGCAGACTGCTTTTGTCGACAGGATAACCTGTCCAGCACACCAGTAGGTGATTTAGTTTGCATTCGCTAGCCACTTAGGGAGTATTCGACTTGCCATTCAACAGACGCTCTAATGGGGAGGCTTACACGTTGCCGGCGCGTGAGATAGGCCGAAGCCGTTAAGTTTGTCGGCAAGAGTCCGAGTGAACCATATCAACTCGGCAGCTGCTGTGGGTCAAGCAGGACTGGGCATGGGCAAACAGCGGCCAGAGTAAGCAGGTACTCTCCCAAGTGCGGGGCGTATCGCCGTGTTGTACTGGGATCTGGGGCAAGAGCGCCCAGTCCCCTAGCATCTACTAGGATGTCGAGAATGTACAGAAGAGATGGCGCCAGAAGTATCTAGGAAACAAATATTCTTTATTTATATAAGGGGATGTGAAAATACATAGCTTTTGATCCTTATTCTACGGATAGAATTTGACGAGGTGTTGTATATTCCACGCGTTGGGGACAGGGTCCCCGTTCGCCCACTGGAGGCGGTATGTCCCAGGCGATATGACTTCCTTGACGATGAAGGGTCCTTCCCATGGCGCCGACAGCTTATGCTGATCCTTCTCGGCCATGACTCGGCATAGGGCCAAATATCCGACGTTCAGTGCTCGGGTTCGCACATTTCTGTCATGCTAGCGGCGCAGCTGCTGCTCGTGGCGAGCGTGCTGTATCATCGCCGCCATGCGGTGCTCCTCGGCGCTGTCAATGTCCAGACGCCAGGTCTTCTCAGCTTCACCTTCTTCATAGTACTGGATGTGCGGGGCTCCGTATGCCACATCAGCCGGTAGCACGGCCTCCGATCCATACACCAGGAAGAACGGCGTGTAGCCGGTGGCTCTGCTCTTTTGAGTCCGCAGCCCCCAGACAACATGCGGGACTTCTCTGGCCCATCGACCGGCATGTTGGCTGAGGTCGTCGTACAGGCTTTTCTTCAGGGATTCCTGAACCATCTCATTGGCGTGTTCCACCTGCCCATTGCACCTCGGATGGGCGGCGGATGAGTAGTAGACGTCGATGCAGCTATCCTGGCAGAAATCCCAAAACTCTTGTCCTGTGAACTACGATCCCAGGTCGGTGACGATCCAGTTGGGAATGCCAAACCGATGCGTAATCTCCTCAATGAACTTGGCGGCGGTTGACGACTTGGTGTCCGACACAACCTTGTATTCTACCCACTTTGTGAATTTGTCAACCGCGATGAGTAGGTGTTTAAAACCACCTCGCGCCGTCTTAAACGGGCCAACGTTGTCGAGCCCCCATACCGCGAACGGCCATGATGGGGAATAGTTCGCAATGTCTGCGCCGAGACGTGTTTTTGCTTCTGGAAGAACTGGCACACTGTACACCGGCGTACAATCTGTTTGGCATCCGAGAGGGCCGTCAGCCAATAGAACCCGGAGCGATAGGCTTTGCCGACAAGAAGTGTCGCGGTGGCCACATGGTTACTGCACACTCCAGAGCGGATATCGTGGAGGAGTCGGATGCCTTCGTCGCAGGGGATGTACTTCATCAGGATGCCTGTAGAGGCAGTGTTTTTGTACAACTTGTCGCCGATCACCACGTAGTTGGCCGAGCGCCGAGTAAGCCGCTCGATCTCTGCCTTGTCGGTCGGCGACCAATTCTCTGATAGAAACGCGATGAATGGGGCGCGCCAGTCTGCTTCGATCATGAGAACTTCACCCACTGGTGGGTCGGCGTTGGCCGGCTCGGGGTCCGGGACTGGGGCGCCGTCATCCAGCATTTTGATGGAGGGGCTGGTTAGGTCCTACACGAACACGCCGATCGGTACTTTGGCTCTCGTGGAGCCCATCTTGGATAACACGTCGGCGACGACGTTTTCTTCACGAGGTACATGGTGCAACTTGAGCCCGTAGAAGTGCGCCTCCAGCTTCCGGACCTCGGCGCAGTACGTGCTCACGGTTTCCTTCGTGGTGTCACAGTTCTTGTTGACCTACTCCACCAGGTTGGAGTCGCCGTAGCATAGCAGGCGCTTGATGCCGAGCGAGGCCGCGATGCGCAGGCCGTGGATGAATGCATCATACTCGGCGTCGTTGTTCGTGGCCTAGTAGTGTATCTGCAGGACGTATTTCAGGTGCTGTCCTTCTGGCGAGATGAGGAGTACGCCCGCACCGGCTCCTTCGAGGTTCAGGGCACCGTCGAAGTACGCCTTCCAGTGCTCCGGGCGCTCGTCAGGCTGCGGAGTCTGGATCTCCGTCCACTCGGCGACGAAGTCGGCCAGGACCTGGGACTTTACGGATTCCCGTGGCTCAAACTTGATGCCGTGTTCGGCGAGCTCGACCGCCCACTTGACGATCCGGCCGTTCGCGTCGCGGTTGTAAAGTATGGCGCCCAGCGGGAAGTTGGAGATAACCCGAACCTGGTGCCCTTGGAAGTAGTGTCAGAGCTTACGCACGGTGACCAGCAGTGCGTAGAGTAACTTCTGGGGGTGCGGATACCACACTTTGGCCTAGCCGAGTACTTCGCTGATGAAGTACACGGGGCGTTGTACCTTATAGGTGCGCCCCTACTCCTGGCGCTCGACGATGAGGGCAGTACTCACCACATGGATGGTTGCCGAGATGTATAGCAGCATTTCTTCTTTTGGCTCCGGGCCCGTAAGTACGGGTGGCGTGACGAGGAATTCTTTGAGGTTGGCCAATGCCTTGCTCGCCTCTGGAGTCCATTCGAACTTGTCTACTTTCTTAAGGATCTTGAAGAAGGGCAACCCCTTTTCGCCCACCTTGCTGATGAATCGGCCTAAAGCCACCATCATTCCTGTGAGCTTCATGATGTCCTTCTTCGTCCGAGGTTCCTTCAAGTTCCTTATTGCGTCCAGCTTTGCTGGGTTGGGCTCGATACCTCTCTGGCTAACCAGAAAGCCCAGGAGCTTCCCCGAAGGGACGCCGAAGACGCACTTGGTGGGGTTTAGCTTCCACCCGTATCGTCGGAGATTGTTGAAGGTCTTCTGCAGGTCGGCGACGAGGGAGTCAGCGTCGTAGGTTTTCACCACGACGTCATCGACATAAGCTTCCACATTCCGGCCGATCTGGTCTTTCAGGCAACCCTGAATGGCCTTCTGATAGGTCGCGCCGGCGTTCTTTAACCCGAAGGTCATCGTCTTGTAGCAATAGACCCCATGCGGGGTAATAAAGGCGGTCTTGTCTTGATCAGACTCCCTTAGCTTGATCTGGTGGTAACCAGAATAGCAATCGATGAAGCATAGGAGCACACAGTCGGACGTGGAGTCAACGACTTGGTCGATTCGTGGTAGAGGAAAGGGGTCTTTAGGGCAATAGCGGTTGAGATCTGTGTAGCTAATGCACATTCTCCATTCACCGGCAAGCCACTCTGCGTGCTTCCATTCACGAATAAATCCGGCTGTGAGCAGCTTATTTAGTTCTACCCTAATCGCCTCCTTGCGCTCCTGAGTGAATCGCCGTAGCTTTTGTCTCACCGGCTTGGCGTTCTACGTCAGTTCCAAGGAGTGCTCAGCCTTATCCCTCGGGACCCCTAGCATGTCAGAGGGCTTCCAGTCAAAAATGTCCCAGTTGTCCCAGAGAAAGGAGGTGAGCGCCCTTTCCTATTTTGGTGAGAGGCCTGGCCCTATGAGGGCCGTCTTGTTCGGGTCCTCTAGCCCGAGGCTGATCGGCTTCGGCTTCGGCTTCATGGCCGGAGCGAGGGCCGTCTTCTATGGAGGCTGCTCAGGCAGATTGGGATCGCCGAGCGATTTCTTGGCGGCTTCTTCGGTGTGGAGGGCGTTGTTGCCGAGCTGGTGAGATAGTTCAGCGATGGCGAGCGCGTCGTTGTCGCACTCGAAGGAGGTCTTGATTTCGCCTCGTACCGTGAGGACACCGTTCGGAGCCGGCATCTTCAGCACGAGGTAGGTGTGGTTCGGGATTGCCATGAACCGAGCCAGCATCGGTCTGCCAAGGATGGCATGGTAGGAGCTCTGGAAGTCGGCGACCTCGAAGTAGAGGTACTCTGTACGGTAGTTGTCAGAGGTACCGAACATGACCGGCAGGATTACCCGACCGATCGGGTAGGAGGCCTTTCCTGGCACAATGCCAAAGAAGGGGTCTTCGGCGCTCGTCGGCCGATCGAAGTCGAACCCCATGCTGATCAGGGTGTTGGTTAAGATGATGTTCAGGGTGCTGCCCCCGTTGACCAGCACCTTGGAGAGCAGGACTCTATCCACCACCGGGGCCACCACGAGCGGGTAGGAACCCGGCTCAGGAAGATGGACCCAGTGATCCGTGCGGCTGAAGACGATGGGCGTCTCCGACAACTGGAGGGACCCGATGGGCTTGGTGAAGACGAGCTTAATCTCGCACTGATGGAGCTTCTTCTTGCGCTTGTCGGTGTGGGGGCCTGGCCCACCGATGATGACGTGGACCGCCCGCTCCACGGCCTGGAAGTTGCCATTGCCATCGAGTCGGGGTGCGGGTCCCCTCTCCTCCCGTCGGCGTTCTCCGGCGTCACGGGACGGGTCGTCGCGCCGTCGCGGCTCATCCCCATCGCGGCGAGGAGGGTCATCACGTCGGCGTCCTCCTTGGCGATCGTCGCAACGCTCGTCGCGGCGATAGTTGTTCTGGCGACCGCCCCTGTTTCTGGGCTTCTTCGGCGGAGGGGGGACGCCGAGCTCTTTCTTGAGAGCGAAGCAGTTGCGGAGTGTGTGCGCCGAGCCCAGGTGCCAAGGACACTACTCGTTGAGGGTGTCGTGGAACTCAGCGGAGCGGAATCGGGACTCGAGCTCCGCCATGGCAACCAATGGCTCCCGTCGGTGTGCGCGATGTGACTCATGGCGCATGTTGTCGTGGCGATCGTCGTCGTCTTGGCGCTTGTTCTTGCCCTTGAACTGCGCCCTCTCCGCTTCGTCGATCCGCGCTTCAAGGTCCACCGCATCCATCAAGTCGCCGACCGTCTTGGGGTCGACCTATAACAAAGTTCGAAAGAACTTGTTATCGTACAGGCCGCGGCGGTAGGCGTCTATGACGTCCCGATCCTCGACGTCAGCGATCTTGTGGCGGTTGTCGAAANACCAGCACCGTGCCCGCCCGCGCGCCTCAATCCACCGAGCCCGTCCCGGCCTCCACCACGCCCTCCCCGGCCTCCACCGCAACCGTCCCCAGCCTGACCGCCGCCCCGTCGCCGGCCCGTCTGTGAGTATGTTGATGCCGGCCGATGATGCATTGTTGAACTGTGTGTTAATCAGTTTATGTGATGCAAATGCAAATGTAAATAATGCAAATGCAAATGGATAGTGATAGTGAAATGCAAATAGAAGACAACAAATGTGTTACTTTGATCATTAGAAAAAAAATGTGTTAATTAGTTGAAATTATGAGTTAATTTGATCATTAGGACAAATGTGTTCCTTTGATCATTAGGAAAAATGTGTTAATTAGTTGAAATTATGAGTTAATTTGATCATTAAGACAAATGTGTTACTTTGATCATTAGGAAAAATGTGTTAATTTGATCATTTGGAAAAATGTGTTACTTTGACCATTAAGGAAATGTTAATTTGACCATTTAGTTGAAAATAATTTGTTATTTGGATTATTAGGAAATGATTGTTAGAAGGAAATAATAATTTGTTATTTTGATTAAGGAAATGAATGATTATTAGAATGGAAATTAGTTTAGTATTATGGAAATTAGTTTAGTATTATGAGTTAATTAGTTTAGTATTATGGAAAATAGTTAATTAGTATGGAAAATATTTTATTAGAATAGAAATTAGTATGGAAATTAGTTCATTAGTTCAACTTTTAGTGTAAAAGATTTAACCATTCCTATGAGGCCCTTTTCCTGGGCTCTACACTCTTTGGTCCATGGGAAAATATCTGGAGGACATGGGCACCGCCCAAATGTCGATTTTTTCTATGGTTAGTTGCCCATAACAAGTGCTGGACAGCGGACCGCCTAACCCGTCGGGGGCTACCTCACCCTGAACACTGCCCTCTTTGCGAGCAAGAAGCAGAGATCATCGATCATCTATTGGTTGGCTGTAGTTTTGCAAGAGAATTTTGGTTCCGATTCCTATCTCAAGTGGGCTTGCAATCACTGTCCCCACAACCTACAGATTTATCCTTTTATGATTGGTGGAAAAAAGTGATCAATGCCACAGATGGAATGGTAAAACAGGGAATGAACTCCCTCATCAGTCTTGGGGCTTGGAACCTTTGGACTCACCGAAACAGCTGTGTCTTCGATGGAGCCTCACCTAATTTAGGAGGGTTGTTAATCATAGCTGCAGAAGAAAGGAAACTATGGTCTGTAGCAGGGGCTCGGGGGATTTCCCTCCTGACTGCACCTACCTCAGATGATTAGGAGCCTTGTGTTCTGGTCGATCTTCCCTAATTAGTCATGGGCGCGTGGTGGGATTTCTAGAGCTGAGTAAGGGTTAAAGACGTGTGAGTGAGTGTGAGGCTGACCGATCGGCCGGCCTTGCTGTGTAATGTTTGGGTTCTTATCCCATTTTTTCCTTCTTAATACAATGATGCGCAGTTCTCCTGCGTTTTTGAGAAAAAAAGATTTAACCATTAGGAAATGATATTGTTATTACTTTATTAGAGTACAAATTAGTATGAAAATTAGTATGGAAATTATATTATTAGTATGGAAAATAGTTTGTTAGAGTAGAAAATAGTATGGAAATTATATTATTAGTATGGAAATTATATTATTTGTAAGTTCATGTTCTTTGTTTATTTCTTTTACTTTGTTATTTCATGTATTTTGTTATTTCATGTACTTTGTTATTTCTTTTACTTTTNNNNCTTTTGTAATTTCATGTAAATTTTGTTATTTAATGAATAAACTTTATAAGTTCATGAAAAAACTTTGTAATTTCATGGACTTTGTTATACCAATTATGAATTTATTTATTGTACTTTGTTATATCAATTATGATTATCTTTATTATACTTTGTAATTTCATGGACTTTTTAATACCAATTATGAATATATTTATTATACTTTGTAATTTCATGAATATATATAGCTGGCAAGATGATGACGCAAGAGCAAATCGACGAAATCATTTTGTTCGATTGTATTNCGTGCGCCTAACCTCCTCGACGCTCCAGAGGGGGGAGATCTAGATGTTGACGATGGCAGCCAATATCTGAATATGTCAGGTGATGGCATGGAACAACCTGCCGGAAATGTTCAGGCCGAGGAGGTATATACGTATACATATTGTCGATATCGAATATGTATATATGTTGAAGCATGCGGTCTTGAAACCTCTCTTTCATGTGCTTGTAGCCCTCTGGCTCACAGCGTTCACGCTCACAGCCCTCTGGCTCATCATCGAAGAAGAGGAAACGTGGGCCGACCAAAAAGCTAGAGGGCTGGCTTATAATCACAGATGTGGCAGAAGATGGCAAGCCACTTGGGCCAGAGAAAGCTGCGACCAAGATGTCCAATCAGTGTGGGGTTCTGGTGAGAGACCTT
>JAZFNS010020006.1:50378732-50394444 GCA_037127165.1 Alloteropsis angusta | reverse complement strand
ATATTGTCATCGTGAAGCGAAGAAAGCTGTGCAGACGGAGAGCGAGTCTGCATTGCCGAAGGAGAAGGAGAAGACCGGCAAGGGGAAGAGCATGGCATTCCCGGACCAGTACCCTGGCGCGCCCAACCACCGCCCGGCCAGGGTGGACGCCTGTGCGCCGAGGACTGGTGACATTCGCTCCTTGGAGCGGGACCTGGAGATGAAGGCCATCCTTGCGGTCCTCGTTGATGGACGCGCAAGGGTGACGAGAGACCTGGTCGAGCGGGATGCCCTGCACCAACTCCGCGTCTCCAGCTATGACCTCCGCGTGGCCAAGCTCTCGGCCTCGACTTTCCTCCTCAAGTTCAGCACGCCGGAGCTCCTGAACGCTGCGCTGCTCCGTGGGCGGGTGGACGCTAGCAGGTATGCTTTGCACCTCATGCCTTGGATGCGCCAAGCTGGCGGCATCATGTCCACGTTGAGGTATAGGACGAGAGTCTGCATTGAGGGTCTACCTTCCCATGCTTGGCACATGGAGACGGTGGCACAACTATTCCCACAACCTTCTTTCCTAGAATGCCCTGCGGACTGTGAGGATGAAGAGAGGGAGTCAGGATGCTATTGTGTTTGGGTTTGGGCAGCGGATCCAAGTGCAATTGCTAGAGCTGGGTCAATCCGCCTGGTTGAGCCAATTCCAATTAGTGATGAATATTTCGTTCACCTTGGCAACATGGGAGATCCACTTGAAATGCTTGGGCCAGCTCAAACTTTGAAGTATGAGATTCTATTGCATGTTTCCCAAGTCCTGGACTATGCTCCACTGCCTGCTAGTCCGTCTCATGGAAGCTGCAATAGTGCAATCAGTGGTATTCCAGATGATAGCTTGGAGCCGGAATGGCCGATCAGATATAACTTTTTCTGGCGGTTGGGAGAAGAAGACGGCACTCCAGAGCCGAGGGTTTGTGTCCAAGATCGTCTGGGAGACCGAAGGCATGGCCGCGATCGCTCGCTGCCAGGAGGCAACGGGGGCAATCGCCGAGGAGGGCCCGGTCAGCAGCCCCCCTCAAGCAGATATGACATCGCGAGAGATCCTGCCTTCCGAGCCGCTAGAAGCAATCAGTCCCCGGGAGCAGGACCCAGCCACCGTTGGGGAAGAAGACTCGCCGGCGGCGAAGTGGCAAGATGCAGTTCCTGTCCGCCGTGCGGTGACACTCACCAAGGCGGTGACCGTAGCAAAGCAAGCAAATCTCAGAGCGGCAAAGTCAGCAATAACCAACAGGAAGATCAGTTTTGTCAGGCACAGATTGGTGTAAGCTGGACCTGTGAGGACAGATCGGTGGACCCCATGCTGTTCGAGGCAGGCATTGTGCCAAGTGCTGGTGCAGACACGTGCCTGCAAACTCCTGTTCATACAGGCTTGTCAGCTGCCAAGGTGGGCCTCTCCGTCTCGGCCAGGGCAATTTCAGTAGACCACGGAGAAGACACTCGGGGGGAGTCTGCAGAGATGCGTGATGGGCCGACAGTGATGGACGCCGATTCCGGCGCCCAGCAAACTAGGCCTGAGTTGCACGGCCCACAGACCACCATTCAGGTGCCATCCGCGTTTCCTGCCCAGGGAAACCTGCCCAAGCCTGACTACATCAAGCGCATCGCGGCACCGATTCTTGCCAGCTCACCGAGCAAGGGACAGATCAGCAACAAGGCCAAGCCAACCTCCAAGAAAGTCAAAATTCTTGCTCCTCAGCGCAAAAGTGACAGGCTGGATGGACGCCCCAGGACCGATGCTACCATGGAAGAACTTGCTACCAGGCTTATTATGAAGAAATGTGGCCCCTTGAGTGATGATCAGGAGCTCAATAACAATAGCAAAGCAGCTTTTCACGAGAGTTTTGTTAAGCCCCTAGAGCATGACATGGAGAGGAACATCAGGGGCATGTTTGGTCTGGCCAGAGGTGTGGCCGATGACCTCAGTGCTCTTGCCATTGATGCAGAAGCTTGACCGGCGCC
The DNA here is from genome assembly GCA_037127165.1 of Alloteropsis angusta. Classification (NCBI taxonomy): domain Eukaryota; kingdom Viridiplantae; phylum Streptophyta; class Magnoliopsida; order Poales; family Poaceae; genus Alloteropsis; species Alloteropsis angusta. The sequence goes on along the minus strand of JAZFNS010020006.1, from coordinate 50,392,458 downwards.
TGGCCGCGTCTGGGTGGGGGATTTGTGTGCGTCCATGCGTGCGTCCACGTGTGAGTTCATGTGTGTGTTCTTGTGTGTGCCCATGAGTGCCCAAGGGTGTGCAACCACGGTTTCCATTGTTGCGTTCAGTGTTGCCATGTGTGGGGTTCAGTGTGTGTCCTCCGGGGTGTTCTTCCGTGGTTCCCCGATTGATTGTGCTTTCATTCTGCACACAGTCGGGGGACAGAGTGCTCCCGCATGCGGTTTTCCTGGCAGAGGATACAAGCATGTGGTCTTTATGGTGGTTTTCGTTTCTATCTATGAGTGAGCAACATTGCACGCTGTTGAACTGGAACGTCCGGGGCCTCAATAACCCGGCGCGCAGGAAACTCGTCAAAGATCTGGCAGCCGACTCGAGGTGCACTATCGCTTGCCTATAGGAGAGCAAGATGGAAGTTATCGACTCGAGCATCATTAGGGACACCTTGGGAGTGAAGTTCAGTGCCAACTTTGCATACTTGCCAGCGCAGAACACCAGAGGTGGGGCTCTTCTAGCAGTGGATGAAGATCACTTCACAATTTTGCAGTCTGAACACAGGGAGTTTTCGGTGACAGCTCAACTGCAATCCACTGCAATCCTGGAGCATTGGTGGGTGACGGTTGTTTATGGGCCACAGAGTGACATTGACAAGCTCAGGTTCCTGCAAGAGTTGAGGGAGCTAAAGCAAATTGTGGGGACAGTTGGCTAATAATTGGGGACTTCAACCTCATCAGACACGTGAATGACAAGAGTAGCAGTAACATTGACAGTCGACTCATGTCAGCCTTCAACTCCTGTATACATGATCTGGAACAGTTGGAATTGCCTCTGCAAGGCAGAAGGTACACTTGGGCTAACAGCTCCACGCAGACGAGGATCGATCGTGCATTGTGCACCACTGAATGGAACATCATGCATCCTAATGCTAGACTGCAAGCAATGTCTTCGTTGGTTTCTGAACATAGCCCAATCTTACTCATGGGCAGCTCTACAGTGAAAGTTTTCAGGGGGGTTCAGATTCGAGTATTTCTGGCCAAAGATAAATGGGTTTCATGAAACTGTTTCTACTGCATGGAACAGACATCTTGAGGTGATAAACCCTTTTCTCCGGCTACATACCAAGCTCCAGAGAACTGCAAGGAAGCTGAAAGCTTGGAAGAAACAGAAAATTGGAAGCAACAGAGTGATGCTGAGAGCAGCAATGCAGTTGATCTGGATCTATGATGTGCTACAGGAACACAGACCGCTCACTCACACTGAATTAGAGCTTAGAAGAGATCTCAAATTGAGGTTTTTGGGCATGTCTGCTGTAGAAAAAATGAGGCTTAAGCAGCAATCTCGACTGTCCTACATCAGTGCAGCAGAGGGATCGGGGAAACTCTTTTTCCTGCAGCCAACGGTAGACGAAAGAAGAACTTCATTCAATTCCTTCAGAATGGCAATGTAACTTTGCATACCCAATCTGCAAAAGAGCAGCACATATTCCAGCATTTCTCAGACCAGTTTGGGAGACCAGCAGAAAGGCATTTCACCGTTAACTGGGATGCTCTGAACATTGTCAGGAGAGACTTGCAACATCTTGAATTTCAGTTCACTGAAGAGGAAGTCAAAAGTGTAGTTCATGCACTGGCCAATGACAAGGCACCAGGGCCTGACGGTTATATTGGAGTTTTCTTCAAGTCCTGTTGGGAGATTGTCAAACAAGACCTCATGGCTGCGGTACAGTACTTCTACACTTGCCACCACCAGCACTATGACAAGCTAAATACCGGCCACATTGTATTGATACCGAAGAAACAAGAGGTAAAGAAAATATCTGATCTCAGGCCGATAAGTCTGGCACATAGCATTGCAAAGGTAATCTCAAAGATCTTGGCTACAAGATTGGCACCTGAACTAAATTCCTTGCTGTCAAGAGCCCAGAGTGCTTTCATTCGACGAAGAAGCATACATGATAACTTTCTATATGTTCAAAATGTCATAAAGGAACTGGACCAAGCAAAGATTCCAAGTCTCTTTGTCAAGCTAGATATTGCCAAGGCGTTCGACAGTCTGCGTTGGGATTTCTTGATGGAAGTCCTAAAGGCAATGGGGTTTGGGGTTAGGTGGAGATGCTGGGTAACCACACTGCTCGACACAGCTACATCGTCAGTCTTTTTGAATGGTGCTAGAGGACAATGGTTTGGCCATTTCAGGGGACTTAGACAAGGAGATCTGCTCTCTCCTATGTTGTTCATCATTGCAATGGAGCCTCTACAGAAAATGTTCGAATTGGCAACCCAAGTCAATGACCTGACACCAATCAACCACAGAGTTGCAAAGCTTCGAGTAAGTATGTACGCTGACGATGCTGCTTGCTTCCTGAACCCGGTAGTGCAAGATATTCAGAACTTTGCCAGTTTGTTGCAACAATTTGGGCATTCTTCTGGAATTAGAGTGAATGTCAGTAAAAGCGCAGTTTTCCCCATCAGTTGTGCAGGTCTGGACATTGCTTCTATGTTGCATCAGTTTCAGTGCCCAGTCAAGAGTTTTCCCTGCACGTACTTAGGGCTAACACTCAGTTTCCGACAGATCAAGAAGATTGACATCCAGCCACTCATTGATAAGGTTGGGAAGAAATTGCCAGGTGGAAAGGGAAGCTATTGAACAAAGCGGGGCGCCTCAAGCTCCTGAATTCCGTTCTGTCTTCCATACCGATCTACTTTCTTACAGTCTTCGCACTCAAAAAGTGGGCTATCAAGAAGATTGATCAGATCAGACCGGTTTTCTATGGCGAGGGGAAGCGAAGGCTCAGGGCGGTCACTACCTAGTGAACTGGAGGAAATGCAAGCGCCCCAAGAAATTCGGTGGTCTCGGCATTCTCGACCTGGATTTGTTCAGCAGGGCGCTGCGCCTGCGGTGGCTTTGGTTCGAGTGGACTGACTCGGATAGACCGTGGGTTGGCACAGCGCCACCAATCAACGACATGGACAGGCAGCTTTTCAGAATATCAACAGAAGTCACAGTGGGGAATGGACGCATGGCCAAATTCTGGCACGCGTCCTGCCTGCAAGGAAGGGCTCCTATGGACTTGGCTCCAAACTTGTATAAGCTCGCTTGGCGCAAGAACAGATCAATTCAAGAAGAATTGGTTCATCAGAGCTAGACCAGGGGGCTCTGGCGCATGACCACAGTGCAACAAAAGGCTGAGTTCATCAAGCTATGGGATCTCGTGCAAGCAGTGACTCTCAATGATCAAGACGACACTATCACCTGGAGATGGACAGCAAGTGGCGAATACACAACCAAGTCTGCATATGAGATTCAGTTCACTGGAACTCACTCCCAGCTGCCGGCATCAACGATCTGGAGGGCGCAAGCAGAAGGCAAACATAAGTTTTTTGCGTGGCTGCTGGTTCAATCTAAGATTCTCACCGCAGACAAGCTCGTCACTAGGAATTGGCCGTGTGACCCCATATGCAAGTTATGCAATTTGGAGCAAGAAACAGCGAAGCGTCTCTGTTTACACTGTCCATTTACAGTACAGGTATGGAGCCTGGTCCAGACATGGACAGGTCGATTGCTGCAACCAGCTGCTAATGGAATTTCTGTAGAAGATTGGTGGCACAATGAACTCCTGGGAATGCCGAAGCAACAACGGCGGGTCAAAGCTAGAATCATGATGCATACGGCATGGAACATCTGGAAGGAGCATAATCGGATAATTTTTCAAGGACAGGAGCTACAACCTTTTCAGGTGCTTGCACTAATCAAAGAAGAAACACGGCTGCGGCAGCTAGCGCGTGGAGGCCCTGAGCCCCTCCAGTTCTTGTAATGTTGCTTTTGTATCGTAGTTTCTCATCTGAGTTAGTTTTTTCATATGCAATCGAACTATGTAAGACCAATTTCTCTCCTCCTTAAATGACATGGCAGTGCTCCTGCCCTTTAATTCAAAAAAAAAAGGAAGAGATGAGCGGGAGGTAGTGGAAGCACCTGACAGATGGGGCCGGCTGTCAGCGGAGAGAAGGAGAGAGGGTGGAGGGGAAAGGAAACGATTGGGCTGGGCCGCGGAGAGAGTGAGGAACGAGTGGTGCGGCGGCTGCAGGCGGGCCGGATGGGTTAACGGGCCGAAATGGGAGAATGAGAGAGGGAGGTGGAGGTGAGGCTGAGGTGAGTTTTATGTTATGGGCCAGGTTAGATGGTGGGCTAGATTGAGGGAGAGGTAAAAGGGAGATTTGAACATTTGCAATGGAATTTAGTTTGAGTGTTTGGTTTGAGATTTCAGTAGGATTTGAATGTAGACTTTTGATTTGGGAATGTTTTGGTATAGGAATTTGTTAGGGATTTGATTGAGATTCAAACACAACCAAAAATCAATGCAAAGAGCATGAATGCAACACACGAGACAACTATTTAATTAAAACACAATCAATTATCTATATATTCTAAATTCTCTGCCAATAAAAATAAATATTGGTCAAATTTTAAATTTTTAAACAAATTATTGTTTAATTTTATTCTTTCTAGTAACATCCTGAAATTTAAAAAATTCAGGGTGTCACATCCGGTGAGCAGCTCGGTGAAGGATGCGGCCTGAGCCGAAGTGCTGGCCACAGTCCCCACGGCTGTCGGAGCACGAGAGGGAGAGCTCCGATCCCTTGCTCGTCTCCGACGTGCTGCTCCCCCCGGACCTGCTCCCTTGCTGCTGCTTCACCTTGGTGGCATCCGGCTCACCCAGCACCGGGAGCACCGCGAAGGCGGCCAAGTCGAGTGTTAGGAGGTTCTCGATGGCGTCGGCGGAGGCGTTGATGACCCATTCGATGGCCTTGCTAGGCTGGTCAAAGTTGAGGCGGTCCTGCAAGTGGGCACCGAAAGGCGCACACGGCTGTCGCGGATGCCTCTGCAATGTACACCTTGTTGTGCCAGTCCTTCCAGCCGCTGGCGCGCACACGGTAGATCCACGACCAAGCCTGATGAGGACATTCCCATGCTATACGTACACGAGCCGCACTCTTCACCAACTTGGTCACCACGTTCGTCTTAGATTCAGCCTACAACTCTCCATGATTTCGGCGATATCTCCTTCATCCGACGTCCAAACGAGGCAAACTTGTATACATTAGAATCGGGACGACGAGACGCTTCTTTTGGTTTTGGTCCTAGCTATAGAAGCCTCTTGGTCCATTCAGTGTGACCATTAAAAGGTGTTGCATCACCTATTTTAGGTCTTTTCGGGCTTTGTATCATGTTGGGCCCTAAGCCCAAGTCGAGGGTGTCCCCCTGGTCGCCCCCATGTTCATAAACTCAGTAGCTGCCGTCACATTAAGGTTTGGGTTTTGCTTTAGAGATTTCTATCATAGAACAGTTGTGGTTTGTCGGTTTGTGAAACCTCAACTATCGATCTTAATCATTCACCTGTAGAGTCACTTTAATCGAGTTGAGTTCTTTCGAGTTCTTGCTTGTGTTCTTCATTTCGCAGGCAGGGATTAACCTTCTTGGCGAGGTCAGCCGGATTTGTGACACGGGTGATAATCAGAGGAGTCATGGTGCTAAGATTGCAGGGTTCGAGTCGCTGATTTGAAGCCAGATCAGTGCGTCGCGTTCCACAAAAATGAGAGTTATCCAAACCTAACAAAAGGATGGGAACCCCCGTCCCCATTATGTGGTATTCAAAGACAAGTTCATCATCAGGTTTTGTATCAATTTCTGCTTTTGTTCAAGCGTTTCGCTTTCGTCCCATAGTCCAGTGCCATATTTTGCTTCTCGGTCCTAGACACATCCACGCCATTTGCCTTTGCATATTTCAGATTCAGAGTTCATAGTGTTGAGTTTGTGCCCTAGTTCGTGTCCTTGTTGCAGGTTTAGTTCGTGTTTTAGTTCGGTTTAGATTCCCCTTCTTCGCTGCCACCACCCCATAAATTTTTCCCCACCCAATTCGCATCCGATTTCGTTTGATCCAGCAGCAAAATCTAACACGGAGGGTCCACCTTAAAACGGGCATAACTTTTCGCTCGGAACTCGATTGAGGTGATCTATTTTTCTAGAAAGCTCCCAAAATTTTCCACATACGATTCACCCGCTTCGTTGGTCAGGCCGATCTCAAAATTCCCAAAAAAAATTCAGAAGGGCCTTGATTCGAACTCACAAGTTTCAGCATCAGTTTTTAGAAACATTGTCGCATTTGTACCAAGCACATCTTTTATCAGGTTTGAGCTGATACTTTGTGGTGTTCACATTCTTGTGTTACTGGTTGAGAAACATATCAAAAAATAAGAAAAAAGGAAAAGCTGATTACTACAAGTGCTAAAAGGAAAAAAAGAAAATAGAGAGGTTAATACACTACTTACTGCTGGATACTTGTTGCTATTGCTATTACTGTTCATCATATTCATCCTTGTTCCTTACTTGTTGCTACTACTGTTATAGGGAGACGACCAGACCAGCAATTAAGGACTAGTAGCTTTGGGCATTTATTCAGCATTACTTCTTGTTTTTGATTTGTGTACTACATATACTTATTTGTTCCTTTTAAGCCTTCCAAGCTCCACATATTCTTCAGATTAGTGCAGAAAGGACCTTGCAATCTCGGTAACACTTTCTCACAGGTATCACGAACCAGTCGCCGGTTGTACCAGCCACTGCTAGCGTTTGTAAGAACCGGGTATGAACTTGGTAAGACGTGTGTCAGGGTGTGATTCCACCAGACAAACCGAGAAGTTAATAGGGCCTTTTATCACTAATCATGCCAGGCGATGTTCCTATTTTGGCTAGTCAGTTTCAGGACCTGAAGAATGAGCTGAAGGAATTCTTCGTTAAGGGGATGAGCAAGCTAATGACGGAGATCCGAGACACCAACCATGCAATTGAGGGCGTGGACAAGTGAGTCTCCACAATGTCCACAAGTGTTCAACAGCTTGAAATCAACAGTACCAAGACCGAGGAGACACTTGTTGATGATGAACTACCTAAAGAGGGTATTGTCTACGGACCTGATGGTGCACCTTGAGATTTATCCTTGGAGGGTGGAAGGAGGCTCGATCCGATAAGGGTGTGCCCTTGTGCTGCTGACACCTGGATGCAGCACCCCTCTTCTCCCTTCCCGTATGTTCTTTCCCCTTATTTTGGGAGCAATATCATTGATCTGTGATGTACCTAGTTTGTTTGCAATATTTATGGTAGAGAGGTGTATTCCTATTGTTTTCTTCTCATATTTGGTTAGGGTTACATAAACATCAGTTGTGATGTTAGATCTGCATGATTATATCATATGAAATGCTATTTATAGTGTAGATCTGTGACTTGTGATGAATATTAGACTCAAAGCCACAAAACATGAATACTTCTAAACTTTTTTAATGGTTTGACTGAATTAGTAACCTCTTCTCTACCATACTCTTTCACATGTATGATTGCATAGGAGCTACTGATGGGACTCATGTCTTGGCTAGAGTCCCGGAAAATGAAGGCAACCTATCTAGGAAGGAAGCACACCACCACCCAAAATTTCCTTGCATTTGTAGACTTTGACCTAAGGTTTACATATGTCCTAGCAGGTTGGGAGGGGCCAGCCCATGATGCTCTCATACTGGTTGATGTTTGACAATGGGAAAACAGTTTAAGAGTGCCTATAGGTAGTTCACCTATTCTTTCCATAGTCACTCATATTACCTTGCCCCTTTCCTCATATTCTTTCCTTTGCTGGTCGGGAAATAATACTTGGTAGATGCTAGATGCTTGTAGACTGGCTTCTTGCCTCTATATATAGAGCCACAAGATATCACTTGCGGGAATTTGGAACTCGAAACCCATAGAACGCCAAAGAGCTCTTCAATCTTAGGCATTCCTCCCGTAGGGTGACTGTTGAGATGACCTTGGTGCATTGAAGAATAGGTTCCAGATTTTTACAACAAGCCTTTCCACCCTTACAAGACTCAAGTCAAACTGGTCCTTGCATGCTGCGTCTTAGAGAACTGGATCCTTAAGTTTGGAGTAGATGACCATGTCCCTCAAGAGGATGGCTGGAACGCAAATGTTACTGGTCCAGCGGTGCATAACGATATAGTTGTGGATAATGGCCCTTGGTCCTCCATGACAGATGCATGTGCTCCTCGGATGTGGGCCAATATGGGCAACATTAGGACCTTGTCCTATCCTGTTGTATCTTTTATTAGTATTATGTGCTTTAGTTGGTGATGTAACATTTGTTAAGATCATGAATTGTTGCAAGCAGTAGACTAATGAAACCTATTCTGAGGCCATGTTGCACTGCAATTATTTAAGATCTGTTTGTTGCTTTGTTTACATATCATGTTTTTTTTACTTATGAATGTGTTCTGATGTTGACTCTAGCCCCTGATGCATGTTGATCATCCCTCATGATGTTAACTTTAAATATGTGTTCAGATGGAAGACATTGACCCCATTTTTCCTGTTGGGAATGGTTTTCTTGAGAGGGTGTTGAATTATGGTGCCAGGAAGGCAATGGTAGTGTGTTGGGCATTGGTGGTGTGTAGGGTAATGGTGGGCAGGGTAATGCTGCTAGGCTAGTTTGGACTAATGCAATGTTAAGTTTTTCTTGGTGGGTGAAGGCGTTATGACTGATGGACGATTCAAGGAAATACATCTTAACTCTGTTGCTAGTGATATGAGGGAGTTCACAGGCCTTGATGTCAGCAAGATTTAAGTCTCCAACCATCTCTGCAAGTGGCATGCCAAATGGGTGAAGATCTGCAAGTTGAAGGATCTGAGTGGCGGTAACTGGGGGAAACCTACTACATGATAACTCAAGCCCCTAAACACTAAAAAGGTCACATCAAGGTACCTGAATATTTTCTGCATTTGTTCAGAAGTTATTTCCTTTAGCATTTCTTATCATCTAGGTACATGAATGTTTTCTGATTACAAGTTCTTTTCTATTGTAGGATCACCCAAAAGATGCTGAGTACCTAAATGTTTCAATCAAGAACTATGTTCAGACGTAGATGATCTTTGGAAGTGGGGATGCTACTAGAAGGTTTGCCATGGGATCAAATGAAGCTCTGGGCCAACCATATGCAGATCTGGAGTCAATGGATATGGAAGCTAATACACTTGTTGCCTAATCAGAAACTCCTACTAATTCAGAGGCTAGTGGCAACATGGCTATACTAAAGAGGAAGAGGTTGGTGACTGAAGAAGACTCAGCACTCATGCATGGGATGACAGATGCTATTTGGGGTTTCGCTGCTACAGTCCATGACGCATCTGATGCCGAAGTTTATCCCTGGACTTATGAAGCATGCATAGTATGTTCTTTGATTCTCACATTCTTGGTTTTTTATCGTTATTCCCATATCAATTGATATTTTTTTGCAATGACAGGTACCCCTGGATTCCCCCGCCCCCTACTAATGAAAGCACTCAACCACATGACTGCTAACAAGGCTGCTGCAATCCAGTTCGTCAAGATGGCACCGGAAGACAGAGACCTTTGGATGGTAAAATTCCTGCAGGAGAACAACCTTCTGTGAATGGATGACCATTTGTTGGGAATCAATTTCTTTTGGGAGTATTATCTTGTGGTAGGCACGCATGTTTAGACAAAATGTAACTTAACACAGGTGTAGATGAACTATAAATCTTCTGTGATGTTCCTCTTTGGTATTTGGACACCACAATCTGATCACACTCTGTTGTAAAGTGTCTGGCCATGGGTGTTTGGATATCAACTTATGTTTAGTGGCATATAATGATCTTTCATACTCAATTGTGGTTTTCATATTGATTTTTGCTTGTGATTTTCATGCATATGTGCTTGTGATCTTTAGCTTGCTAATATTACTTGTGTATACTGCAATGACAGGTGCCAATGTTACTTGTGGTTTTGGATCTGATGATACTTGGTCCTGAATTTGGTCATGCATGTGTGCTTGTGATACTTGTGCTTTCTGTGATAGTAGAACTGTAGAAGTCAGAACTAAAGGCAATCCCTGGACTTAATCTGATAACTGATAACAGCCATTTCAGGCGTAACAACACTTGTTGATAACTGAAACCATATCAGGCATGACAACACTTAGGGCTCGTTTGGTTTATTGCCAAAGTCAGCCCCACCAATCATAGGCGTGCCCCTGCGTATTTAGCCGGTGTTTGCTTCAAAGCCGACGCGTTGGCGCGCCAACACGCCTGCGCTCACGGTAGCGTCCGCTAGTTAATTTTTTCCACCCGCATTTGGCGAGACGTTGGATGCAGAATTGTCAACCCGCGCATTGGCTCGCCCGCGGTTGGCAGGGCACCAGCAGGCCAAAAGCAAATGTGCCCTTAATGATTACCAGAATCTGATCACTAATGACGCATATTCAGTAGGAACATAAACTAAAATTCAGAAGTAACTCAAACACAAATATAGTAGGAAGACAACAAATTCAATGACAAGATCATTAATTAAGGTTCATCGACACATCTTCAGTGCCTAGAAATGTACATAAGATTGCCACAAGTTCATGGACAAGTTTAGCAAACAAAATAGAGCATGATCCTATCAACAAAATAAGTGCATGATCCTATCAACAAAAGCAGGGCCTGATCCTAATTTCATGCCATCAACAATCACTTGTTCCTACTAAGAAAAAATCCAAACGTAGAATGAACAAGAACACCAAGAAGAAGCACCACCATCATCCAAATTCTCCTCTTCTCTTCAGCAACAACTCCAATTCTCCCAAACGTTTTTACAACCATTGTCCTAGTCACTGCTTGCACCCTTTCTTTATCTCTAGCAGCTGCCTCCTTCTCGCAGATAGTTTCTTCTTTCTCCAACATAGCTGATGTCTTTTCTTCAACAACTTCATTCCTTAGACTGATAGCCATCAACATCTCACTCTTTGCTTCTTCCTCATCCATGTGGAACTTCCTCATCACATCCCACATAGTCAGAATGATGGCTTGAACCTTGTCCAGCCATTCTTCATTGATCCACTCCACAAAGCTGCACTGCTCCTTCTTCTCCTACAACCAAAATCAAGAATCAGTTCAATGCATAGATATAGCAACACACATGTTCAATGCACAGATAGGATCACCGATTTTACCAGCATTGGGCAACCTAGGTAATGGCGACCGGTGTTTTCCACCCCAAAAACATTCCTTCTTGGAACCATCTTATGCTGGCACCAGTGCTTGGTGGATCGACCCAATCCACACCGATCCGAATCATCAAAGATGGCATCGAGTAGGGAAATCTTGGAATCATGCTAAAATTCACCAGAATCGGATTAATGTGGCTCCAATCGAATCAAAGGGAAGCATAGCTAGGGTTAAGGATCAACAGTGATGAATGGCAGCTCGGGTGGACTATTGATGCCTCTCGCACAAGTAAGGAACCCAAGATGCGCAAGGAATGAACTTACCTGTGGACACGTGGAGCTGATGTCGCTTGTACTTGACTCATTGGTTGGCCTCGCCCCTAAACGATGGCATGGCGAGCCGGATAAGCTCGGCCACCGGCGTCGTCCTTGCCATGGGCACAGGAGTCAGATCGGTGAGGGGCAGACCCATATTCTCCATGACCCCCATCAGCTCCCTAGCGTGCAGTGTGCCTTGATGGCCCGGCATGGAGGTAGGGCAGAGCTCACAATTGGTGACAGGGTGGAGCGTGCTCACGGTCGGCGGTGGGGCAGAGTGCGAGGCCGGCGGAAGGGCGAGCTCACGGTCGGCGGTGGAGTGCAGCGCGGGGTCGGGTCTGTGGTGGGAAGAAGTATGCGGTGGCCTCAGCTCCGGGGTGGAGCACGCACAAGTGAGGGGGTGAGCAAGAGAGTCAGAAGAAAAAAGAGGAGAGTGACAGAGGAAGAGTGAGGCGGTAACGTTCAATGGATAGCGCAATGGATGGGAGGACCAAGCCAGACTATGTCAACCAGACAAGTTGATCAGCCCTAGCTAATGCAAGCCAAAACCTTAGCCAGGTAACCAAACACAAAAATTGTCTAGCCAGGCTAGACTTTAGCCATACAACCAAACATACACCTCTGGTTGCACAAACCAAGGCTAATTTGGGCCTTGTACAAATCCTAACCAGCCTATGTACAAATCCTAACCAGCCGACAAGTTAGCCGGGCAACCAAACACACTCATAGTGTAGCAATGAAATCACTTTCTTGTACGTTGGTGCTTGGGCACATATAATTCGACTTTACAACTGGATTGTGAAAATGTCATGTGGAATAATTGGTTAGTATATAATGGATTGTATTTCTTGTTTGATAACTACTTTACTGGCTTATTGTCATTGTTCATTGTTTGCCATTAATTCAATATGATAGGAGTGGTATGAATGAGATGATTTATTCACAATTAGTTGGCGGTAATGCTCCCCAAGAATGTCTATCTTTTTTTATTCACCGCTAGTTTGTATTTTCTTCTTTGCAAAGATTTATCTTGTTATATTCAGATAATTTATGGATAACAAGAGGATATTATGCATGGTAACTTCTAGCTGTCTTGTTCTCTTATTGGAAAAAAGTCTATCAAATGGTTATGCGACCATCTTCATCTTCACTACAGTATGTAATCGTTGTGCCCCCATATCCTATAACTTTTATATCTTTCCTCTCCGTAAAATTTTTGGCTTAATTTTATGGAAAACTGAGCATGTACTTTTAGATGTGTTGTGCTTAGGTCTGAAAAGTAGGCATTGTTATTGGTTCTCCATAGAATCATTAATGTGAGTTAGGGTTTATGCCATGAAAACTGAGCGGTTGTTATCTATTTTGTTGTGAATACAATTGTAATGTGACCCACTACCGTAAGTCTCTTGTGTTTAATTGGATGACCTCATGTAGTTACCGATAGGATGATTCAATTGTCATTAGACTAAATTATTGTGAGAAACCTTCCAAATTATCTTGACTAAGCCACCCCGATAGGTTTAAGAAAAATAAGGGCATGTACGATGGTTAGATAGTTGTTGTCTATTTGTATCCACGTAAGCAAACATGTCTTATGTGGCAGCAATTAAATGAGTGCGAGTGTTGCTGTTGTTTTGTTTGTCTGCGGCGTTTTCTCGTGCTCCGATGTACAATCTGTTGTGACTTGTCAATGGCGATGAGGATCTACTGCGCTCGGGTGCTCGCGCGTGAGGAGATTCCCTTTCCGCGGGAAGCTGCACGCGGAACCAAACCCCAAATCCGTTGCTCCCGCGCGTTTCTCCTTGTTGAATCGGCCGCTCCAGAGAGCAGTGCGGGTGGATCTCCGACGCCAACCTCCTCCACTGGGTCTTCACCAAGCTCCCTAAACGGCGCCTGCGGCAACTACTTCTTCAATGACGCCGACGAATTCTTCAATGGGGCGGCACATTCTTTAGTGGCGGCGGCAGGGACGCCGGAGCTATTTGATGCGGTCACGACGTGGGGGCGGAAAGCCGCTGCATTGCATGGGAGGAAGGGCCTGGAATTGGCCGGGAAGCGGAGCGACATGACGGCGGCGCATCCGCGGATCTCCTAACTATGTGTCTGTGCGGAACTGCGGATGGTTAAAGAGGCAAAGTGATGTCCGCCCAAGCAAGTGGTTTGTTTTCGAGAGAGAAGTGTTTTTTTTTTGGAAAAGAAGAGCTCTTTCTAAGTTGACTTGCATTGCACAAATCATGCACATTTTTGAAAGTGCTTTGTTCAATGGAACGAGTTTTTTTTACCATTCCCCCTTGGGATGTCGTGTGTTAAAGCACGACTCTATAAGTAAGGAAATATCTCTATCCGT
>JAZFNS010020006.1:50201287-50212179 GCA_037127165.1 Alloteropsis angusta | reverse complement strand
ATAATTTTCTCTAGAATTTACAAGTTGCCTAATTTGATTTGTGTGATGGAATTTTGGGTGTTACAGTTCTGGAGCTGGTGGTTCCGAAGCTGGAGGTTCGGGAGCACGGAGCACGTCTCGTACACAGGCCACCTTCAGCGATAGTGACGACGACGACGACGAGGACAGAGCTGAGGAGATTGGCCTATCTCAGCTCGAGGACGCTCCTTCCACGCAGCCGACCGAGCCGACGCCGGCTCCTACGTGTAGGTGACAACGTCCACCTCAGAGGCTGACTCCTTGTACCGACGCTCTTGGCAAGGGGAAGGGTAAGGCTAGGAGGTAGTGAGAAGTTCGGAGTTTGTGGATTTGGATTGTGATGTCTATTTGTGATTGTGATGTCTGTTTGCATGGACAGTATGGACTATGTCATATGATTTGTAGACCATGTTATGTGTGTATGGACATTATGTACTATGGATTGTACTATGTGTTATGGATAGTGGGCTATGTTATGTGTTTCTGTGGACATTATTGACTATGAATTTGTGTTATGGAATGAGGAATATGGCTTTGCATATATGATTGTTAATTATGGATTGTGAACTATGTTTATGGAATATCTATTGTTATGTGCTTGTGGAATGCTTGGTAAAGAGAGGAAATTATGCCAAAATTTTCTCTTGATTTATAATTATAGATGTCATTCAATTAAAAAACTACTTCATGAACTGCCACTGAATCCATTTTTCTGTTATACAATTGAACACGTAGATGACCGTTGCTGGGGCTGACCTTCCCCTTCCCGACCATTGCTACTAGCCGTTGCCACCAACCCATGAATTCCAGACAGTTGCTACTAGCCGTAGAATTCAAACTTGAACTCAACGGTCGGCTAACCTCTCTCACCCTATATATACCACACCTCTGCTCCTAAATTCTTTCATCCTTTCTTCAAAACAATACTTCCTTCTTACTAGCAATGTCTGGAGGGGCATCTCGTGGGAAGGGATTCGGTGTTGGGATAGGCAAAGGGGAAGAAAGGGACCTCCCATTGTGTGGGAGGGTTCTCTTGGTCCTGAGGAGTTTGAAGAAGCAATGTATGAGTTTCCAGTTGAGAGCAAGAGCCAGGCTAGCAAAGATTCTCCTCTTAGGGGTTACGATAACCGCATAGAAAATTGGCCCAAATGCATGCATGGTGAGGACTACTTAGTGCAGATGATGGCCGATGGGCCGGATGGAGGTCGTCGGTTCTTCAAATGCCCGCGTGCTTGGGTAATGTCTAATTTCCTACTAGTTTGTACAACACTCTTTCCCTTCTATTCTACTTCTTACACAATTTTTTTGGTTGTAGTGTTCCAATGCGAAAGAAAATTGTGGGTTCGTTAGGTGGGTTGACCCACCACCGATTCATCCGTATGAGGAGTACATCACCTACTTGCAGAATCATATTTTCGATCTAGAAACGGAAGTGAGCAACGCCTACAACAACGAAGATAATGACGATGAAGCTGGCTCCCAGGAACAAAAATGCATTGATTCACTGTGCAAGTGTCTCTGTCACAAGAAAAAGAGATCTCCACCGTCATCGCCACCGCCACCTCCACCAAAGCCTAAAATGGGAGCATACTATGGAGAAAGTTCAACCCAGTTTGCTATGTGGGGTCACTACTAGGAGTCGGAAATGTTATCATTCATTGCTATGTTGGTTGTTTTAATTACCAAAGACATGTTAGGTTTAGTAAAGGACCTAGTTACCCCTGTTCAGTAAATGTCCTCACATGCCATTGATGTTTGTCTGTGTGAGTTTCATTATGTCATTGCATCATTTTGATTCTATTTCATTCGTATTGGAACCCAATTCAGGTGCTTTCCCGATAAAACATTAAAACCTATGAACTACATCAATTGATAACCAAATAATAAGTGAAATAACACCTAACAAAGCAATGTAAAAGTCCACTACGCCATTCAAAGTAACACATCACAACACAACAAATGGTCCAAACAAAGGTTCAGTGATGTCCAAATAAAGGTAGGCGGTTTAGGGAATTTAGATAGGCAGTTTCAACAGTCAAGTTGCAATGGCATGTTACTAAACCAAACATGCCTTAGGGGAAAGCAGATTGCTGGGTGTGTAAGTAACGCTCTACTGAGCAAAACGGGGATATTTCCCCTTCCTGCTGGATTCGGGTGCAGCTTCATTTGCACGTCATGCTTGGGCCTCCTGGCGCTCCACCTCCTTCCTCCTGTTATTTCATTGCCACAACTCTCTTGCCGAAGTTAAATGTTGCGCTTCTTGATGATGCAGATGAGACTCCCTTGCTTGGAATTCTCCCTCCCTGAGCTTAAGTGCACCCTCACGCTTGACAAGGTCTTTCTCAAGGTGAGATAGACGTTCGGCCANGTACTGCTCTTTGGTCTCAATTGGTGATGGTACTCCTTGACTGGGTAGAGCTTTCTTGTCGATCCGCTGGATGAATCTACAAGCCTGCATGTGGATAGCTTGGTCGTTTACATACACTAACAAAAAAATGAATTAGCATTGCAACGAACCTTGAAATCTTCATCAATGTCAGGACATCTGAATAACCTAGCACCCCACTTTGACTTATTTGAAGAATCCGTATAGACTTGCAACCACAATGGAACCCGCAGTGAATTTTGGCCGGTCTTCCCATCTCGGCACACCTTTTGTTTCATCTCTCCATGATGACATTGGTACGATCTATAGTGATGCTGCGTCGTGGGATGAATGAGTTCTGTATCAAATTTGTGCAATATAAAGATCGAACCCTAACTAAATTAAATGTCTAGTAAAAGAGATATAGACCACATCAATGTAAAAAAACAAGGAGGGAAGAGAGGATACCTTGCCCTCAAAGATGAATGGACCAATTACAAGTTTTGGTGGTCAAATCCATAGCGCGGTTGGAAGAGGATGAAGCCGAGAGGAAGAAGGAGGAAATGGCACCACACAGCGCTCGGCCGAGTCGCGGCTACACTTTTGTTTTCGAAGCTCAGCGCCATTGATCTTGGCGCCGAGCTCAGCGCCATGGATCTTGGAGCCGAGCTCGGTGCCAAGGTCTGTGGCGCCGAGGTCTTAATCGAAAAAAATGCCAGGCCAGCTCGGCGCCACATCAACGGTTGCGGCCCGAAGCTCGGCGCCGAGCCGTGTTACCTCAGCGCCACGGCCCGTGGCACCGAGCTAAGGGTCCATTTTTGTAAATCTTTCCACCAAGGGTCTATTCTTGAAAATTTTTCGCAAAAAAGGCCAAATTGCAAAAAAGTCAGCCAACCCAGCCGAACCTAGCATTCTGGCCCATATCAGCCTCAGCGCGCCGCGCGCTGGCCCACTCCACAGCCCCTGTCGAAAGCACCCCCCTCCCCCGCTGGAGTCCATTTTCCCCTCCCTCTCTTTTCTCGCTGACAGTGGGGCCCGCCCGTCCGGTGTGTCTTCCCCAACCGGTACTCTTCTCCAACGAGTCCAGGATCAATGGGATTCTTTCCCTGCTGACGGATTTGGCCACCAAGCTCTTAGAACCGGCCTATAAAGCTTCGCCACCATCCAAAGCCCCTTGGGAAACCCTAGCTCTCGCGGTCCCACCTCTAGAGCCCGCACCGCCGAGCCAACGAGCACCAATACCGCCGCCACCATTGACTCTTGCCCCTGCAGTCTTCAGAGCTCTACGCCTCTATAGAACCAAGCTGAGCTGCTTCCCTGCAGAATCCCCTGTATCGACCTTTGCGTCTTCGTCCGCAAGCGCTCGCAGCCGTCGCCAGGAGCTCCGCCCGAAGCCACTGCCGTCGCAAAGCCACGACAGCACGTCCTCTCGGACCTTGAGGACTCCCACAGGATATTCGCGTTTACATGAGTAAGCCACCTGAGTAAGAATTCATCTCGGGTGCCCTCGATTTCGCCTTTGATCTATCTCCACCCTTGCAGTGTCGCCGTTCTTCGTAGACAGCCTTCTACGTCGCCCCATCACCGTCAAGGAGGCCCTCGTTGAGTCCTATGTGTGTTCCTCCCCGTCCAAAGCCAAATCGTGTCTCCAATGGACCTGAGGAGCACCGGACCAAGCTTCTCTGGCGATCCGTGGCCTCGGCACCTCCGCCGGTTGCCGCCACTTTCAGCTCCAGCAAACCCGAGCATCTTCAGCCGTCCGATCTGTCTCCAACGACCGCGATCAAGTCAATCAGAGAGAAGTACCGGTCAGCCTGGCGTGTTTGTAAAAAAGACCTGAACTTATTGGAAATAAACTCTCCGTCCAAGCTCTATTCAAAAGTAATTACATATCAGTCCTTTTTCTTACTGATCGACCCTCAATCTTTTATCTATTGATACCCGCAGTCCTGAGTTTCACTTTTGCGAGTTAGACCCCAAGTTTATGTACATAATTATGTATATGCCCTCGGTTTCATCTGATCTAACCCCTGAAGTCTATGGTTAATTGTACTTAAGCCCCTAGAATCCTGCGTTGACCATATCTTGGTCGTTTCAACTTCGATTTCCGTGATTCTTTCACCCACATAACTATAAGGACTTGAAATTTATCCTTCTACCATTATTTTGTACTGTTGGACATGTTTGATGTATTGTTTCTTATTTTGTTGTATTGTCCTTTGTATGTGACCCTTTGCTACGATTAGACGTGCAACATCTGTGATGCCAAGGATTGTTTGAAAAGTATTCCTGGAGCTCAAGAATTGTTCGAGAAGTGTTCAAGATTCATTTGAGTGATTCAAGGATCATTCTTGTGGATTTAAGGATCAGTTGAGAAGGCCCTAAGCCGTGCCGACTCAGCCCTAGCCTTTATTCTCTGGATTTAAGGCAAGTGTATTCTTGATCATGACTTTGTCCTAATAACCATAAAGTGTTCATACTTAGGTTTGCTATGCTTGCATGCTATAAATTGATGGGTCCTATGTTAAGGATGACTAGTCTTTATTGCCATGCCTTGATGAACCGGGTTGTCACTATTGTTGGGGAGCTTTTGCTAGTTGCTATACTAGACATAGATCATTAAAGCTTGAAGATAATAATTGTGATATCATATATGTGTTCCAGTAACATGTGCATATTATACAAGAATACTTTTAATTAATCGAAACATGGAGAACCACCCGAGAAAACAGTGCAACCACAATGTCACATGGCTTTGAACTTGGCTAATTAATTAGAGGAACCCTATGTTGTGTGGACGCACTGCACGTTTTGTGGGCTGTTTCAGCAATAGGCTTGTGAGAGGAGCGGGGGTAGGAAGGTTTGCCTTTTATAGACCCGCACGGAAGGGAGCATACACACATAGGGGAAATCTGTGTAAAGGCCTCGTAGTGGATCCCTAGCCCCTCACCTAAGGAACTGTTGAAGAGGCTCGCGACATTGGACGACATGGGAAACACGAATTGTGGGTAAAGTGTATAACCTCTGCAGAGTGTTTTAATAAACTGATATATCAGCCATGCTCACGGCTAAGAGCATCCCGGACCCTCACATGATTAATATATGAAATACGACTTTAAAATGATTCATCTGTGGTTATGGTCGTTATTATTTATTAATTAGGTTGGTATATACTTATACCTTAGTAATTATGCTGCTTAATTAAAATTTGACCAACTAAAAGTGCATAACGCTAGGGTCTGTCACCCTATCCTTGTTTAATCCTTGTATCTCATTTGCTCTGCTCTACACTTTCTGAGTACAACATGTACTCAGCCTTGCTATATCAATGTTGCTCAGAAGAGGAAGTTGCTATGAAGTGTGCTGAAGTTGATGCTGAGTTCTAGTCCTACGCAACCCCCAGTCAGCTGCCTGTGAAGTGTTGAAGATCCGCGGCTAGTTATTCGCTCTGCATGAGTGTACTATTGTTATTTAATACTATTTACATTTTTGCACTGTCTTTTATATTACTGTTGAAGTCGCTATATGTATGAAACTTAATCCTGGCATACATATAGTTAGCATTCGGTTTTCTTTATTAGATCGGGTGTGACATGACCACAAGCTTCATGTTGCCGATGCAGTGGCCGGGCACGTCGCAGATGAAGTAGCGGGTGATGGTGCCGGCGGGGAGCAGGTCTTCCATGTGCAGCTTCCATGCACCGTCCATGTCCATATGTCTTGTTGGGTTATGGAAACCCTCTGTGGCAGAAGCGCCTTATTTAAGCTGACTCAAGTTTATATTGCAACAATTGTTTATACAACACAGACAGGTAAGGGTTATATAAACTAGACAGTTCAAACTTCAAAGTGTATTATTACAGGCTCTAAGTTCAGCATGGAACAACAAGGTCATTTAAAAAATTTAACAAAGTATATCATGTCGTGCTCTGATATAACCTACATGATGAGGACATCCCCACGCTATACTGCACGAGCCGGACTCTTCAACAACTTACAATTCGTCTCCAACTCGGACGCCACGTTTGATTCGGATTCAGCCTACACCTTCCCACGGTTTCGGCGATATCTCCTCCATTTGACGTCCAAACGAGGGCAACTTGGATGCGTTGGAATGTAACAACAAGACGCTTCTTTTGGGTCTAGTCCTAGCTCTAGAAGCCTCGTGGTTCATTCCATGTGACCATGACAACTTGTTGCATCACCTGTTTTGGGCCTTTTCAGACTTTGTATCGAGTCGGGCCTTAAGCCCAAGTCGAGGGCGCCCCCACATCCATAAACTCAGTACCCGCCACCACATTAGGGTTTGAGTTTTTCTATAGAGATTTCTGTCATAGAGTAGTCGTCGTTCGTAGGTTTGTGAAACCCCAACTATTGATATTAATCATTCATTTGCAGAGTCACTATTATTCGAGCTGCGTTCTTTTGAGTCCTTGCTTGTGTTCTTCATTTCACAGGCAGGGATTAACCTTCTTGGCGAGGTCAACTGGACTTGTGACGCAGTTGATAACCAGAGGGGTCATGGTGCTAAGATTGCATGGTTCGATTCGTTGATTTGAAGCCGGATCGGCGTGTCGCGTTCCACCAAAACGAGAGTTATCCATCTTCGATGAAAGATCGGGAACCTCCGTCCTCATTAGGTGGTATCCAGAGACAGGTTCTTTGTGAGGTTTTGTAGCAAATTCTCCTTTTGTCGAGTGTTTCGCCTTCGTCCCATTGTCCACTGCCATAAATTGTTTTCCCATCCTAGAACCCTTCCTCGCCTTTTGCTTTGCATATTTTAGATTCAGAGTCCATAGTGTTGAGTTCGTGCCCTAGTTCATGTCTTTGTTGCTGGTATAGTTCAGTTTTGATTCCCCCTCTCCGCTACCACCATCCCATAAATTTTCCCCTCACCCGATTCGCATCTGATTTCATTTCAGCCACTTGCAAACCCTAACTCGGAGGGTCGACCTTAAAACAGGCATAACTTTTCACTCAGAACTTCGATTGAGATGACCTTTTTTTCCAGAAAGCTCTCAAAATTTGCACACACGATTCATTGCCTTTTTCGGTCAGGCCGATCTCAGAATTCCAAAAAATATTTAGAAGGGCCTTGATTCAGACTCACAAGTTTAAACATCAGTTTTTAGAAACATTGTCGAATTTGTACCGAGCACATTTTATCTGTTTACGCTGATACTTTGTGGTGTTCATATTCTTATATTACTGGTTGGAAAAAATATAAAAAAATATAAGAAAAAAGAAAAAAAGTTAATTACTACAGGTGCTAAAACAAGAAAACAGAGAGTTTCATACACTACTTACTGCTGGATACGTGCTGCTATTGCTATTGATGTTCATCATATTCATCATTGTTCCTTAATTGTTGCTTCTACTGTTCTAAGGAAGCGACTAGACCAGCAATTAAGGACTAGTAGCTTTGGGCATTTATTCAGTAATACTTTCTATTTCTAATTTGTGTACCACATATACATATTTGTTTCTTTTAAGCCTTCCAAGCTCCACATATTATTCAGATCAGTGCAGAAAGGACCTTGCAATCTACGTACCACTTCCTCACAGGTATCAGGAACCAGCCACTGGTTGTACCATCCACTGCTAGCGTTCGTAAGAACCGGGTAAGAACTTGGTAAGACGTGTGTGAGGGTGTAATTACACCAGACAAACCGAGTAGTTGATAGGGTGTTTTATCACTAATCATGCCAAGAGACGTTCCTATTTTGGCTAGTCAATTGCAGGACCTGAAGAACGAGCTGAAGGAATTCTTCGTTAAGGAGATGAGCAAGCCAACGATGGAGATTCGAGACGCCAACCATGCAATTGAGGGCGCGGACAAGCGAGTCTCCACAATGTCCACAAGGGTTCAACATCTTGAAATCAATAGTACCAAGACCGAGGCGACACTTGTTGATGATGAACTGTCTGAAGAGGATATTGTCTACGGACCTGATGGTACGATCGATCGCAAGTTGACAGGCGAGAATCGTGCAAGGCACATTTTGGAGTGTAATAGAAAAGGTATGGGAGGTAACAGATTTTGACCCACTCATGATGAACCTTATGCTAAAGTTAAATTTACCGTAGCATCTTATCATGGGCGATATGATGTTGAGGAATATCTTGATTGGGAGAAGACTGTAGAACGAAAAATTGCTTCCCACCTTGTTCCTGAAAAACATAGGGTTAGACAAGCCACTAGTGAATTTAAAGTTTTTGCTATAATCTGGTGGCAAGAGTGTGCAACTTTAAACATACAACCTAAGTCTTGGACTGATCTTAAATTAGCCATGCATGAACGTTTTGTTCCTGCTTCTTATAAGTGTGATTTGCGTAAGAAATTGTAACATTTAGAGCAAGGAGATTTGTCCTCATTAGTTTCCATAAACCAACAAGACATATGGACATGGATGGTGCATGGAAGCTGCACATGGAAGACCCGCTCCCCGCCGGCGGCATCACCCGCTACTTCATCTGCGGCGTGCACGGCCACTGCATCGGCGACATGAAGCTTGTGGTCAGAGTCGAGGCAGCTGCCCCAAACGCTGCAGCTCCATCTCTGGTACCAATGTCCATGGACCCTCGTCGCGCTACGCGGCCGCCCAATTCAGCCCTGTCTCCGGCACCGGTGGCCTTGGCCCCTCACACCACGCGTCCCCCGACTGCATCAGCTCCTACTCCGGCGCCAGTTGCCATGCCATCTTGTTGCGGGGCCGCCGATGGCGACGCCAGGCACCAGGTCCCCGGCCGCCGGTGGGTTGTCGGTCGTGCCTCCTTGGAGCTCTGCGGCGGCGTCGGCTGGTGTTGGGGCTCTAGTGGGGCTTTGTTTGGGCGCTACCATGGCGGCTCTCGGGGCCTTCATTGTCATTTTTTAACTTAGATACAAATTTTGAATGTCATTTTAAGTTGTCCTTTATAATGATATGCATGAGTAAATTAGATAAAAATTATGGTTCAATTTAAATTATTTTTTATAACGGCATAGCTCGATAATTTAGATATTGTTTGAGGGTTTATTTTATCATATTTTTATAATGATAGTGATAGTTAACTTTTTAAAAGATATATTAGACTAATGACTATAGTTATTAGAGTTTACATGATTAACGTTTCTGATTTGTGAGAATTTTTTGGATTTTCTTTTTTCTAGCGTGCCTCATGAGAACTAATACATAGTTTCTAATTAAAAAATTAAGGCTAGATTGCAACCGACTATTGCCTTGAGCTATCACTCATTTGTTAAATATTCGAACACAATACCTTTAATACATATATAGATATATACTTATTATTTTCCTCCTACTGTGATAGATTTTTAGTTAGTAATTATTCTATTATACTTTTATACACATTTATGGTCTTTAAAATTTTATTTCTCAACACATGTATGCGTTTGAATTTGTTTATTAAACGCTAATTTTGAACTATAATTTTAACGTAGCAATCTATATTCTCATCATTTCCCCATATCTTTATAACTGACAACACACATCATACGTATATGCTTTAGTCACTATATCATATACCAATAGTGTATAAAACACATAAGTTAGAATTTTATATTGGTTTATATTTTTAATTAACGTTATTTGGATTCAAATGTAGAATTACCTATGCTATTTTTAATATTGGAATATGTCGGTAGTATAAATATAAAATTATGAGGTTACTTTAAGTTATTTTTTAAGTATTCCTAGTGGGTAATTTTGTTGCAAATTTAGGAGGTAATTTTTAATATTATTTATAATGGCATAAGTGGGTAACTTTGATGAACATTAGGGGGTTACTTTAGTTTATTTATATAATTACAGATGTGGTTAATTTAGATATAGATATAAGGTTTACTTCAATCTTTTTTTATAATGGCATAGGTGAGAAATTGTTTCGAAAACATAATTGATCTAATGGCTATGATGATTTGAGTATTTCAATTGATGGCTAGATGTTTTGCTTTTTTTGATAATTTCTAGAATTTCTCTGTTTTTCTAAGATGTCCACCTAGGATCCTACGTGGCTTGACCTGGAGGCTTCAAAAAGAGGCTCCAATTAGTAATAGTAATAGTAATAGTAAGATTAGTTCTCTAGCTAGAAGGGGACGGAGACCAGAAAGTTGCTCCAACACNAGAAATATCATGATGTTACACAATTAACCTCTGAATGAAGCAAAAATATATTAACATTATGTTCCCTTACACAGAGCATCAATTAATAATAGAACACAAAGCTTACATGAGATAACTAAAATTTAGTCTAGATCTTGACACTCCTAAAGATGCCAATCATAGGACAACACTATAGATCCAGAACAATTACTAATANNNACACAAGGGAAAGCTTATATGCTATAATTAAAATTTATTCTAGATCTAGGTACTGCTAACGATGCATACGTACGACAACTCCACGGATCCAAGATATATTTTGCCATCTCCTCTTTCTACTGCTCTGTTGGCCGAACGTCTTTGGGACCCCTCATCACTTGCAATCTTTCACCTTCGGCGCCGATCCT
>JAZFNS010020006.1:49876127-49892564 GCA_037127165.1 Alloteropsis angusta | reverse complement strand
TATTAAATTTACTTTGTACTCTAGTTTATTTATTTATTGATGAAAATATTTTTATATACTTTTATATTTTTATATATATTTATATATTTATTAAATATATATTAGGTATCATTTATTTATTTTATATTATCAATTACTAAAATANGTTATTAATAAATGTAACATTATTAATAAGAAGTCTTTACCTTCACTCGGTTATGTACACATACTGTAGTCCTTACTTGTATAATTATTTTATTATGTCAAAACCATTAATAAATAAAATAGTTAAATACTATCTTCTAAATCAAGTAAATTGCGTATTCGCATTCGAGACATTTGTTTTGTATTCCTATTCAAGAGTATCCGAATCCATATTTNGTTATTAATAAATGTAACATTATTAATAAGAAGTCTTTACCTTCACTCGGTTATGTACACATACTTTAGTCCTTACTTGTATAATTATTTTATTATGTCAAAACCATTAATAAATAAAATAGTTAAATACTATCTTCTAAATCAAGTAAATTGCGTATTCGCATTCGAGACATTTGTTTTGTATTCCTATTCAAGAGTATCCGAATCCATATTCNGTATTCGAATTAAAATATGGTAAAAGGTGATATCCGAATTCGTTTTCATGCGAATCCGATCTGGTTCCACCCCTACACTAAGTTGCTACTGCAACTTAAGCGGTCAGACCATCATCCACCATCAAACAATAGACCGACGCTCTGGATTGGCAGTTGGCACATACCCGTTTCTTTTCTCTCACAAGAGTGATGAGGACATCTCCACACTATACATGCACGAGGCAGACTCTTCACCAACTTACAACTCGTTGTCAACTCAGTCTCCACGTTCAATTGGGATTTAGCCTACCGCTCTCCACGGTTTCGGCGATATCTACTTCATCCGATGTTCAAACAAGGTAAATTTGGATGTGTTGGAATCGTGACGACGAGACGCTTCTTTTAGTTCTGGTCCTAGCTCCATAAGCCTCGTGGCTCATTCGGGTGACCACAAAAAGGTGTTGCATCATCTGTTTTAGACCTTTTCAGTCTTTGTATCGAGTCGGGTCTTAAGCCCAAGTCGAGGGCGCCCCCTCCTGGTCGCCCCTACGTCCATAAACTCAGTAGCCACAGCCACATTAGGGTTTGGGATTTTGCTTTAGAGATTTATATTGTTGAACAGTCGTCGTTCATTGGTTCGTGAAACCCCAGTATCGATCTTAATAATTCATCTGCAATGTCACTTTAATCAAGATGTGTTATTTCAAGTTCTTACTTGTGTTCTTTGTTTCGTAAGCACGGATTAGCATTCTTGGCAAGGTCAACCGGATTTGTGACACGGTTGATAGCTAGAGGAGTCGTGGTGCTAAGATTGCAGGGTTCGAGCCGCTAATTTGAAACCGGATCGGTGCGTCGCGTTCCACCAATACAAGAGTTATCCATCCCTGACAAAAGATCGGGAACCCCGTCCTCATTAGGTGGTATCAGAGACAGGTTCTTCGTCAGGTTTTGTATCAATTCCCCCTTTGTCGAGTGTTTCGCCTTCGTTCCATAGTCCAGTGCCATATTTTGTTTCCCCATCCTAGAACCCTCTGCGCCTTTTGCCTTTGCATATTTCAGATTCAGAGTCCGTAGTGTTGAGTTTGTGTTCTAGTTCGTGTCTTTGTTGCTAGTTTAGTTCGTGTCTTTGTTGCTGGTTTAGTTAGTGAAATTGTTGATGGTTTAGATCATGTTTTAGTTCAGTTTAGATTCCCCTTCTCCGCTGGCACCATCCTACAAATTCCCCCCCCCCCACCCGATTTTGTTTCAGCACGAGCAAACCCTAAGTTGGACGGTCGAACTTAAAATGGGCATAACTTTTCGCTCGAAACTCCGATTGAGGTGGTCTTTTTTTCTTGGAAAGCTCATGAAATTTTTCACATACGATCACCCACTTTGACGGTCAGGCCAATCTCAGAATTCCAAAAAAAATAGAGAAGGGACTTGATTCAAACTCTCAAGTTTCAACACTAATTTTTAGAAACGTTGTCGAATTTGTATCGATCATATCTTTCATTAGTTTGAGCTGACACTGATAAGGACATGCCTACGGTGCTTGAGATTTGTCCCAATCTTTCACGGTACAAATTCTTGTGGCGTTCATATTCTTCTGTTCTGATTACTATAGGTGCTAAAAGAAAAAAGAAAACAGAGAGGTTCATACACTAGTTACTAATGGATACTTGCTGCTATTGCTATTGCTATTCATAATAATCATCCTTGTTCCTTTCTTGTTGCAACTATTGTTCTAAGGACATGACCAGACCAGCAATTAAGGACTAGTAGCTTTGGGCATTTATTCAATATTACTTTCTATTTCTTATTTATGTACCACATACATATTTGTTCCTTTTAAGCCTTCCAAGCTCCCCATATTCCTCAGATCAGTGCAGAAGGACCTTGCAATCTCAGTACCACGTCCTCACAGGTATCACGAACCAGCCGTCGGTTGTATCATCCACAGCTAGCGTTCGCAAGAACTGGGTAAGAACTTGGTAAGACGTGTGAGAGGGTGTGATTCCACCAGACAAACCTAGTAGGTTATAGGGTTTTTTGATCACTAATCATGCCAGACTATGTTCCTATTTTGGCTAGTGAATTGAAGGACCTAAAGAACGAGCTGAAGGATTTCTTCGTTAATGAGACGAGCAAGCGAACAAGGAGATCAGAGACGCCAACCATACAATTGAGGGCGTGGACAAGCGAGTCTCCATAGTGTCCACAAGGGTTCAACAGCTTGAAATGAACAGTACCAAGACCGAGGAGACATCTGTTGATGATAAACTGCCTGAAGAAGATATTGTCTACGACCCTGATGGTACGATCGACTGCAAGATGACAAGCGAGAATCGTGCATGGCACATTTTGGTGCGCAACAGAAAAGGTATGGGAGGTAACAGATCTCGACCCACTCATGATGACCCTTATCCTAAAGTTAAATTTACCATACCATCTTATCATGGGTGATACGATGCTCAGGAATACCTTGATTGGGAAATGACAGTCGAACAAAAATTTGTTTCCCACCTTGTTCCTGGACAACATAGGGTTAGACAAGCCACTAGTGAATTTAAAGATTTTGCTATAATCTGGTGGCAAGAGTGTGCAACTTTAAATATAAAACCTGAGTCATGGAGTGATTTTAAAATTAGCAATGTGTGAATGTTTTGTTCTTGCCTCTTATAAGCGTAATTTGCATAAGAAATTGGAACATTTAGAGCAAGGAGATATGTCTGTTCAAGAATATTATGCAGAGCTACAAAAGGGCATGGTTTGTTGCGGGACAGTAGAGGATCCTGAGGATAAAGTGTCATTTTTATGGCGGTTTGCGAAGTGAAATTCAGGATGTTGTTGCTATAAAACTTTTACTACCACCTACCAGTTGTTCCAGCTTGCTATACTTGCAGAAAAAGAATTGCACGGATGGAACAAGAGTACTTATAGCAAGACCTTCACGCCTAAGACCTTCGTGCAACCAGCGAGTACACCCTCGACGGCTACTCCTGCTGCTCCTACACACCCGTTTCTGAGGTACACATTTTGTCTAATGTGCAGGCACAACAGAACAAGAAGCCGACTCACACTGATAAGAGTTCCTCGAGTAAATCTGCAAACATCATATGCCACTATTGTAAGGGCATGGGACATGTCATGAAGGATTTTCCAAGTGCTCGTGCTTTCATCGCTACACTTGATGGTACTGGTTATGTATGTGCTTGTGATGTTGAAGATGAATTGGTTCTTGCATCTAACATTGTTGCAGATTCAGAGGATGATGGAGAGCACATTGACTCGGTAGCTGCATCGGCGGGCCTTCCTCATCTTCTTGCGCAGCGTGCGTTGACTTCGAAAGTTGAACATAAGGAGGAGGAGAAGATTCAACGGAAGAATTTGTTCCACATGTTCCTCATCGTGAAGGATTGTCGTGTTCTCACTATAATTGATAGTGGCAGTTGCAGCAACTTGGTGAGTTCAGATTTGGTTGTATNTGACCACTCGCCCCATCCCTCACCCCTACAACTTAGAATGGTTCAACAATAGTGGTAAGGTGAAGGTAAATAAATCAGCATGCCTACATTTTTCTGTTGGTTCTGACCTTGGCAATGCTGATTTTGATGTTGTACCTATGCAATCATCCTCTCTTTTGTTCGGTAGATCATGAGAATTTGATAATGATGTTGCACATCGTTGTAGAACTAATAAATATACTCTCATGCATAAGAATAAGAAAATTACTTTGCTTCCTTTATCACCTGCTGATATTAGGAAACATTTACATGAGCTTGCTGCAAATACTATGAATAATTGTGCTACCGATGCATCTTCTAATGATAAACCTCATGATGATAAACATAAAGGGATTAAATTAAAAGGAGGTACTTTTCTTGTTATTACATCTATTGCTGCAGCGTTATGTGATAACCCTGATGCTCCTTGCTATACTATGCTTTGTAGAGATATGAGCTTTGCTACCAATGATCCTATGTCTAGTACCTTGCATCTTACTATCACTAATATTTTGCAGGAGTTTGATGATGTGATGGAGTCAAGGAAAACTCCAATTCAAGAAGCGGAGGATGATGAGGACATCTCCACACTGTACATGCACGAGCCAGACTCTTCACCAACTTACAACTCGTTGTCAACTCGGTCTCCACGTTCGATTGGGATTCAGCCTACAACTCTCCACGGTTTCTGCGATATCTCCTTCATCCGATGTCCAAACGAGGTAAACTTGGATGCGTTGGAATTCTGATGACGAGACACTTCTTTTAATTCTGGTCCTAGCTCCAGAAGCCTTGTGATTCATTCGGTGTGACCACAAAAAGGTGTTGCATCACCTGTTTTAGACCTTTTCAGGCTTTGTATCGAGTTGGGTCTTAAGCCCAAGTCGAGGGCGCCCCCTCCTGGTCGCCCCCATGTCCATAAACTTAGTAGCCACACCCACATTAGGGTTTGGGGTTTTGCTTTAGATATTTCTGTCGTTGAACAGTCGTCGTTCGTCGGTTTGTGAAACCCTAGTATCGATCTTAATCATTCATCTGCAGAGTCACTTTAATCGAGCTGTGTTCTTTTGAGTTCTTAGTTGTATTCTTCATTTCGCAGGCAGGGATTATCCTTCTTGGAGAGGTCAACCGGATTTGTGGCACGTTTGATGACTAGAGGAGCCGTGGTGCTAAGATTGCAGGGTTCGAGTCGCTAATTTGAAGCCAGATCGGTGCGTCGCGTTCCACCAAAACGAGAGTTATCCAACCCTAACAAAAGAACAGGAACCCCCGTCCTCATTAAATAGGCCATGTCTCTTCGTCTTCCTTTATGCACAGCACCCATGTCATGGAGTTTTGGCTCCCTGCCATGTACAGAACCAAAAGGAAATACACAAGAGGAAATCAACACCAAGAGAATGGATGGACAGCTTGGTCATGGTCAAGAAGAAGTTGTCGTTCGTTAGCAGTTGCTGCAATCTAGGACTGTCATTCCTTATTTCCCTTCCAAAGTTTGCACTCCTGGCTCATCTGCAGACTACAAGCGTGCGATCTATATCACTGTGATGGCGCCTACCATGGCGTCTATGTACAGATTATTCTCCTTCTCTCCTCTATGAACCAATTCTTCTTTGTTTCTCTATGGACTTAAATCATAAAGGACAAACTGAAACCAAGGAACATCACAGGAACAATAACAACATACCATGTTCCATGCAATTCACATTCAGATGATTGTTTGTTCAAATCAATGGGATCACCAAGCCATTTTCAATTTCTCATCCGCTTAGCTTCCTCATACCAACATCACGTGGAGTTGTACCCGGTGAGGAAGGCGTTTATCATGTAAAGACTGAGCAGTTCTAGCGGCATGAGCCTCAGTGGCACCCGTGCCATCGTGCATGACCTTCATCATCTTGCCCACAATGACCAGGAAGCAGCGCGGGCCTCGGCGGCGCCGATCACAGAGCCGATGATTTGGACGCGCCATCGCTGATGCGCGGATGGAGGAGGAGAAAGAAACAGATGTTGGCCTACTGTCAATCCAGAGCGTTAGTAGAATCTTGGACGGCAGATGTAGGCCTACTACTTAAGTTGCAAAAGCAGCTATAACTGTACCGGATCCATGTCCGTCATGGAGATGCAGGCCTTGTTTGATGGGCATGTTTACACTATTCACAGTCACATCGAATGTTGTCCCACTAATTAGTGGTATTGAACGTGGATTAATGACAAAACATATTCCATACCCCTACCTAAATTTGTGAGATGAATATATTGAGTCTAATTAGGTCATGATTAGACATGTTGTGCTACAGTAAACAATCTCTAATGATAGATTAATTAGGCTTAACAAATGCAAAATTCAATTTCTAGATGAGTTGTATAATTAGTTTTTTATTAATATAGAATTCCCCTTCTTGCATCTCATTTTTACGATACGACAAGTTTCCACTTTTCAAACTAAACAAGGCTGCATAAACATGGAAGCTAGGGCCTACTGCAAGACAACCAACAGCTAGGGTGCTTTTGCATGGCGACATTCCATTCGTAGAGTGGAGCTGGAGCAAAGTGATGCAGACATCTCTAGATGGAAATAGAGGACTTCACACCTGTTTAGTTCCCAACATTTTGCATAAAGTTTATAAATTGAGAAGTGTGTAAGTTCTGCATAAAGTTTTCACCCTTTTCACCCATGTAAACACCCCCTTCGGCTCATGTGACATATATGTGATCCAATAATTGTAGCTAATACATCTGAAGATGTTTCAATAATTGCCACTAGTGTGCAGTATGATATTACTTGCAACGACGCAAATACAACTTAATTTGGATGGATCTTTGATTTTATGATGCAAGAAGATATGACGAAGAGAGCAAACACTAAAGCATAATTGTTGCAAGAGAAAGTTGAGGAGTGCATTTCTATGGAGACTAATTGATACAAGTTCAAGATAGCATGGATCCTAAGTAATCTTAATGATGAGATTGGAACTAATCATATCACACCCACGGTAATAGGCAGCTAATGAGTAATGACTACAACTTTTTATTAGCTACTAGCTAACCATTAAAAGAGGTGTGTTTGGATCATCATTGAGTTGCTAGTTAGCTTCTATTCTACTTTTTCTTAAAAGATACTAACAACTTTTATTTTGTAATTTTGTGGTGGGTGAAGGTGCATATAGGCCCCTAATTCGATTTTGGATATTATAGACAACATAATCATTGCGACTAACGTGTGTTTTATAGCGGCATTCAATTAAGTTAGAGCAATGATGAGTTTCGTGGTATTCTTGCCCCCCATTGTATGATTTGCATGTGTCAGATCAAAGGTCATGCAAGGAAATGTAAGGACAAACTAGTTTCTAGTGCCATTTGGAGTTGAGAGGCACTTGGATTGGTTAGGTCTTTGTTTTTCCTTTGGTCATACTATAAAGGGAGTAAGAGTTGTAGCTTGACCTACACGAGCCTAGAGTCTAGATGTGGTGCACACCTATGAAATTCTAGCACTAAGTAGTTTAGATGAATCCATGTCAACTATGGAAGAAAGTTTGAAACTCAAAATAGTTTAATTGGACAAGTTTCAACACTTAGAAAAGTGTTTTTAGAACCACCGACTATTGTGGTGGTGCCTCAATGAGGGCACCACAATAATCAGTGGGGGCCTGGTCGAGGTGGCATACATAGTTCAATCCACTGATTGTTGTGGTGCTATCTATTTGGATGCACCGCGATAATTGGTGGTGGCTGGTCGAGATGGCCGAAATGGGAGAAGACCACTGATTGTTGTGGTGGTGCTCATATGGAGCACTGCAACAATTAGTGTTGCAGGTGCTGAGTGTAGACTATTCTATTTTGATAGACTGTTGTGATGGTGCGGGGTTTTTCACTCACTGTAACAGTCGGTTCTCTTTGTAAATGATTGTTGGAAGTTGGTTAAAAGTGGCCACCGACTATTGTGGTGCGGTTATCCTAGCACCACCGCAATAGTCGGTCCTGCTGATTTCAGTTGAAATACTTGGTGTATTTGGCCAATTGATCTCTCTTGCCACCTGAGTAAGTTCATTGTGATATTTAGGGGCTAAGACCAAGCAAAACACTAGTAGTGATTGTGTAGTTCTTGATATCGAAGATTAAAGACATCATTAGTGCTTACTGAGTAGCAAGTGTGCACCACCCTTTCTTTTGGTCTTGTGGAGGTCAAGTGAAGCTATTGCTTCTTACTCTTGGTGATCGGCATCACCTAGACGGTTCAGTGGTGTTGTTCTTGGTGATCTCTCAAGAAGGCGTCTTATTAGAGACCTAAGAAGCTGACATGACTTTGTAGTTCACCGTTCCGGATGGGACAAGCGACATCCACTAGAGATCACTTGATCCTCTCGCTAGATCAAGGGGACCAACACCCTCGTGTTGGGTGCTCCAACGAGGACTAAGGGAGAGTGCTAGGACACATCATTCCTGCCAACTTCTGAACCCCGTGGCGGCTGCGTGGAGACTTCATGTCGTCAATGGCCTTCAATTATACGGATTTGCCTCGATACCTTGTTGGGAGAAGAGGTAACCGAGGAGCTTGCCCAATGATACATCAAAGGTGCATTTTGCAGGATTGAGCATCATCCTGTTTTTGTGCAAGTTGTCAAAAGTTTTAGTCAAGTCGGCAATCAGGTGGCCTTTTAACTTACTTTTTACAATGATATCATCTATGTATGCTCCAACATTACGACCATTTGGCCTTCAAGAACAATGTGAACACATTTTTTTTGTACATACAACCTGTGTTTTTTAGACCAAAGGACATCTTTATATAGCAAAAAAACACCGAAGGGAGTTACAAAAGCAGTTTTTCCTCATCGTCAATGCACATGTTGATTTGATGATACCCCGAATAGGCATCTAGGAAACAAAGCAGCTCGCATCTAGAGGTTGAATCTATTATTTGATCTATCCTAGGTAATGGTTATTCGTCCTTCGGGCATGCTTTATTTAGATTGGTGTAGTCCACGCACATCCTCCATGTTCCGTTGGATTTCTTCACCATGACTGGGTAGCCAGCCAATCCGGGAAAGGGACTTCTTGAACGAAGCTGGCTTTGAGTAGTCGATTGATTTCATTGTNTAATGGCATCTCACTTCTCCGGGGTGTATCTTCTCTACTTCTGCTTGACTGGTCGGACGCCAGTTCGTATGCCAAGCTTGTGCTCGATTACCTCCTTGGGGATCCCGGGCATATATATCAGACGGTTCCCAAGCGAACACGTCCGCATTTACCCANGAGGACAGCAATGAGCTCATGTTCCTATTTGTCGCCCAGACCCGCGCACACCTGGGTGGTCTTGTTCGGGTCCGTGTCGTCAAGGCCTACCGACTTGGATTTCGGGTCGGCAGGTCTAGAGGTCGTCCTTGGTGGGGAGGCCGTTGCTGCTGGCGCGTCGCCCGTGTCACGAGGTGGTGTCCTTTGGACCTTGAGTTGTGCCACCTCCTCCACTATGGCGGCGGTGGTCTTTTTACCTTCTGCCCGGGCCTTTTTGACCTTTTCCTTTGACGCACGTGCTTCAGCTGCCCGAGAAGTTTCCGCATGCAGAATTTTCTCAGTAGTTGGTGGCAAGCTTTTGAGCTTTTTCTTTGTTGCGGCCACAGCCTTGGCTGCGTCCTTTTCTCTATCTCTGATCATGTCCAATGTCGTCAGGTCACACTGAACAACACCATATCGGTCACCATAGACGGTGATCGGGCCCAGAGACCCGGGGACTTTGAGCATGGAGTATGTGAAGTGGGCAGTTGCCACAAAGGTTTTCAAGAGTGGTCTACCTAGAATGCACTTATAGGCCTAGGATATGTCAGCCACTTCAAACGTGAGGAACTCAGTCCGGTAGTTCTTCCCATCTATGTAAAAAGGCTTGTCTAATGGGGTGAGAGACCTCCTTGGGATTAGGGGTGGGCATTCAGTTAGACCGAACCGAACCGATCGGTTCTTCAGTATTTCGTAAAGTTCGGTTAGTAAAAATCAGGACCGATCGGTTAGTAAAAAATCTGGGAACCGAGAACTTCGGTTTCGGTTCAGTTCTCGGTTTTACCCGAACTAACCGACCACAGTTGAATGCATCGACAAATGCGAGAGAGAAAAATCTGTCGGACGTTGAGTCGACTATTATTTTCTTGCTGAGACAATTATGCAAATCGAATAAAAAGAGCACATCTGAATATGTCGTCCCAACAAGTAACAAAAGTATTAAGAAATTCCAATACATAGGAAAAGTATCCATCCAAGAACAAGAAAGCACAAAATAGATCCGCTCAATCAGAACAAGCAAAAAGAATCTGCCCATTTGCACTAGATCGTAGAGAGCAGATGTGTCGGAGGTCTTGGCTTGTGGTGTTGCCCTGTCGAAGTAGAAGACAAGTCTATTGTGCTACCGTCCATTGCCTACTGAGGTATGTTAGGGGAGGAGACGCGTCGGAAGATCTCAGAGAAAGGGGTGGAGGCTGTGACGCCGGATCTTACGGAGTTACGGGAAGGGGAGGGCGCGCTGCAGACAGCCACGAGGGAGGTGAGGAGAAGGTCGCCTTGATTGGATTTGGGTTGGGACCGTAGAAGCAGCCGCCGGCGGGGGTGAGGAATGAGTACTAGGGTTAGAGCTGAGGGAGTGGGGTTATATACGTAGGATTTTTCAATATTGGGCCTGCCGTAGTGGGCTGCTATTTAGCCATGGGCCTCTTTCATCTTCTTCGGTTTCTTCAGTTAACCGAGGCCCAGAACCGAACTGACCGACTAATTTTCAGTTATCTGAATCCTGGAACTGAACCAGTGACCGAATTTGTCGGTTTCAGTTACTTCGGTTCGGTTTTTGGTTACGTCGGTTCGGTTTTCGGTTATCGGTCAATTATGCCCAGCCCTGCTTGGGATGATGAGCTCGTCGAACACGTCTGTGATCAGTAAACTGAGGGTGCTCCCACTATCGATCAAAGTTCGACCGACCTTGCACGGTCCAATCCAAGGCTTGATGCATAGGGGGTAGCAGCATGTCGTACAGTGTGTTGGGCTGGTCTCTTTGATCGAAGGTGATCGGGACATCGGACCACTTCAACAGCTTCTTGCAACGTTTGGCGCTTGCAATCTGCCTCTTGACGAACTTGAGCTGGGCTTTGGAGGTTTGAGCCGTATCGCCGCCATAGATAGTGGCAATTTCTAACCCTTCTAGAAGATTTGGGCCATCGCCCTCATCCATGTAGTTGGCTTGCCTATGAGCGTCCTGGTCGTGTGGGCCTCCCTTTTGTTGTGCCTCCTCTTTCTGCTTCTGCTTCTTGTACATCAAACAGTCGATGAAGTCATGCTTCGTTGATCGGTGGATCAAGCAGTACTTCTGGAGGTCAGTAGGCTTCCCCTTGCATCGGTATGGGGACTTGTTGTCCATGGCCATGACTTCTTCACCCTTGAACTTGGGTTTCTTGTGCTTATTCTTGTTCTTCTTCTTGCCTTCACCGGACGGAGGAGTCTGGTCGGTCTTCCCCTGGACCCGTGCTCGGGCATCCGCCATCTTGGCAGTTTCCTCCAGGATCTTGTAGAGCTCGGCTACCGTCTTCGGGTTTGTCTTGTCAAGTTCCTTCGTCGTCCGCTCATCCTTGCAACCATGGTTAAAGGCTACAATCACCCAATCAACGACCATATCTGGTATGGTGTTGCGGGTGTCGCTGAAGTGGCAGATATAATCCCGAAGGGATTCTCCGGGTTTCTGCACACAGTTGAGCAGGTATCCCTCATGCCCAGGGCATTTGTAAGTGCCTTGAAAGTTGACCTTAAACGTCTCCTGGAGACTTGATGTTGTTCTCGGGCAGGTTCATGAGCCATGTTCTGGCTGAACCCTGCAGAGTAGTCGGTAAGTAATTGGCTTTCACGTAGTCATCTCCCCCGGTGGCGTTGATGACCGTTGAGTAGATCTGAATCCACTCTGTGGGGGTTTGGTCGTCTCGTCGTACTTTTCGATGCTGGCGGGATGGAAGCGATCCGGTCACCTGACCCGGCGTAGCTCTGGGGCGTATGCGACGCATCCACCCAAGCTTCTATGCTAGTCATGTGCTGAATCTGGTCGGAACGGGTAATAACCTTCACGCGCGCGCTCGGTGATCTTTCCTGTTATTGATCGTCTCCCAAGAATCGCAGTTGCGATAGCAGCGTTCCAACTGCGGTCTCATGCTGCGGCCCTCATGTGGGCGATAGCGAGGCTTTCCATTAACAGATCGAGAACAAATCAGATGTGGCTCGTGGGGTCTGTTTGACGGGGCAGATGTTGCGACGACGGCCTCAATTCGTTCCTTGGCCCTGTCATCCGGTTCTCGGGCTTTTTTGCCGATCTTAGCCATCGGGGTGTCTGCCGCCATGGTTTCGAGTGTGTCCAAGAGTGCTTGGATCCGCACGTTTTCCTGCTCGACTACCCGAAAATCATTACCGAAATTCTGAGGAGCTAGGAAGGATGGAGCGTGCGACACGTGGGTATTAGGCGTCTGTAAAGTTGGCTGGTTACTGAACCGCGGTAGTGGTGGCGTAGACCTGCGCGAGCTGGACGACTTGGCGATAGATGCCATCTTGCTTCCAGTCACCACGTGGATGCAACGATGTTCAGGAAATTCTGTCTCGTTGCTGGATCCGTTGTAGTTGAGATCCAATTGAGCGGCCGAGTCAGCAGCGTCTTCGGGAGGCAGCTCCATGAAGCTAGCGAAAACTTCCTGATCGGCGCATGTGAGCTCGGGATCATAGACCTCGGTCAGCTTGAGCTCGTAATCGCCCTAGTGCTCGAACACGAGATCTCCAAAACGGATCTCTCGGGTAGGCATATGGTGGCGAGGAGCATAGTGGTTGAGAATAGATGAAGAGGTCCCGATTGGCATCGTTTTGACAGAGCTGGGCAAGTAGATCATCAAGGAACTCGACGAGTCGGCTATCCAGACTCTATTGACGATTGGCATGATCTTTCTTCACACAAGGGCGCCTACCTAGCGCGCCTCTATGGAGGTCNGTACTCGGTAGATATTTGTCTGGTAAGCATCCTGCAGTATGCAAAGATTGATCGCGATTGGCGAACAGAGAGACTCGAGTTTTTATATTGGTTCAGGTCCTTGAGATCGAGTAATAACCCTACATCCAGTTGTTTACTTGTATTATCTCGGCGAGTATCGATTACAATGGTGTAACAAATACCCTTGGGCGTATCAGCTAAGAGCTATGATTGTTGGAATACCCTCTATGTACAGGACCCCCCCCCACTATTTATATCCGGGGAGACGTGCCATACATGACAAAACAGACCTAAACCAAGTAGNGTACTCGGTAGATATTTGTCTGGTAAGCATCCTGCAGTATGCAAAGATTGATCGCGATTGGCGAATAGAGAGACTCGAGTTTTTATATTGGTTCAGGTCCTTGAGATCGAGTAATAACCCTACATCCAGTTGTTTACTTGTATTATCTCGGCGAGTATCGATTACAATGGTGTAACAAATACCCTTGGGCGTATCAGCTAAGAGCTATGATTGTTGGAATACCCTCTATGTACAGGACCCCCCCCACTATTTATATCCGGGGAGACGTGCCATACATGACAAAACAGACCTAAACCAAGTAANGACTCTAACTCCCGTCGAACCTTCCTTCCGTGATCCAGATGTCATGTCTTGATCGGAGTCTTCATCATGTCGGAGTCCGTAGTCGGTAATCCTCGTAGTCGGGTACCCTGGAATCATGGCCTCAACATGTATGATCGAGTGGATTGGAATTACCTAGAACCAATGTTCACCTAAATGGTAAACGCTAAGCGGTCGATGTGGGTCTGTGTAGCGTGTAAACCGCGTACACGGTGTGTACACGGTATTACACGGATTACACGTTTTTTAATATATTGATAAAACTAATTAAAATAACATGTATATATGTCGAAAATTGGCTAAAATAATTTTAATGACAAGATGCAAACATATAATTTCAATTGAGAATGCGTCTTGCATGACTAAAATTGAATACTTAAACAAGACCTAGGAAAGACATGCTCTATCTCCTAAAGGGCATGCCACTCACCTTAAACGGCATGCTACTCGCCCGTTTGGGACGTTTTTTCCCGTGCCGTGTAGCCCGTTTTGGCCGTGTACACACCGTGTAGTCCATATAATTACATGTAACATGTAATGTACCGTTTAGGGCCTAAACTGCACGCCAACCTATCGTGTACCGTTTACACAGCGTGTAGCCCGTGTAGGCGAACACTGTCTAGAACAAGTTTTTGTGAAACTGGGCTTTCATCATACCTGGGTATAGTGGATTATGGCTTGTGTCACCTCTGTACGCTACTATGTCCGTTTCAATGGTGTTCTGTTGAGCACCTTCGGGTCCACTCGTGGATTACGGCAAGGCGATCCACTGTCGCCATATCTTTTCATGTTTGTGGCAGATGGCCTTTCTAGGGTGCTGCGCCGGCAAGTGGACATGGGTCGCATTGAAGGGATCAAGGTTTGTCGTAGAGTGCCAGATATAACCAGTTTACTATTCATGGATGACAGCTTGCTATTCTTCCGGGCAAACATGGTGTAGGCCCAGTGTGTGAAGACGGCCCTCGAAACATACTGCCGTGCGATAGGGCAACTGATAAATTTTGATAAGTGTTCCATACTATTCAATCAAAACAGTACAACCAGGTCATGGAAGCAGTACGTGTCCACCTCAATCTAAATACTGTTACCATTGAAGCAAAGTACCTGGGGCTTCTACCCCTAAAGGCCGGCAGCGGGCGGGTCGGTTCCAGGCAACAACAGAACGTCCCATTAAGAGGTGCAACGCATGGGTCGAAAGATGTTTATCCTCGGTCTGAAAAGAAACACTAATCAAGGCAGTGGGACAGGCAGTTCCAGTCTATGTTGTGAGTGTCTTTCAGCTTCTTATGTTGATCCATGCCACCATAGAATGGACATTGCGAAGATTTTGATGGTGCGAGATGGGTGGCAAGAGGAAGACGCACTGGATCGCGTGGGACAAATTTATAGTTCCGAAGGAGGAAGGCGGCCTGGGTTTCCGTGATCTACGCATGTTCAACCAGGCGCTGCTCGGACGCCAGGCCTGGCGCCTAATTGAGAAGCCGAACAACTTATGTGCGAGGGTCCGAAACTCTAGATACTTCCCTAATGGTAGTTTGCTGGACACGACGTTCCCAACGGACTAGTCTATCACATGGAAGGCACTGGTCCACGGCTTAGAACTGATGAAGCAGGAAGTGTGATGGAGAATCGGTTTAGGAGAGCAAGTTCGTATATGGTGCGATCCATGGATTCTGCGTGGTTGGTCGATGCGGCCGACTGGAAAGCAGAGGCCATGCAGGCTGAAATGGGTGTCGCAACTCATTGATGCGGGACGCGGGTGCTAGAAGGAAGATGTTGTCAAGCAGTTCTTTAGTCCCCTAGACGCACAGCTGATACTCAGGCTGAGATTACCTGCCCGGCCGATGGAAGACTTTATAGCGTGGCATTACGAGCGCTCGGGTATTTACACAGCGAAGAGTGCTTACCTGCTGGCAGTCGATCTAGACAAGGACACGGGAGGAGGCATGCCGTCGACATCGGCACCCGGCCACGGCAACCCGATGTGGAATGCCTTTTGGAAAATGTCATTGCCTCACAAGATTCTGAACTTCGAGTGGAAAGTGGCACAAAATGGATTGGCAACGGAGGACAACAAAGAAAAGAAGGGGGATCGTCCCAGATAGCACTGTGATCCACGCTCTAGTGGAATGCGAGCATGCCCGGGGACTGAGGAAGCTGATGCAACAAGTCTTGCAGTTGTCGGATGAGCAACAGTGCCGGCAGCTCACGCCGGGAACACTTATCGGCACAATCATAGACCTGGATGTTGATATGGGGCGAAGCTGCTGATTCATCTCTAGCGAACATGGCAGGTAAGAAACAACATTACACATGACGCGGAAAACTGTCTTTTGCAGGATCGGAGAATTCCTCAAGAAGTTTTGGACGGAACTGNTGCATTATCCGGCAAGATGGGGCAACCCTGGACCCGAAAGGCAAGAAGGAATGGAGGAAATCTCTGCAGGCTGGCGTCAAGCAGAAGCTGAGGAAGAGGAAGGAGGGTGGCAGCGGNTACGGGGGACCGTCAAGCACATCCGGCAAAGATCAAGGGGGATCTCGTTGTTGCATAGCTCAGGTTAGAGCAAGGTGCCATCAGGCGTTCAACAGGCAGTCTCACGATCGGGTNCCGAGGGTCGGATGGCAGAAGATCAACGTCGACAGAGCATTTGATAGAGATTCGGGCGAGGGCAATATTGGGGTCATCATCCATGATGACACGGGACTGTCCTGCTCACTGCGTTGTCGGATGTTTGAGACCCGGCAGTCCACACAGGGTTGCCCACGTGGTTGATTTGTTGA
>JAZFNS010020006.1:49083806-49093987 GCA_037127165.1 Alloteropsis angusta | reverse complement strand
TATGGAACAATCCCTCTCACTACGGGAGATCCCGAGTCCGCCGAGTGTCAACTTATTTGCCGAGTGTAATATTTCGGGCACTCGGCAAATNCGAGTGTATTCTAAAAAACACTCGGCGAAAAAATACACTCGGCAAATCCCATCTTTGCCGAGTGTATTTCGGCCTTTGCCGAGTGTTTGGGACACTCGGCAAAGCCCCAGTTTCATGTAGTGTCTGTCGAAAGAGCAAGTACATTTATGACTATGGACTGAGGACTCTCCAGGTGACGCACTTATTTATGGTCACTGATAGGGTGTGAGTCTTGAGATATCAAAACTCTTATATCAGTACAGGGATTGCAATATGTTTGATGTTTACATCATTGTATTTATCATTTGATGCACTCAGATTGGTACTCGTAAAAATATTGGGTGCAAACCAGACACCCAGCAGACCAGAATTCCAGCCATCAAATGCGATATGTGCGGTCCAGTCGAGCTTCCAAAACTCATAGCCCACTTTGGGATTAACCCCGCGCTTCATTTGGATCATTCACTACTAGAGAACACCCCTTTAATCCCGGTTCCCAACTGGCTGTAGTCCTTGTTGCCCAACCGAGACTATGCCGCCAGGACTAAAGGCAACACCTCCCCTAACCCCGGTCGGCGCCATGAACGAGCTCTGTGTTAATGGCTCGGCCAGCCAGGGGAGGACGAAGCCATTTTGTAGGGGGCCCTTAGAACTGGTTGGTGGCTCCAACTGGTACTAAAGTCTAGGCTTTAGCCCCGGCTGGAGCCACCAGCCGGGACGTGGCTCCACCCAGGGCTAAAGGTCCCCCGCCCACCCCCGACTATACCCGGGACTGCTTCCATTAGTCATGGGTCCATATGGTTTGGGACTAAATGTCCTGAACCGAAGGCCTGTTGTGTAGTAGTGATTTTACTCAGGACACCCTGTTGGATTAAACATTTTGGTTCTCTGGCTTATCGTCCCCAATCTGTGGCCTTCATCAAATGTAACCTTTATGGTCGAGTACCACACTACCACCTCCCCAAATTTTTGAATCGATTGAGGGCTCGAACTAGGGTTCATGTCAGATGATAGTTATGCACCAGCTCCACTGCTCCCATTGCTCTATCCCTTTTTGTTTTGAGAAGAGTTCATGACTTAGCATGGGTGCAGCAGACCACAACTGTGCAAAACTGTTGGCCACGGTATACATACTGTTGGGTTTATGCTTCCTGATAGCCAGGTCTCAAAACTTTCCTTTGAGGGCCACTGTGTTTGGGACACCGACGTTTTCATAGTAGACAACAGTCGCAGAAGCAAGAGAGCGTGACGCGGAGAAGGTATCAAAGCTAGAAGCATGAGCATCCTTGAAGCTCCGGAGGATGGTGGAATTGGCGAAGTTTGTGAAGCACGGATTGACACCACAAAGAAGATTGAGAGCGACCTGCGACTCCTGGATGAGTTGGCCGCTGCATTGTGCAACATTGGCGGCTTCTTCATGAGCTAGGCAAAATATAGGATGGAGTTTTGATCATGTACCATGGAGTGGAACTCATAGCTAAGCAGGATCAACCGGGATGCCTTGCTGGCATGGAACATGCCCTCAATGGTG
Organism: Alloteropsis angusta; assembly: GCA_037127165.1. Taxonomy (NCBI): domain Eukaryota; kingdom Viridiplantae; phylum Streptophyta; class Magnoliopsida; order Poales; family Poaceae; genus Alloteropsis; species Alloteropsis angusta. The sequence goes on along the minus strand of JAZFNS010020006.1, from coordinate 49,092,386 downwards.
AGCTACAGGACACAGGCAGTTAGCACGTCCTCCTCCCCGGCGAGGTCAAAGACGTACTCATTTACGAAGCCAAAGATCAATCTATGGACGTAGCAGTCCACCTGGTCCAAGAAGGGATCGTCTGGGTTGAACACCGTGGAGCCGTCGATGTGCGAGCGATGGCCGAATTTACTGCCCATCGATTTGAAGAACTATGCCCACTTGGTGCAGTTGCTGTACTCCTGGGTTAGAGTAATCGGAACGTGGCTCTTGACTTACATGGTGGTGAATAGGTGAAGAAAAACTGGTTTGTTACAAAATTAGCACTCGCAGCGGCACACCGCCAACTAATCTCCACATGCGGAAGCGATATTATACCGAGACAAATTTGCAAGATCACAGACGACACCAGAGACACGATCTTTGTTAACGAGGTTCAGCCGAAGCCTACATCCCCGGGGCATGACTATGGGCGCTCCTACCCAAACCGCAACACCGGTCGCTCCGGGATTCTGGCAATGCACCGCCTTCCCCCTGCGAGCCTGTCTCTATGTCGACATGGTTACAATAGCGGCCCCCCTCTCATATTTATAAGGAGGTCCGGGTTACAGAGTCTAACATAGACTTTACCCTATATTGCTAAATACAACTCTTGACCCATCGTAACCGGACTTGTACAAATATTCGACACATATTCTAACAAACTCCACCTTGATGAATATTCCGTCATCTTGAAGCTGTCATGTGTGATCCTCCATTTACACCAGACTTGAGTTGTTGCCTTTGCCACTCAACAAGAGCTGCCCGACGAGTTTGACTTCTCAAACCCATCGTCAGAAGAAACACTGCTATCCCTGCAACTCCAATCTCCATAACTCCACCTACAACAATGCACCCTTCTCTTCTATCACCACAATATGATAATGAGAACACCACTGTCGCTAACCTGAGTCAAAAATATTGAAATTGCCACATCAACAATGATCTTCTATTTTTGCTGCCATACTATGCCTGACATCTTACACCGTAGTCTCCCACAACACTGACCAACCTAATTACTCCAGTTGCAAGTACAGACACCACAGTCTATACTTTCTTCCAGTTCAGCCCATGAAGATTCTTTACGCCCATCGATCCACGCTTCAGAACTCGCACGTGCAACTCGAATCGATCCGCGCCATTGCTAATTTGGAAACACGCAAACTCCTTCCATGCAAACCTGCATTTTGAGCTCGCGCCACATGTTGCCACGCCACAGAGAACACCAACTCTATCAGCCGTCACACTCCTATGTCGTCGTTGTTGATCATGTCGTCTCCTCTGACCCACGATCTGACTAGCCTGTTGCCGCTAGTCTCTCCGCCGTGCACCACAGTATGTTCACCCTTCAAATGAACTCTTCGCCAGCCATCCTTAATTGCTCGCCTTGTGCCCCGTGAACTATTCAGCCCAGTCTATCCATCACAGGTAGACCACCAGTGAGCTACTCCACACCTCGACCGTGCGAGCCTGCCATCTGACTCTGCCGCTCCTGAGCACCCACTGAACAGCCATCGAACTCCTATTAGTTGCCCTGCCCGCCACAACTAAACATTATCGATAGCCTCCGCTTGCTGCCAACGAGCCCGTAACACCGACCTGAGGTCTGGTCAGCCCACTCGCTACATCTCCTTCATCTATTGCAATTCTCATCAGCATCTGTGACTACCTGTGGTGTCTTACAGCTCCACCGTGCATGGTCTGCTGCGTCTCCATGACACACCTTGCCACCATATGCTGAACCGACCAACTTGGCTTGCCGGTCAACAGATTATCTACCTGTTTGAGTTCTCCGCTGAATCCAATTGTCTTCGTTGAACTCCCATGCACAAAACAGTGTTCAGCTTTCACCTCCCTCTGAGCACAATCCGTGCATAGATGTTCTCATACATGTGCTGTTTCGAGCCTTACCAAGAAGCACCGCTTGCATAGTGCCTATGGACAAGTCAAGCCGCTTCAAGGTTTCATACTCTGATTCACGTATATCCCACTGGAACCACGTTAATAGTTACCAATTCGAGTACATCACTAATTAGTTTCCACCTCACGTGCTCAACTTGGAAAGTAATCTAACAACCGCACATGCTACTCACGCCCCAAGAGTACAACTTAGACTATTGCATGACGTATCCAACTTGGCCACACTGTCCAACTCAGCTAGATACGACTCCAGGCACGTGCCTCAACCGTCTTTGTGTCCTGNTCTCACCACGGCTGATGTCATGCTCTGAACTGCTCCACAGGATCGATATGCACCCTCAAGCCTGCGCCACACCATGACGATCTCACTGAGCCACCGCTGCAACCATTGCCTCCCTCGTGATTTCCAGGTGATCTTCCACACGGTCCATAGATCCAATTCAACCTGAGCTCTNTCTCACCACGGCTGATGTCATGCTCTGAACTGCTCCACAGGATCGATATGCACCCTCAAGCCTGCACCACACCATGACGATCTCACTGAGCCACCGCTGCAACCATTGCCTCCCTCGTGATTTCCAGGTGATCTTCCACACGGTCCATAGATCCAATTCAACCTGAGCTCCNGATATCAATTGTTACAAATTAGGCCTCGCAGAGGCACGTCGCCAGCTAATCTCCACATGCGGAAGCGAATATTAGATCTACCGATACAAATTTGAAAGATCACAGATGACACCAGAGACACGACCTTTGTTAACGAGGTTCGGCAGAAGCCAACATCCACGGGACATGACTACGGGCGCTCCTCCCCAAACCGCAACACCGGACGCTCTGGGATTTCGGCAATGCGCTGCCTTCCACCTGCGAGACTGTTGTTATGTCATCATGGTTAAAACAGCAGCCCCCCTCTCATATTTATGAGGAGGTCCGGGTTACAGAGTCTAACACGGACTCTACCATATACTGCTAAATACAACTCTTGTCCCATCGTAACTGGACTTGTACAAATATCCGACACATGGTGGTAGCTATACATGAGCATGGACAGTGTCAGTGGCGGCCATGGTACCTAGGGCAGCGGCGGGCTGAGGGCCAAACCCGACGTGGGGCTTGGTGGAGGACATGGTGTACTAGATGGTGGAGATCACGACATGAACTCCAAGTAGAGATGGAACTCGAGGCAATGGAGGCACCGTGGGAGGAGGTGGACGTGTCGAGAGGGAGTCACAGTGCGGTTTAGATTGAAGGGAAAGGGCGGAAGGCAAGGTTCTAGATCAGATTAATTTGGTCTCTTGATACCATGTATAGAATAGGATTTTGGAAAATACTATACATACTAATGAGGGGGTGACCTTTAACATATATTGTCAAAATGGCTTGATGCGCAAGGAATACAATCAAGTGTATAAGCACAGCCAAACATATCTAATATAGATAGAAACAAACTTTAGGAAAAAACTTAAATTAGAAATATTGTAAGACAAAAATTCATAGAAATAGAAAAAATAATTTTAGTCCATTATATAAAAATATAATTTAAAAAGTGGAAGAAAAACATAAGAAATAAAATAAAAAATTGCATGTTAAAAATTGGAATGAAAATTCAAAGAAAATTTTGGACGGTGCAAGAAAAAGAAACACGATTGCAGGAACAACTAGTAGTCACACTGCCTAGTTGCTATGAAATCCGGAAGATCCGGCCATCATGAAGGTTGTCTTGCCTCGCCACCACTTAATGAACTTACCGCCGGTGGAGGAGGTGCAAGGAGAAGAGAAATGAATGTAGATATGAGGGTAACCCCAAACGGGAGGACCGTGTGGAATGTTGATGCTTATGAGTCATATAATGTAAAGTGCACCGACATCACGTTGACTCATGGAAACAGAGCAACCGATTGACCATAGATTTAGCTGTCCAATCTTTCTATATATACCATATATAATCGTGTTACCATGCATCCATCTAGGTGTGACAACATAAAATTACCGTACCATCGACCAATTTTGTTTCCACATTATGACATTTTTGTCTGTTCCTGATTTTAACTAAGCATAAAGCTATAATTATCCTTTTTTTGCATTTGTTATATTTATCTACCCATATACGTAACTCATATGTGTAACAACCATCAAAGTTTGGAACCATTTACATGAAATATAGAAGTCCACTTTGCCGAGTGTCAGGGAAAACACTCGACAAATTAGGGGTTTGCCGAGTTCCCCAGGCATGACACTCGGCAAAAGTGGTGTTGACCGAGTGCCAAGCGTTGGGCACTCGGCAAACACTAATGGCCGTTGACGGACGTAAGGGCAAGCCGTCCAGCTGTGGGCCCGGTCGACACTTTAACGAGTGTCCCTCCCCAGACACTCAGCAAAGCATGGTTTGATGAGTGTCCCTCCCCTGACACTCGGCAAACAATTATTATGCCGAGTGCTCTAGCTTTTCCAAGCGCTTCTCTATGGACACACGACATATTCTCTGTTAGCCGAGTGGCCGATAGATTGCACTTGACAAAGAGCCGGGCACTCGGCATAGTTCGATTTTCCGGTAGTGTGATTGTTTTCTATGCACAACCTTGTATCAACAAAATTGTCACGGTACTGCTGGGCGGGAAGCCACGGCCCATCAGAGGGAAGAAGCCCAACAAGACACTTATTAGTGGATCAGAGTGGGTCAAGTAATCTTTCAGCCCATAACGGGCAGCTGCAGAAGCGGCTGTGATATAACCTCTGCCTTGGAGATGAGGAAGACAACTCTGAGGAACTTGCCGAACTTCGCGGCGGCGAGGTCTCGACGGCGAGTCCTCGCGTTCATCATGAATTCGATATCGTACCACCAAAACACCAACTATACAGTATCTAGTGTGTCACAGAAACATGAAACGGAAGGCCGATAAGTTATTTTAGCCCCGACTCATCACATCTTACGACTGTCCACAGCAACCAGATGCTGAAATCCTGGCTTGTATGTGAAAGGCCATGGCCCCATAACAAATCTCCTCCTTGAAAATTAAATAGGCATGTTTACTAATTCTCACGTACTCACTCCATCCTGAAATACAAGGTATCCAAGCATTTCACATCTGTTCATCACAAATACAAAAGCACTTTGTTTGTAAAAATGCTCATTTAATCTGAATTTTTCTCGGAGTTAGCAGGATTAATTCGCCTATTAGGTTGGACAGGGTATTCTATTTGTAGTAATTAGATGCTCAAATTATTTATTTGAGAGCAAAATGATATCAAACCATGTCTTGAGACTATAAAACTGTAGCCCTTTAATATGAGACGACATCAATTCTGAGAGGATACTAGGATAGATTCACAGTGCTTGAGAATGTTTGGATTCGTTGAAATTTATTGGAGATGGATACCAGCTATCCTTGGAAGAAAGACAATTCCGAAAATCCGTTTTGTCTACGAATAAGAAAGATATAAGTAATGCAACTATGAATCTCATGATGAGTTCGATCCTTGCTCAGGATGAACGCTGGCGCCATGCTTAACACATGCATGTCGAACGGGAAGTGGTGTTTCCAGTAGCGAACGGGTGAGTAACACGTAACAACCTGCCCTTGGGAGGGGAACAACAACTAAGAAGATACACAGAACCCTCGTCTGAAAACAAAGGAGGCTACAATAATAATTCTATTTTGTAAAAAAAACAGGAGCCCTATGATATTATGTGATATTAACTGTACGAGAACGCATTCATACTACGTGGGATTATTTGGATACTCACAAATGATATACAAAACCATGGTCCTGGCCTTTTTTGGACGCCCAAATATTTATATGGCAACAATCCAAGATGGAAATGGGATGATATCTCACGGCAGATTCTGCGAGTAGCATTGAATGGTACTCTCCATATATACCTTCTGCAACTGTGGCAGCTTTCCAGCATCATATCTACCATCCGACGATACCATCGCGGTCATGGAGATGAAGCTCATGACCGCTGTTACAATCATCACTGCCCTATTCCAGCACCACCACTCTCTCGCCATTGCCGACCACACAACAGCGTTCTCCAATAGCTCGGCTGGTTTTAGCCTCCCCCTGTTCGCCGGCCCTGGCAACACTATTCGTCGCGGCACCGACGGCTACCTGTACTTGCAGCACAGCCACACCACCTCAGTGACCAACGTCACCACCATAGGGCCGGAGAACAACAATCTGCACATCACCGAAGTCCAATTCGGCACCGGCGGTGGGAGACGGAAGCTCATCCTCGGTCTTGACTCCACGGCTCCTTTTACATGGATTCAATGCCAACCTTGTCATCCCGTGGCCACGCAGACCGGCCCTCTGTTCCACGGGGAGGCCTCGCCGACCTTCCAACACGTCGACTCCAGCGTCTGCAGGTCGCCGTTCATCCCGGACCCCTCCATACGTCGGTGTCAGTTCCACCTCCGTGGTCGGAGGGGCTTCTTTGCCAAAGGCCTCGTCTCAGTCGACGTATACACCAGAGAAGATGGCCATGAGTTCCCACGGTTCTTCTTCGGCTGCGCACACGAGACATGGAACTTCAATAACATCAACACATACGCCGGCGTCCTCGCCTACAGGCATTTCGCGATGCAAGCGGCGGCGCAGGGGCTAACACGCTCCTCCTACTGCCTGTTCCGGGAACAGAGCCGCCGGGGCTTCCTCCGGTTCGGAGCCGAAGCCGACGTCCCACACAGCTCGCGCTACCAGACCACCAGGATCCTGCCGCCGCCGGCGCATGACGTGCACGAGTCAGCCTACCACGTGAGCCTGGCCGGCGTCAGCCTGGGCGAGCGCAGGCTCGCCGCAGTTGGCCCGGAGATGTTCACTCGCCGCGAGGACGGACAAGGCGGGGCCATCATCGACATTGGCACGCCGCTGACGGTGTTGGTCCAGGAGGCGTACCACGTCGTCGAGGGCGCCGTGTGGTCGGACCTCGAGCGCCGTGGCGCGGAGCGAGTGGAGCAGGCCGGCTATGGCCTCTGCGTCCGGGCCACGGAGGCGATCAAGGGGCACCTCCAGCCCCTGTCACTTCACTTCGCCGAGGAGGAAGCAACGCTAGTAGTCTGGCCGAAACAGCTATTCTTGATGGTGGAGGACAAACGAGCTGGGCAGATTGCGTGTCTCGCCATGGTGCCGGGACGTCGGACAATCATCGGAGCGATGCAGCAAGTGGATACGAGGTTCATGTATGACCTAAAGGAAAACAAACTTTCCTTTGCGCCAGAGTCATGCATCCAGGACACTGTCCCGCACGTTTAAATAACCTGTCTGTAATACTCTTATATAAATAAAGGAACTATCTATTTATATGCTTTCTGATATCATATATGAAACCTGTCATGTCACATGACTGAAATTTGATAAAAATTTGTGACATGATTTTATAGAAAATTTTATTTCTTTACCTAAAATATTTCAGCATAAGAAAATTCCATCACACCATCACCATCATCTCAACAACAGTGGGGACTGTCGGGAGCAATTTGGAATGTTGCTATGGGCAAGGGCAACTACCCCACAGTTTTCCATCAAAGAAAGAGAGAAAAAGTTCGGTGTAAACTATGTGTCGAAGTTATTAATAATTATTATTTCCATATATGTCCAAGTTACTACTAATAAATTTTATTTCTAAACCATCTATCTCCATCATATCCCCTCACACTTTATATATAGACATAGTACATGCCCATGGGATACCATGGACAGCATTAGCTTATCCAGGCATGGCGAGTCATAATGTCTTGAAGAAATAAAAGTTGCGTGTAAAACATTCTCTAAAGATATGTTTGGCTTATATCACTAATTATTATTATTTATTTCAAAATCAGCAATAGCCTCATTATATAGATGAAAAATCAACAAAAAGAACATTTTCTAGGTATATCTTCATGATGTATATGTTAGAGGATATAAAAACACTAGTTTCTATGGATGCTTCGCATATTTGATGATGTGTGTTAGAGGATATAAATTAAAAACACTAGATTCTTCGTATGTGAGACGACAATAAGTACACAAAAGAACGTAAAAATGATAGTATTAACTTTATTACACTCAACGATATTAGACACGAACGTCTTATCATTCACCAACAACTTCAATGCAAAGCTTCAACTCCACCACACACAGTTGACTGATTGATGCGCCTAGATGTCGTCAAAGTCACTGAAGTACTGCATTTCAAAGTTGTGTTCTGAGCAAGTTATAAGCAAGGATGAGTACATTTATGGTTGGTACTCGACAAATGGGGGAATGAATGCAAGGACATCAAAAGGATTTTTTTAGAATTACACAGTACAACGCAACGCTCACAATACGCACGCACATCCACCCCTATGAACACACGTATGCAAACCCTACCTCTATGAGCACCTCTGAAGGACTGAGCACCCAGCAGATCTGGAGATTCCCGAAGTCACCAATGGCACCTCGTTGTCGATGGGAACGCCACTTACCACTTAACGCATAACGCCGGTAAATCCTGTGAAAATCCCAGGAAAAGGTGCAAGCACTAGGATTTGAACTCTGGTGGGTAGCGTTCCACTGGACCGTCCTACTATTGGACCACAAGCCCATTCGCACATCAAAAGGGATTTAGGCTCATGCGGNATAGGTAACGGTCACAGATGGCCATTGGTAACGGGC
>JAZFNS010020006.1:48190438-48204665 GCA_037127165.1 Alloteropsis angusta | reverse complement strand
ATTCGGCTGAGGAATTGTATCAAATATTCTCTCATTCATATGGAACACTTATTTTCGCAACCAATCCAAAATGGTTTCATGTAACCCAAACAAATCCTAGGGGTAGCGGTGGGGGTTAAGATTTGCAAATTTAGTGGTTTATATAAAGGAACCTAGTAGTTTAGCTAGGTCAAGCATTACTATGAAATAATGGGAAAATCAGAACTTTTGTTATACTCCACCAATGGTTTGTTTGGCCTTAGATCCCAATCCTTTTATTAGATTGGTATGGAAATAAGTGGTCTCCATACCAATTTTCGAAAACATTAATGCCTATTATCATAAAAAATAAGTACCAAACTTAACACCCTTGATTTTTGATAAATTATTATATGAGATATCGCACAAACAAAATACCGAGCACAAAATCCTCTGGAAACACTAAGAATATATGGCGGGATGGTTTGGCTAAGTTACATGATGAAAAGCAATGGTGTTGGGGCTTATATATGTTTTCTTTGTGTGATAATCCCATGATTTTCTTTATCAAGTCTGTAAGTTATTTTTCCATGATATTTAGAAGAATACCATCATAGACAAAAGTTTCTCACAAAATGGCTAACATCCATCAATATTTTACCCACTTCATCAAAAAGATGATATTTTATGATAAAGTGCTAGATTAAGTCATATAGGGGTTAAACATGTTACCCAGCGGACCCCTCTCACAGTCTAGGCTTTTGGAATGTAGAAATTCTGAGAGAAGTAATTAAAAGGGAAGACGAGGCTGGGATTACCCCTGATCCAGACATTGATATGTTTATGAAGGTAGGAAATAAACATGAACTTTTCTGGCAAATCAAGCAATCATATCGCTACCACCAATGAAAGCCATGAATGTGGTATGGTATTTCTTTTGCAGGCAATCTACACAGAAGGTTTACATAGGAGTATCCACACCGATTACATCATGAAGGTAATAAAGTCACCTGTGTCTTGCCAAGTACTCCCTCCATTCACAATGTAAGAAGTTTGGGCTTTGTCCCAAGTCAAATTTGTCTAATTTTGATGAAGTTTATTGAATAATATATTAGCATATACAGTGCCAAATAGATGCACTATAGATAAATATTTCATGGTGAATTTAATATATTAATTTGATGTTATAAACAGTGGTATATTTTTTAATAAACTTGTTCAAAATTAAAGAAATTTACTTAGGTCAAAACTATAGCATCTTTCATTTTAGAACGGAGGGAGTACCTCTTTCAGATTCATGAAATTAATACTAATCAGTAATAATAGACTCTTCTCTTTTTACAAAGATTATGGGCCTTCACAAATGTGGGAGCACGATGGTAGGGGATGCCATGAGAACAGGTATTTCTGGAGGTGAGAAGAAGAGATTAACCACAGGTAATTTATTTTACAGCAGTCAATTCATGAAATTAAAATGTTATCCATATCAGTGCTTCCCTGAGAACTGATATGGATACACATGGTATCCATGCCAGCGCTAAAGGAAGCCCACAGCATGGCTGATATCTGTGCCGAGCTTATTAGAGAGTAGGCAATATATTGATTCCTCTTGTCAAAACTTGTTTAGCGGTGACTTCATATCGTGCACCCATGCTGCTAATTGTTTTCCATGCTGACATGGATGATCAGTTAACTTGTTACTGGTGTGTTTTGGGTTACTACGGACGATGTGACAAGAAGTTTGAGCTGTTATGTAGTTGTGGAATTAAATAAGGGGTCAAAAAGGCTCTTTTGGTAATTCTCAATGGAGATTAAGCTAACTATTCTTAAGTGCGAAATGAGTGTGCATGCAGAACAAACAGAACTTTTTTTCTGATTATTATCCTACTTTGTCTTTTGTTGTGTCAATTGGTGTTTATTTTGTTGTAAAAGAATGAGTCCTCTTATTTGTTTCTAGTTTTCATTAATAAACAAGGTTATTGAAGCATATAGTTCTGAGTATCCAGTAACTAAAAAGAAAGCAATTCACTGGAAGGAGGTGTGCAGCAACTTCTTGTTATTGCTCTAACATTCTTTGATGAATTTCAGGCGAGATGATAATAGGACCATCAAAGGCACTTTTTATGGACGAGATATCCACTGGGTTGGACAGTTCTACAACCTTCCAAGTGCTTTCATGCCTCAAACAATTAGCTGGTGTCTTACAATATACTGTATTGGTCTCACTTCATCAACCAGCGCCTGAGACATATGAACTTTTTGATGATATTGTACTGATGGCTAAAGGCAGGATCATATACCATGGTCCTCGAAGCTCTATTCTAACTTTTTTTGAATCTTGTGGGTTCAAGTGCCCAAGGAGAAAATGTGTCGCAGATTTTCTTCAGGAGGTACTTTTTTTAACAGAATATTGACTTGGTTTCATGTTAAAATAAGTTAATTATCTTCAGACAAAACACAGTTTCTCTCTTTTCATATCACTATCTGATGACTGATTTACCATGCCCAAATTTAATAAGTATTTTATTTTTGATAAAAAATAGATTGTATGGTTTGTATTAGATTTTTACATTAAATGGTTTGTAAAGTGGCATATTTAATGCCACAAGACAATAAGGATACCCCTAATTATTGGTATGAACTCTCAGATTTAGAAAGGATATTGGAAGTATGACAGAACATTTTCACTATATCTATCATATATGAACCTTAGTAATATCTGGATAACGATGTTGAAGTGACCATGGTAAGATTTTAGTGAAGCCAACCGCAAATTGTTTAAACACAATTCTAAAATAGTACAGATGATTATCTGAATCACTTACAACTCTATTGAACCATCCACCATCTAGATCTTACCATGTACACGAATTTAGTATTAGGCCAGTCTCACTGGGGGTTTTCATCAAAAGTATCATGAGCATTAAATATCATGCCACATCATCAATTCTTCTGACATGGCAAGGTAATGATTAGGAGAGAGGAGAGAGGAGAGAGGTGAGAGGGGTTTCATCCCCATGAAATTCAACAGGCACCATGCAATGAAACTGTGCATTGAGACTGGCCTATAGAATTTTTAGTTATGACTCATGGTTTAATCGATCCCTTGATTGATTTGGGGGACAGTTATATTGTAACTTTCACTACCAAACTACCGTATGACTCAGTGACACATTTTATTTCCAAACTCCTACAAAAACCATTATTTGTTTTGAATTCATTAATTTCTACTAAAACGTATCATAGATTTTTAGTTAAAATAGAAGTACAAATATGTTACAAATATGAAAGTTTTCCTATAAGTTAAAACTTACGTTCATTTCAATCTTTGGGTTGTGCGTAGGTCTTATCTAGTAAAGACCAAGAACAGTTTTGGAGTCTTGGAGTTGAAAGATATACTTTTGTTAACTTAGAACAATTTTGTGAGAGGTTCAAGGCATTCCAGGCTGGTCAGAATATTGCTATGGAGCTTTCAAAACCTTACGAGGCAACGGAAGCAAATAATGATGCATTGCTGTTCAACACGTATTTTTCTTCGAAGTGGGAGCTTCTCAAGACATGCTTTGCAAGAGAGCTTCTTCTCATGAAAAGAAACGCATTCATCTACATATCTAAAACTATTCAGGTAAAAAGATGAGTACTGACCAATCATCAACTCGTAGTTGTTAAAACTTGAGTTTACACTTTGGTGCAAATACATTTTAGTACATTGTGTTGTTGAAAACTAATGTTCTTTGTTCGTGCCACAGCTAACTTCACAGATCTAAGTGTAATTGTTATGTTTGAAGTAGTGCAAACTCTAAATCTACAACTTAAGTGTATCTTAGTGAAAAAAAAATTATTGATGTGGTGTTTGGTTCCTTAAGATTTAGAGGTTACTAGTGTAATTTAGACATACTGATGTGATAAACACATTTTGGCTAGTATAAGATACTTTTGCCTTATTGACCAGCATATAAATAAATATAGGGATTTGAATGAAGTTTGGAAATATATTTAGAAAAATTCTAGAATGTGACTTTTAAATTTCTCAGCAGGAACTGTGTACATACTCACATTTTAGAATTTATGATGGTAATCTCTTGTTACGATTCCTGCACCAAACCAGGACTTTTTATTGGGCCACGTAGCATGTTTTGTCCTCTACCGTTGGATGGGAATTCAACGTCATCGAGCATCAAACGGGCCTGTTCAGACTTCCGTTTCCAAAGCTATCGCGAAGGCTCGCGGAATTCCTAAATGTTTAGGAACTGCCCCGCAAAACAAAATGTTTAGGAACCTAAATGTTCAGAACTCACTTCGAGGATCCACTGTTGAAACTTAGCACAAAAAAAAGGATCCACTGTTGAAACATTTTTACTGAATCATCATAGGTTCATCATGGGCTTTGTCTATTTAAATTTCAAGTGTGTTTATATGACCCGCAACATACAGATTGTACTGGTTTACTGAAGAATTCAAGCCCTGCATCTTCTAATAATAGTAACTAATTCCATGCGTAAATGGTACATCGACAGGGCTAGAGTGACCACGCCTTTGAATGTCCTACAACTAATAAAAGAACTTTGCATTGCAGATTGGACTCATGGCTGTTATTGCTGGTACAGTATTCCTACGCACACGCATGCGTATCGATATAGATCATGCTATTTACTACATGAGCTCACTGTTTTATTCTATGCTCTTTCTGTTGGCTAATGGATTACCCGAGATGGCCATGTCAATTATTAGGCTTCCAGTATTTTATAAACAAAGAGATTCCGGCTTCTATCCTGCTTGGGCTTATGTGATACCAGCTTTTGTCTTGAAGATTCCAGTCTCATTAGTCGAATCCATTGTTTGGACGTCAATGTCATACTACCTCGTTGGTTATACTCCTGAGGCATCCAGGTGCGAATAAATCTTGACTTACTGTGGTGCATGGTTCCATCAGCACTAACTGTGAGAATATATGAGTATACTGCAAACTGTAAATTGTCTGTATTGAGCCTCGTGGACTATTAATATTATATAGAGTACATGGTGGCTCAGATCCCAAGCAATCCTATAGATAGATATGGAAACTAATCATATTGTACCAACCAAGTAATATGTTAGCTGAAGAACCATTTTATTACCTGTCTGCCATCGTCTTACTCCCTCCGGTTCCGTAAAAGAAGTCGTTTTAGACAAGGTTTGAGTCAAACATTGGGAATATAAATCATCAAGGGTTCTAGATTTGTAAATGTGAAAAATTATATGAATAGATTTGTTTTAAACATACTTTTNNNNCATAAATATCTTTATAATAACAAGAGGTCAAAGTTGTGTTTTGGAGACCGTGTCGCTGTCCTAAAAGACTTCTTTTACTGAATCGGAGGGAGTATGAAAGAAATCTTGACAGGAAGTATACATCATTGGAATTACCCACAGCATCGTCATGATTAGGGTTCTAGATATTGATGATGTTTGGCGCACATGACTTTTGGAGTACAGGTTCTACATGGAACTAATTCACAACTTAAATCAAATAAGCTACATGCTAACAGCAAGGGGACACTATTTTGCTAATTTCAGTTAGATCGTAATAATGCTTTTGTACATATGAATCTGAAGAGGAAAGTCCCACTAATTGTCCAACATTGCATTGCAATACATCTGATCCCTCAGTTGTCTTCAAACAAGATTAAACATGGAGTCGAGCAATGAGATCTGGATTAATGGCTTTATCGCTTGATTTACCCATATAGTGTCGTAGAGAGGGAGCAGTTGATCTCTTGTGGCTCCATCAACTCCGCTATGTGTTCACCTCTTAGGCACAAATGACGGAGCAGGATGATAAGGCTTCGATCACGTGTATAATTTCTACCAACTTGCATAAAAGAAGTGTACGCATGCAGGGGCGGAACTTAGTTATGGCCAGAGTGGGCCATGGCCCCCTGCCAAACTAATTTCCCACTAAGCAAACAGTATTTTTAACACTGTTTATTAGTTTTTCAGTTCACTTCCTTAGGCTGGCCCCCCTGGTATTTTGGTGAAGCTCCGCCACTGTACCCATGCAACGCGCGCGTGTGTGGCAAGGAATAAAATTAATGGATACATTCATAAACTCAACTAGGTTTTAAGTGAAAATATAAAGAAAAAATTCTTTTGTTTATACTTATTTTTCTTGATACCAGGCTATATTAGGAATGATGATTGATTTTGGTTTTATTTAGATTTTTTCGTCAGCTACTCATTCTCTTCCTGATCCACTCAACGGCACTGTCATATTTTCGATGCATTGCCTCGTTTTGCCAAACAATGGAAGCTTCCTTGTTTGGTAGTACGTTGTTATTTCTAGTTATTCTTCAATGTGGAGGTTTCATCATTCCTCGGAGTAAGATTTCCTGCTTTCCTAAAATATTAGTGTTGTAGCCAAAGATGTACACATTTAATTCCATAGTTTCAGCAGATAATAGGCATTAAACAACGTTCCTAACACTTGTGAGTCGATCACTAATGCAGCATCAATGCCAAACTGGCTAAAATGGGTCTTCTGGATCTCTCCGATGTCATATGGTCAAATAAGCTTGACTGAAAATGAGTTTTTGGCACCAAGATGGCAAAAGGTAAAGGCTGAGACGACATGGTAACTCTTTCAACAGTTAATAAGAAATATGAAATAAGAGTTTCTGGCACAACTCGCATGTACTAATTTTGTTTTGATAGATCATGATATCAGGTGTGACACTCGGAAAGAGAGTATTAAAGGATCGAGGGCTAGACTTCCCTATGGTTTTGTTTTGGATCTCAGTTGGAGCACTGATCCTTTTCATTGCTTCAATGAACATAGGGTTTGCCGTCGGATTAACTATCAGAAGATGTAAGATATAGTTATATACAAGCACTGTGAGATATTTTATATATAAGAGTACATTGCATCATATGAGTAGAATTTCATGGGTTTTACCAGCTATACCGCTTAGGTCCCTCGTATTTTAACATGGATATTTTCCTTAATAGTATTATTTGAGTATTTAAACTCTTTTGCAACATATAGGTCCCTGACACTAATTTCCCCATCTTGGTTGATGGGCATTATTACACATTTTTGGATCCTACCAAGCTAAAACATTGCATGCCTAGCATATAGCCGTAAGCGACATTATTTGTTTGATACACAGTAGATATTAGTCATTTTTAGCATATTTATAGTTACCATATTATTTTGTTATTTTTTGTGTATAGTTAGTTTCGCAGTAAAGAAGCCGAACTGCAAAGGAAACATTGTTGTGTCCCAAATAATGAAAGATACAGTGGTCAGTAGAAAAGATATATAGAAGATGAAGCTGTGCACAAAACAAAAGTTTTTAATCCTTAAAGTGATTTGTCATAATTTGGTGTTTGGAATATGATTAAGAACTGAACACAACATGTCATTCTCAAAAGTTTGATCATCATTCCATTTCAAAATTTCTTTCATTCGCAGATAGTTTACCCTTATTCAGGGAAGACTAAGGAGAGAAAAGAAAATGATTTCCCTTACCGTATGGGATATTTACTCTTTACTTTTAGTCGTCTAACAAGTGTAACCTCATTTGTGCAACTCAGCCCTGGACATTTCCCCATATCTTGTCTCCCGTGGTAAGCTTGCTATAATGCAAGGCAAGGAGAAAGATAACTCTATTCACCTGGTGGACAAATTAAAAGCTAATGTGAACACACCGAGTACTGGTAAGTCAAATCCTACGCATTGCATTGCATATATATTATATCTCAAATTTTACGTATCATTGGAGTATAACTAATCTATAGGTGAAATTGTACCTTACAGGTAAGGTCTTACCTTTCACACCTCTAGCAATATCATTTCGGGATGTCAGCTACTACATCGACACTCCTATGGTACTAATCTTATGGCTCAAGATAGTAAATGCAAGATAATTTGACATGAAATGCGGTGATTATATAGAACTGTAATAATAGGATGTGTATAATGTGTGGATGTATTGCTTGGGCCTCATGGACTGGATATATAGGAGTACATAACGTGGACGGCAAAAGCCTCTCCCAGAGATAAGGAAGGTTATCCCAGGATTATAATCAATCCTAAATAAACCATATCCAAGTTGCCTAATATACTCTAACATCCCTGCAGTCATAGCGGGAGCGACACAGACGATGAGAGTGTTGCAGATGTGTTGTGACTAGAATGGGAGATGGTGAGGCTTGTCAAGTAGATGATAGCCCCTTAATGCCAAAGTAGCCGAGGCTGAGGTGGATGTGGTCGAAGCCATAGATGAGGGCACAGGTCCGAAGCGTCATCAAAGGCGCATGAATGCACAAAATCAGCATCTTTTTGCCGACAGGTTAAGCATGGCGATGAGCCAACTAGATGGCGACGGAGACGGTGCAGCTAAAGGGCGCAAAAATGTCTTCCTGCGCAGCAACATCAGTGGTGGTGTCCGTGAGCATGCTGAAATAGGTGCGGACTCGGACCAAGAGCTAGTGTGACGAGGACCGGTAGCATTGGTGGTGCAACTGCCTGAAAAGGCAGCGACACCAGTGGTAGTGGCTTGATCACGAGCGTCACCACTGTAGCCTTAGAGGACGCAACGACAACCTCGTCCTTAGAAGTGTTGAAGATGGAGCGGTGACTAACGGCAATGCGATGCAAACCCAATCTCTGATGGGAGGAATCAGATGTTCGTGGGTAAAATCTTGACTGCACCTTGCAGTTTCTTGACATCCCTTATCTTTTACCATTGTGGTCAATAGGCCACATGAAAAAGAAAGGAGGAGAGAGAGGCCCGCCTGGCAAGGAGCTCGACGGTGGGGGCAACGTGTTCCAAGAGACACCTTCGCTCCAGCTGCGTGACGGGTCGGCAGCCCCAGGAGCCTACCCCACAGCCATGCATGACCTCACACTTGATAGCAGCAATAGAGGCGGTGCTGAAGGAGGAAGGGGCTGAAAAGGCCTGAATGGCGCATAGGAGAGGGCCAGCAAGGGAGGGGCGCAGCCCCCACAGCACTCTGGCCCACTGTCGACGACAGTGAAGTGGCAACATGGAGAGGCGTGGTGGGTGCGGTGGGGAGAGCATACCCCGATGAAGACTGTCCAGCGATGGATCTCAATGAGGGTGCCAGTGGCGACGAAGTCAGCAGCGACGCGGCGACCCAGCCTGAAATGGTGGCTACAGCGGTGCAGCAGACATCCACCCTCCACCCCCACCCCCACCCCCCGCGCGCTGGTGCTTCCTCTGCATCCGCGCGCTTGCACTCAAGGAAACGAAGTCGTGGCTGCAGCCCAAGATTAGGGGAGCCAACGCTGGGCTAGAGCACGAGAGGGGGCGACAAGTACAAAAAGGAGGCGGCCTGAGAGATCAAATCGACCATGGGAGAGGTATTCCCTATTGCTTGACCACCAATGGCGTGGCGGATCAGAGGGATTGACCACGCATCCTATGAGGGTGCTGCCCCAAGCGGAGATTGATCTCCTCGGAGGTGGTGCAAGACAGCGAAAGTCGGAGGTTTAGGGTTAGAACCTAGACTCATGATACCGTGTGGGAGAATATGATACGTATAATGTGTGGATGTATTGCTTGGTCCTCATTTGCTCATTGTATTGGAGTACATATAGCTTGGAGGGCAAGAAGCCTCTCCTGGAGATAAGGAAGGTTATCCCGGGATTAAAATCTATCCTAAACTAACCATATCTGCAGTTACCTAATTTACTCTAACAAGAATGTATGATATGGAGCTTACTCTGTACAGACTAACCTAGTAGTATGATTGTTGGACGATGTATTATTGCAGGCCTTGAGGGACCACGGTTACAAAGATAATAAACTCCAGTTGCTCCGAAACATCACAGGAACCTTTCAACCAGGGGTTCTCTCAGTGCTCATGGGGGTCAGTGGAGCTGGTAAGACAACATTGCTTGATGTTCTTGCTGGGAGGAAAACAGGAACCACTGAAGGTGATATCAGAATAGGTGGCTACCCAAAGGTCCAGGAGACCTTTGCTAGGATATCAGGTTATTGCGAGCAGACAGATGTGCATTCTCCACAGCTCACTGTACTGGAGTCTGTTGAGTATTCAGCTTGGTTGCGTTTACCACCGGAAATTGATCGGAAGACACGACAAGTGAGTTCAATATTCAAACTTAGCAACATAGGGCTACCACCCATCTACCATTTTTTTGGCTTGATTTCAGGAACCATATATGTTTGTATGTTTAGTAAACATGTAAACAATGCAATCTTCTCTTTATATTCCACATCTACATCTATCAGTACATAATTGTTAAGCTGACATAATATTGATGCAGAATCCATTTATATATCACGCTGTACATTATATTTTAACGGATAGAATATACTGAACTAACTGCAGTCTGATAAGCAATTGGTTGACCTGATTATTTTTCTTTCATTTCAGGACTTCATTGAAGAAGTCCTTGAAACAATTGAAC
Organism: Alloteropsis angusta; assembly: GCA_037127165.1. Lineage (NCBI taxonomy): Eukaryota > Viridiplantae > Streptophyta > Magnoliopsida > Poales > Poaceae > Alloteropsis > Alloteropsis angusta. Next base: position 48,194,272 of record JAZFNS010020006.1, on the reverse strand, counting down.
TGGATAAAATCCAAGACTCTTTGGTGGGACTCCCAGGAGTAAACGGACTATCTAATGAGCAGCGCAAACGCTTGACGATTGCAGTTGAGCTTGTCTCTAACCCAAGTATCATTTTCCTAGATGAGCCAACATCAGGTTTGGATGCAAGGGCTGCTGCTATTGTCATGCGTACTGTAAAAAATATTGCAAATACAGGAAGAACTGTTGTATGCACAATTCACCAACCAAGCATTGAAATATTTGAGGCATTTGACGAGGTAAATGTTATTTATATAGCTTCAAATGATTGTGTTTGTAATTACAAAAAAGCACAAGTGAATTTATATTTTATGGAGGTAAGTGAATGTAATCTATATTTAGGGTAGACATTTATTGATATATTTCTTTCCAGTAGCCTGTTTCTGATTCTCACTGAAATGGTAAGCTTATCGTATGAAAATTGCCCATTTTTCTTACTAGTTTATTACTTAGTAATACTCATTTGTCAACTAATAATAAGTGTATTCTAACAGCTTTGTCATAGCACAATTTTAGGATGAAAAATCTGTGCATATTATCTATTTAAAAAGTATTTATTTGGCTCTGAATTCGAGCAACACATTAATGTTGTGTCATACCAAATGATTTTTTATTCTGCCGTTATTCATGAATTATCAATGAAAGCACACATTTTGAACTATGGATTTTTCTTAATCTCATACCAAATGATTTTTTATTCTACCATGATTCATGAATTATCAATTCACACTGATTGATAACCAATGTACGATGTATCCATCATTATTGAAGTGAACAAACAATGTATACTACAACTAAGTTTGTTTATATGCATTAATGTAGCTGATGCTGATGAGAAAAGGTGGAGAGTTAATCTATGCTGGACCACTAGGTCAAAACGCATGCGAGGTCATCCAGTATTTCCAGGTTTGTAATCAATATGCATGTATTTATGTTCTACAAGTTAATTAGAAGAATTTGTTTCACCAAAATTGCTCGCTGGTATAGCAGGGGGAGGGGGTATGCATGTGCGAATTAGCAAGCTCTGTGTTTGTTTCAGTTTCTGGGTGATTTTGGACGGTTGGCTTTTCAGAGTTAGAAAAGACAAATGCCCCCAGTAGACAGAAGCTGAAAGCACATACTAGAGTGCTTCTTGCTTCTAACTTTTGGGGCATCTATTTAAAAGTTCGGAAAGCTATCTATCTAAATTCGTAAAAAGTTTCAAACAAAAATGCCCTACAGCCCAATAATGCATACTCAGAGGAAGAAGAAAACTAAGCTGTACGAGCAGGACATATACTACTGGAAAACGGAATTCCCCTGTGGGTTCGTAACGACAGGGAAATTGACTATAAACTTGGTGAACCCCAATAGTCCTGTCGGTGTAGAACCCACATGAAAATACAACCACCGACAGGAAAAAGAAAAACCGTCAAGCAAATTCTACTTTCCCTGTCGTTCTATTCCCTGTCGGTCCACCGACAGAGAAATTATTTTCCAATTTCCCTGTCGGTATTGTATATTTCCCTGTCGGTTTGCGCACTCTCAGGGAAAACCCGGTTTCCAGTAGTGTAGTACCATCTGCAATTACCATTCTGTTGATCGTCTAGCTATAGTATTATATATAGGTTGTTTCATAATCTATATCAGCTTCACCTTCTGGTGCGCTTCCAGAGAGCTGCAACAGTGTTGAGGCGGCCGTGTGATATGAGACTTACCATCGATATCCTGGAGCAAATTAAAGTGCCATGCCCTCAATGTTGAGCCCATTCTGTAGCCCCTGCAAAAATTTGTTAGAAGGAGTTGCATATCAAAGAATTTAACATGAATGTTTCATCAGTTTTTTATTGACACAACTAAGTTCCTTTCCATATCGCATAGCAAATTGATGAAGCACCCCATTGGATCTAGGATTTTCAAGTTATCTGGGCTTGATTCAGAGGAGTATCTTCCTCCATCTGCTCCAAAGTTATTAGCTCCTATTGGGTATTGGGTTTTCTTTCTTTTTCATGGCTTTTGGGTGCTTATAAACCTAAACCTTAAAGGAATATTTAGAACTTTTGGGTTTGATTTCAATCCTCTCAAGAATTAACTCAGTTTGACAGGTTATAAACAAATTCTCCTGAAATTACACAAGGCTATATTAATTCATTCAGATTCGAATTCCTAGGAAAAGTATTCCCTCTGTTCCAAAGTATAACTTGTCTTTAGTTTTATCCCAAGTCTAACTTAACTTTTTGACCAAGTTTGTAAAAAAAGAAATGAGCAGCATTCTACAATAACAAATAAACAAATGCACTAATAAGACACACTTCATGATGGATTTAGCGAAACTGATTTGATGTCATAGATGTTTGTGCCCTTTTTCTGTAAACTTTGTCAATGTTAATGAAGTTGTGATTTAGGACAAATCTAAAGTGGTCTACATTTTAGAATGGATAGGAATGCAACACCATCTTTTTTATTGCTCCTATTCTACATGAGGTATTGGCCAATCCTAGGCTCAATTTCATTGACCATAATCCCATTATTGCATTCATGGGGTATAGTTACTCAACACTGAATTTCGTAACTTTTTTAGGAAATTCCAGGAATACCCAGGATACAGGACGACAGTAACACGTCCACCTGGATGTTAGATGTAACTTCGGCATCCATGGAGAGACAACTACGAGTCAATTTTGCTCAAATATATAGGAACTCATCCATATACAAGTAAGTATTTTTTTAAGAAATTACACGTCATGCTTGACTCTTAGCAGCTTGTGGTAGCGAAAATTCCTGGAAACTGAGCGCAGCTTTATCCCATACACTTTTGACTATTGGTGAGACCATGGTTACTTCAATTTCTTCATGATCTGATTACTTTTTTGCATTTCATAACATTTTTTTTATTGCTGGGTTGCATATGGAAGAGATTTACATCCATATTTTAAAGAGGGAACTCCCTAACTTTATTATACACTGACAGACTAAATGATACACTAGGAAAGAATGATTTCAACAAACAACACTATAACAAANCTGAGACATCTCATTTAAGAATCTGCATTGTAAAAAATAAATAGCTACCGCATATTGTATATTTTATACTTTATATACACTCATAGNCTGAGACATCTCATTTAAGAATCTGCATTGTAAAAAATAAATAGCTACCGCATATTGTATATTTTTGTTCTAAATTATTGCTGAGATCNATACTTTATATACACTCATAGATACTCTATATTAGTAAAAATTTTCTATATCTATTGTTCTTGAAGGAAAAATGTTGCAATGGTGGAGTCATTGAGCATACCACCATCAGGAGCTAGTGATCTCCATTTCCAAAAACACTTCGCACAGAAGTTCCTTGAGCAATTCAAAGCATGCCTCTGGAAGCAATGCTTATCACATTGGAGAACCCCTTCCTACAATATGATGCGCATTGTATTTGTTGCCATTTCCTGCTTCATCTTTGGTTCCTTTTATTGGCAGCAAGGCAATAAAAATCACATGTAAGTAAGGTTACTAATTAGTTAAAATGGCTCTTGAACATTTAGCCCCCTTATGGTTCATGCATGGTAGCAGAGACTATAATTTGGAGTGGTGATGCATAAAAATGGTAACTATTTCTAGATGCGGTTGTCCATATTGGCCGCACTTACAAATGCACTTTTAAGTGCGGGCGAATTGCTACAGTGTCGCTCTCATTTTGTTGGAGCGGGCAACTTTCTCGTCCGCGCTTAAAAAAACAAGCCGCTCCTACAATTTTTTTATGTAGTAGTGTTACTGTATGTACTTCCTCCATACTCGTATAACAAGTCGTTTAGGACAGTGACATGGTCTACAAAT
>JAZFNS010020006.1:44662119-44675829 GCA_037127165.1 Alloteropsis angusta | reverse complement strand
TCTAGAAGGTCAAGCAGATGTACTTGACGGGCTTTGCCCTCCCAGTTTCCTTGAATGCCTTGAAATCAGGAACTACCAGGGTTTGAGGTCGCCAGATTGGATTCGGAGTAACACTAACAGCCCAAATTATCTACAGACTCTTTGGCTCGTTAACTGCAGCAGTTTAGGACCGGCTTCAGAGTTTGTGAAGTATTTTGTGCACCTTCGTAAGCTCATCCTTACACGATGCAACTGGGAAACTTTGCCAAATAACATGGAGAACCACAAGTCTCTCAAAGTCGTGCGTATCCTCGATTGCTTGAATATGCGGTCACTTCCAGCACTGCCTCGGTCGCTGAACTTCATTGACTTCCAGGCCTGCGATGAAGAATTCATGAGGTCGTGCCAAACATCTGGAGATCCTAACTGGCTTAAGATTAAGAACATTTCCCTTGTACGTTTTNTAAAATATTTGCAACATTCGTCTAAAATATCTGAAACATTAGAAACACTGCTTGCAACATGCAACCATCTGGTTGGAGGAGCAATGGGGATCTGGTGCTAGGAAACAATGGAGGGAGGAGGAGACGCTGAAGGCCAGCGCGACCGTGGAGGAAACATCAGCCCACATGCTCGATGGAGACTGACCTGGTGGCTCGCCCTCTGGCCGCGGGGGAGCGGCAGCTGGAGCAGCTCGCCCGCCGAGCAATACGGAGAGGCGGCTGAGGACAGAGCGTCAATCGCGCGCGTGTGCGCGAGGGCACCCGGAACTTCTCCGAGTCGCTGGACTCGCCGCCAGTCTCCTCCGCCGCGTCGCTTCCCCTCCGGCTGCGCGGGCTTGCCTCGCCGTGGGGGTGCGCCGTCGCCGCATCGCTTCTCGTCTGGCCGCGCAGGCTTGCCTCGCCATAGGGATGCACTGTCGCCTGGCTCCGGGTGCGAGCACGCGGGCTTGCCTTGCCACGAACAGCCTCCGGCCGGCTGGGAGGCCGCATCGCGAGTTGGGAACGGCGGCCGGCGGGTGAGCGAGACGGGGGCAGAAAGGAATTGTCATCGAGAGGAAGGAGAACGAGGTAGGTTTGCGGAGAAAACGTCGGCCGTTTGATCCTTGTGCGGGAGAGAGACCGATGGATGAAGCGTCCGACCTATGGATCCGGCGTCGGACGCGTGATTCCTAGCATTACCGATAACTTATTCGTCCATGGACTGGAGCTCTGACTTTGACCCGTTCACATGATATTATATGTGTACTGCTATCTTTTTTGTTTTTAAACCGGAGCATATCTTTGGTGGAGCTCCTACATGTACTAGGGGGGGGGGGCATTTTTCTAACGATACCAGGTGATAAATCCTTTTGCCGAGTTTGGTCCTCTTAGCATCCTATTTATGTTTTTGTATTTGATACTTGCAACTTGTGTGCCTTTACTTTAGTATAGTAGGTCTTCCTAGGATTGATTCTATGTTACAAAGCTTTTTAGGGAGGGTGCAAACACACATATCAACCATAGATGCACATCTAGATAGTATGTTTTACGTTATTGTTTGAGCTTTTGTAGTGGAACGTATAGGTTAAGTTTCTGTTGTGTAATTCATCCTCTCCCCATCTTAGGCTATGAACACCGTTTCCTTTTAGAGCTCTAGCTGCCCAACATTTTAGTCAACAATCTGAGTAGAGAAGGAGGTGAGCTTGATGGAGCATATCATACATGCATTTTGTAAACAACCTCTGTCTTAAAATAAGTGTTCTTTTTTTTTTCTAAATCAAACATTTTAATTTAGACCGAGATTACAAAAAATATTAGCATTCGCGACATATGTGTGTGTTAAATTATATTGGATGATGAATATAGTAATGGTTAGTTTTTTTATAAGTTTGGTCAAATTTATAATAACTCCACTTAGAACAAAACTGAAAGAGCACTTTTTTCTGGCCGTGTTTATTTGTTTGTCTTTTTCTCATGTTTTTGTCAGTCTCTTGCTGACTTTGATCTTGCTTTCTTTTTGTTTGTATACCTCTAGTGTTTTATTCTTTCTATTCTCACTAGGGAATTTCCCCTATAATTTTCCGTAAAACGAACAATTATTTAGGGATGGAGGGGAGTACTTGTTAATACACTTTTCTAAAAACTTAGTAAACAATATATAGAAGTTTAATTTATAACATAGCCAAAGGGTCCTTTTCTCTCCGTCAAAACTATGGCTATCTAAGTCAAACTATGCTATGTTAAATCAAATGAATATGAAAAACATCTATGGCATTGAATTAGTACGGTTAGGTTAATCATGAAACTTATTTCAATGGTATACTTATTTGAGATCATAAATGTGAATATTTGTTTAGATAAGCTCATTCAAACGTAAGCAAGTTTGACTTACAACAAATATAGAAATAGCTATATTCTGGAATGCGAGTATAACTTGTAATGGAGGGTAAGAGGCAGGCTCACGAGTTGCTAACCTAAGTACCTAACTATTGCAGCAAGCTTCCCTTCACAACCTACAGGCGAAACATTTTCAACATATCAACTCCCCCTGCTCTTCCCTGGTCTCCTGTCCGAAAGGATTCCATGGGAGGTTTTGGGAGTGCCGTCGGCTTAGCTGCCATGGGCTGGTTGTTTGCACCAGTCATCAGCTTCCTGCTGAACAAATTCCTTTCCTATATCTATGACGCATCTGAAAAGCTCGTAGAGATGAGATCTGGAACTATGGCAAGGCTGAAGACCAGGCTGGGGGAGATAGTGGAGCAGAGGATGCTGATTGAATTATCAAAGATGGAACCTAAGGTGATCAAACTCAGTGAACTGGAGGCTTTGATGCAGAATCTGAAGGATGCTCTGTATGAAGCTGAAGACATCCTCGACCTGGTCGAATATCACCGAATCGAGAAGGAGGTTGGTGACTTGCAGGAAACAAGCTGGCTGCAGTGGTGTTTGCAGCCCCTCTATGACAGCACCCGGGATAGATCAGGCCTGTTGCTGCAGTGGGTGAAGCGGAGGTTGTGCTGGCTATGGCAATGGGTAAGGATGGCCGGAGAAAAATCAGCTCTATTGCTGCAGTGGGTGAAGCAGAGGTTGTGCTGGCTATGGCCATGGGTAAGCATCGTTGGAGAAAAATCAGCTCTACTGCTGCAGGTTTGGGTAGTTCTTGTTGTGCTCCATATGTCTCGAGGCTACCTCAATTTGCTTTGGATTAAAGGCTTTTTTATTGCTGTTGTTGTGCTGCAGCTGCCGAGGCAGGGCTTGCTCTGGTTGTGGGGATATGTGACTAGATCTGGTGAAGATGAACTACCCGTCACTTCCACTCCATCGCCCTCCTTGGTGCAGAGGTTCTCTTGGTGGTGTAGTTCTTTGGATTTCAAGAACTCTTGTACTATCATATTCAACTGGCTGATCGTTGCTTTTCTGGGTGCCCAGTACTACCGAGACTGGTCCTTGGATGCAGTTGGCTTCACAGGTTATCAACAGGTAGCAACAAAATCTTATGTAGGAGTAAATTGCATCCAGTTGGCCAAACAGAAGTTCCATATTGCTCATCATTGTTTTTTTTTTTTTTGCTAAACTAGCCATACAAGCCTCCATATTCAAATCCGCGCATTCATGTGGGGATTAGCTACAAAACATCATGTTCCAATCTACATAGGCAATGCCAATATTTTATTATCCTTGCTTCAAACGTTTAGTATATTTCTAGCTTGCAATCTCTAGGAACCAAAAATGCTATAAACTGTAGTACCAAAAGCATATCGGCCAACCTATCATGAAGCCTATGTGAGACTTAGTCAAGATCAACGAGTATCCCCAGACTTGACAAGGATGTGGGCCGACCTGGTTTTGGCCCACGAGGATCCCCAGACTTGACGGAGAAGTCTGATGGAGGCGGTGCTATCGTACTGCGCGGCGAGACACTCAGGATATGCCCGAGGATCAAGGAGATGGCGTCGTGATCAACTCGGATAGCTTTTCTAGTTGAGTCGGGATATGCTTAGAGATATTTGTCTTGTAAACCCTAGGTCGTCGGCCTATATAAGGCGGCCTAGGATGATCCATTAGGGATCATCTGAAACTCTTACATCTTACTTCCCACATTGTAACCCCAAGAACTCGCCGAGATCTGTGAGACCTCATCGAGCACATCAATCTCAACACCGAACACATGACGTAGGGTATTATACCTCCGGGTAGTCCGAACCTGTATAAACCTTGCGTCTTTGTGTTACCTCGATCTCCCTAGCTCTGCGATTGCCTCTGCCTAGAAATCTACCATTAGGGTACCCCCTGTGGACTGCTGGTCCGTAGGTCTGATAGTTGGCTCGCCAAGTAGGGGAAATCGCAGAGCATCTACACTAGCTCGATGGCAGATCGTCCTCACGTCATCTTCCCCAAAAGACTCAAGGATTGCCCCATGCAACTCGAGGGCATCGGCTTCTTCTCCGACGTCCATGCCGCCGCACCTGGCCCCGTGCCGAGTCCCGGCGTTCCAGCTTCACCGGCCGAGTCCGACTCGACCGCTCCAGCGGCTCCCTCACCCGCCGTTGATTCGTTCCAACAACGTCTCGATGGGATGACCCTGCAAGACCAGATCCCAGGTCTGACACCCCGACGAGGAGTCCCACCACCAGAAGAACTATACGCTGGCTTAGATCGCATCGGGGAAACCATCTCTGAGTGCATTGTCATGTCCAAGGAGGCCCTGCGCCGACCTCATGATCGACTTCCGATCGGGTTCACCAATGCGGCTGAAACCTACTCGGCTCAGTTGCGGAGTGCACACCTTTCCCAGATCCAATCTGGGACATCGCTGACCTCCGCCCAGCGTCCGAGCGGGAGGGAGTTCCAGGTGGGTACTAGCGTCCTTCCACCGGTCCAGGCCGGCTCAGACGACCCGGATGACTACGTCACGCCTCCGGGGCGAGAAGTGTTTGTCTCTAAGGACCAAAACATTCAAGACAGGGAAACAAATTCCATGGGGGGTCGCCGGTGTGAGCTCAACGCCGAACGAGCCCGCAGACGCCAAGAGGAGGCCCTCGCAGCCAACGGCCTACCGCCAGGGAACGGCCCTCCAGAAGGGCAAGGGGACCTACCCAATCTCCAATCCCGGAACCTCGATGGAGACTTCAGAAGGGCTCGCGGCGTGTATCGCACCCTGTAAGCCAACATTGCAGCGGCCTTCGCCCAGTTGGGATGCCTGGGAAATGACCAGGCAGTCGCCGCAGTCAGGGAGCATCTTGAGGCGGGTCAAGAGCAAGTTGAGCGTTCGTACCGATCTAGGTCTAGGTCGGCTCGAACCAACTCGGCCAGATCCGTTGTGCACAGGTCGGCCCACAGCAGATCCATCGCAGGCGCCCTCGCCACAGGAGCCCAGAACTCGCCCCAATCGAGGAAGAGGTGGCCCAAAACGACCCCAACGCCGACAACCATGAGCGGCGCAACCCGTGCAATCTCGGCCAACACGCCCTCGATGGGCGACGTCGAGATGAAGACCGCCGACCAATTGCTGACCTCCGAGAGCGGCTGCGAAACCACGCTCAAGACCTACGCATCCGTCTCACGGAACGCCATTGCGAACGCGACGCAGCCGAGTTGGAGCGGCATGACTGGTACGACCACGAGTATGGGCGACCTGATCGCCGACCTCAGCCAGAAGACGACGACAAAGAAGCTGAGGAAGTAGAGCACCGCGCTATCAACGAACTGATGGAGTGCGAGCAGTACAACCATCGGTACGGGGCTCGCAGAGATGCCCGACGACAACTTCGACACAATGACACTTGCTAAGTTGTCGAGGACGACGACTGCGACTTCGACGGGTTCACAGCGTTCTCTACATGGCTCCGTGCTGTCCACTGGCCTGACTCCTTCAAGCCGGCCCAGGTGTAAAATTTCGGCGGTCGATCGGATCCCAAGCTCTGGCTTCGGACCTACCACACGGCGGTTAAGGCCGCCCACGGAACCAACGACCAAGATGTCGCGTACTTCCCTGTAATGCTTGGCAAGGAGGCACTTCTGTAGCTCGAGGGCCTCCCTTGAAACTTTATTGATGGCTGGTCCGACCTTTGCCAGGTGTTCTCCAAAAACTACCAAGCAAGCTACACTCGGCTTGGGTCCAGGTTTGACCTAGACAATATGCGGCAGAAGAAAGGAGAAAGCCTGCATGAATACACGGATCGTTTCTTCGACAACCGCAACAAGATCACCGACATTGTGGACCGCGACAACATCGACGCGTTCAGGCGCGGGTTGTATGACAACAACTTCTTCCGCACATTGTTCAAGGTCGACCCCAAAACGGTCGGTGAGTGGATGGACGTGGTCAACCTTGAAGCTTGAGCCGACGAGGCTGAACAAGCGCAGTTTATTCGAGTCATCTCCAATTTTCTGCTCGGCGCCATACTCCACAATCGCGATGCGAATGACAGGATCATCAAGTGGACAGTAGAACTCAGTGAGCACAAAATCATATTCTAGCCGCGGGAGGCAATCAAGTCACAGATCCTGATCGGCTTTGTGGCAGAGTGGACAGAGATACATTCACCACAACCCGCCGAACGCCCTGAGCACTGGAAGATGTAATTCGACGGTGCCCTGAATCCTCGAAGGGACCGGGGGAGGCGTATTGCTGATCTCCCCAAAGGGCCGGCATCTCAAATACGTCCTGCAGACCCATTACTAGGCGACAATCAACAGAGCCGAGTACGAAGCGTTCATCCACGATCTCTGGATCGTGGTCTACCTCGGCATCAAGCGACTCTTGTGCTTCAGCGATTCCAAGCTGATCGTGGAGCAGGTTAACAAAAACTGGGATACAACCAAAGAGACCATAAGCGCATACTGCGCCGAGGTCAGAAAGCTTGAGGCACACTTCTACGGGCTTGAAGTTCATCACGTCATGCGGGAGGACAATATCGCAGCCAACGTGCTGTCCAAATAGGGTGGACATGGGCCAAGGTACCAGTCGGGGTATTAGTACAAGATCTCCTCGGCCAGCAGGCGAAGTTCTCATGATCGAAGCAAACAGCCTTGGGTGGACTCAAGCACCTACTCGTGGTGGTTGACAAGTTTACCAAGTGGATCGAGTACAAGGCCTATTGGGGATTGACTTATCGAAAAACACCTTCGGATTAAAGTGCTAACTTGCTCTTGAGAAATGGCTTTGTTCGTTGTTATGAACAGGTCAAAATTAGCTTCGTGCAGGAAACACCCTCTCTAGATCCTCGACCGAAGGTATCAGGGAGCTCCAGGAAGGGAAGACGACCGCGGACTCCTTTGGTATCATCACGAGGTCATGGTCGAAGAAGATTAAAGTCATGGACGCTCAGGAAGGCGTATGAGAAGAAAAAACGAAGCTCAGGAAGGGAAACGCCTTCACCTAAGGCAATGCCCGCGCCAAGGACCTCAGCAAAGCCGTTATGGGTCGAGTCAAATCTGTACACATTAGTATATGCATTTACACTGAGTGCACTTTGTTTACCTTTTTACCCCTGTAATGTTTGTACTGTTTAGGTAAAAGCGGGTTGTAAAAGTGCCCTTTGGCCTCCCTATAAAAGGGGAGCCACCACCCACGTGTAAGGGGCTCATTCCTGGAGAATACTGTTGAAAGTGACTTTACTGGTCTACCTTTCGTGCATTTTTCTGTCTCTGGAACTGTCCGTGTTTACCTTTTCCCATATCACAAGAAGGTCGTCCCAAACACCAAGTCGGCCACCGCGACAAAATTCATAGAAGAGACCACCCATCGGTTTGGCACGAGTTCTGGGACTTCTGCCAGGACAATTGCATCGACGTATACTACTCCTCATCAGCACACCAGATGTGCAACGATCAGGTGGAGCAAGCTAACGGCATGGTCCAGGAATCCCTAAAGAAGAGTCTCAACGATGACCTCAATAAGCACGCCGGCCGATGGGCCAGGGAAGTCCCCCATGTCGTGTGGGGCCTATGGACCCAAAAGAGCCGGGCCACAGGTTATACCTCATTCTTCTTTTTTTTTTGGAGACTACCTCATTCTTCTTGGTATATGGCTCTGAGGCTATACTGCCAACGAACCTGGCATACGGCGCCCCGCGCATACAGTACTATGAAGAAGGCAAAGTAGAAACAACTCGGCACTTTGACATTGACAGCGTCGAGGAGCGCAGAATGGCGGTCCTGATCCAGCACGCCCGCCATGAGCAGCAGCTGCGGCGATATCATGATAGAAACGTACGGGTACGCTCACTCAACGTCGGTGATTTAGCCCTGCGCCGAGTTATGTCAGAAAAGGATCAACACAAGCTGTCGGCACCATGGGAATGACCCTTCATCGTCAAAGAAGTCGTCTCACCAGGGACGTACAACCTCCAGTGGGCTAACGGAGACCCCGTTCCGAATGTGTGGAACATCGAGCATCTCGTTAAGTTCTATCTGTAGAATATGGCTATAGCTATGTACCTTCGACTCATTCAATTAATAAAATATACATGTTTCTCTGGATTTATTTGGCTCTCCTCTGCTTTTGGGTTACCTGACATCCCCGCTGATGCTCGGGGACTGGGACCAGCACCCAGACTTCCTCTTTTACACGTCACCACGCCCATCAAACTCGGGAGAGTCCTTGCTGACTCTGGCCTTCATACGCCCTTGCTCAGTCCTGCTTAACTTTCAGCAGTTGCCGAGTCAACTTGGTCAGCCCAAGTTCTCAACACTAAACTCTCTGGATCTGTGCCCATCTTGCGCGCTGCCAACGTGTAAGCCTTCCTGATAAGTGTCAATTGAGCAGCAAGCCAAACCTCTCCGTTAGTGGCTAGCGAGCAACAGAACACCTAATGGTGTGAAACCAAGGTCAACCTATCGACTAAGCTCCCGGAGCTCGGCTTGGACACCTGCAGAGGACCACACGTCAACTCGGGGTAGAAGAACACCTCACCAAGGACAACCCCTGGATACAAACATATCACGCATGGCCAAGTCGTGCTGCTCCTCGAGGAGCTAGTTTGCCTCCTTCAAGTCGGCCACCTCCTTCTCCAAGTGGTCCCTGGACCCCTTCAGCTCAGTCACCTCACCTTGAAGGCACTTCTCCTTCTTGGTGGATTCTGTCGGTAAAACATCTGATCAAGACTCACGGCGCACGATCATGTCTCTGCGTCAAAACCCAATGAGTACAAGAACTCTTACCCTGTGTGAGACCCTCCAGGTCTTTCATCAATGCCTTGTTGAGCGAAGCCACGCTTTCGATCTCCGCCTCCTTGACAGCCAGCTGCCATTTGGTTCCATCAGCAATGGTCGCCAGCTCATGCCGCAGGTGCCTTAGTTCTTCGTAGTTCGCCTTGGCGTCACTCAAGGGAAGGGCATCCCTCGCAGTGCGGTCCACATAGCCCTGCAAGAAGTGGGCATTTAGTGGCAGCCCTTGTTCAACTCAAGAGGATTCATCGAAGTCTCACAAGCCGAGCAGTATACCTGCGCCAGGCCAATAACCAAGTTCATGGCATCCCGAAACTTCTGGTGATCGTCATCTGCTTCTTGAAGCCTAGCTTTAAGCCTTTCATCCTCACCAGACTGACCTGACCACGAGGCACCAGGGGCCATTGTCGAGTCGGTGACGAGACCCCAGACAGGGGACTCGCCGCCGTATAAACCCCCGCCCAAGATATGGTCGGCGTCGTCCTCCAGTGGGGGCGGCTTGTTGTTGGCCTCGGGCTCCTCAGACGGCGGGACCTCCTTCGTCGGCTCAGCCTCCGGGTTGACTGTGAGGGGCTTCGGGGCATCGTCACAACCAGACTTCTCGGGGCCCCCGTTGGTCGAAGCTTTTGGGTCAGGTCCCGACACTCCGGCTGACTTGCCTCCGGCGTCAGCCGACTTGGCTGTGGGTTCGGGCGACTTGTTCCTGACATCGATCGACTTGCCTGCGGTGTCAGGTGACCCTCCTTCAGGGCCGGTCAGCTTGCCCGCGTTGTCAGCCGACTTGTTGCCTTCACCGTCGCCAGTGGCGCTAACCTTAGGGTCCGCCGTGCTCTGGCTGGCAGACATCACCTCTGGCATCGCCTCCTTCTCAGCACCACCGGTGGGCAAACTAGCCATGGCCGGAGCTGTCGTGCTGCCCCCAGCCTCCATGCTGCTGGCCGGGCATTGCGTGGCACTGCCGCTGGTGGCACGATCAGCGGGCCTACATAGCAATTCAAAGGATTGTCAACATGCAACAGGGAAGACACATACAAATACAGAAAGGTCCAGTACCTTGCGCTTTTGAAGCGCTTGAAGCTGAGGCCGAGTGGCTTCGGGGGAGGAGCCCGCTCTACCCCCTGTTCCGCATCGCCAGCACCGCCGGGAGAGACAGTGTCCTCCTGAGGGCTTCTCTCGCTGGTGGACAACGATTCATAGATGATGGCCTTCCTCTTCGGTCGGACATCAGACTCGGTCTTGATCTTCTTCTTCTCGTCCTTGGACGCCGACCTGCTGGCCCAGACTAAGCTTGCCGAGGTGTCAACCAGGGCCAGCAGGCTTAGTCTGCCGTGCCCTCAGCTTCGGCTTCGCCTCAACCTTGCCGACCTCCTCCTCCTGGGGGCGGGGGTGACTTCATCTGACATCCAGTCGGCCGGACCTTCTTCCACGATGCGGGCGGCCTCACGCACCTCGCTAGCCTTCTTCATCTTCTCCGGCATGTCCTGGTCGACTGGCAGAGGCGTGGGGCAGAAGTAGGTCGCTGCTCGGCTCTGAGACAATGCAAACACAAGATACTTGTCAGTTAACATGTCATGATCAGAACAGGAATTTAACAACAAAAGGATAAGTTACTTACAACATCAGGCGGATTCTTCAGGGAATACGGGCGAGGGGCGTTCTTGTTATGGATCACCCCTTTCATGAAGCCCGAGATCCTCTCGCGTGCCTCCTTCTCGGGCACAGTCTGTGCCAGCTCGCGAGTCGGGTCATTCAGGCCACTAAACTCGTAAGCCGAAAAGACCCTGTCCTTGATCACCTGGTGTCAGACCTACGGACCAGTAGTCCACAGGGGGTACCCACGTGGTAGATTTGTAGGCAGAGGCAATCGCAGAGCTAGGGAGCTTGAGGTAACACAAAGACGCAAGGTTTATATAGGTCCGGGCTACCCGGAGGTATAATACCCTACATCCGGTGTTCGATGTTGGGATTGATGTGCTCGGCGGGATCTGGAAGGTCTCGACGTGTTCATGAGTTACAATATGGGGAGTAGTATGCCAAAATGTCTGTGATCCCTAATGGATCGTCCTAGGCCGCCTTATATAGGTCGACGACCTAGGGTTTCAAAGATAAATATCTCCAAAGATAACCAAACTCAACTAGAAAAGCTATCCAAGCTGCTGACGATACGATCCTCTTGATCCTCCGTTGTATCCCGAGTATCACGCCGCACGTTGCAATGGCTCCGCCTCCATCAGACTTGTCCGTCAAGTTCAGGGTTCCTCGTGGGCCAGTACTAGGTCGGCCCACATCCTTGTCAGACGTGGGCCCTGGCCGACTTGTCACCCTTGCCAGTGATGGGCCTAGGGGTACCCCTATCCCACAGCTGGGTTAGTCGACGGCCAAACGAAATGATGACGGCCGCTGCAGTCAAGCCGTTCTCCTTCAACTGGGCGATCTCGGCAAGCAGTTGGCCGACGTCCTTCAAATCCCCACCAGTGGGCATCTCATCCCACCACTTGGTATTCTTCCTGGGCCGATGGCCTATCCTAGTCGGCAAGGCTGGAGAATGGTTCCCGATATGGAACCACATCTGCTACCAGTCCTTGTTGCTGTCGTTCGACTCTAGGTTCAGGAACAACTGGGACATCCCCATCCTCAAAGCAAAACCAACACTCCCAGTAACTCGGGCCAGTCTAGCGCAGTACTTTGGGTCGCATATAGGCTTCAAGCAGTAAAGCCTCCTCCGCAAATTGAAATGTGGAGGAATCCCCAAGAAAGCTTCACACAAATGGATGAAAATAGATATGGCCAAAATGGATGTGGGGTTCAGGTGCATCACCTCTATCTCCTAGTGATGCAGCAGGCCCCTGAAAAAGTTCCCAGTCGAGATTCCAAATCCACACTCAAAGAAGGCGGCAAAAACCACTATCTCGTCCAGGCTCTTTTCATAGGGGCATCCTTCCCTCTCGGGCGCCCTCCAAAACAGCTCGGTCTGCGGCCCGAGCACCCCTCGCATCACCATGTCCTCAAGGTACGCCTGTGTCACAGATGACTGACCCCAGAACGGCTCCTGGCGAGACGGGTTGTCCTTCTCATTGTCAAAATACATCTCCAATGCACTCTTCTTCGACACGGCGTCGGCAACTCCCTTCTTCACCATTTTCGACTGAACTACGGAACTGGGGAGGGAGGCGATACCTCGAGTGTCGGTCGGCTCCGGCGGCGACGCGCGAGGGGACATCGAAAGGCTGTGGTCCCGGAGAGGGTGGTGCTCCGGCCCCGCAATCAGGCGGTGCTTCGCTCTGGCGATGGCGCAAGGCAATGGCGACGATGACGACAAAGGCACGGGTGCGGCAGCACTTGAATCGGCGGCGGCTAGAAGTGAAACGGAGTGGGAATGACTGCGGTAAAACTATAGCGGGGTGACCCACACCCCCTTTTAACCACGGATGGCTCCCCTAACGGTGCCGTGACTCGCGGACGAAATCCGCGGGACTCGGCGTCCCAAATTTACCTAGCGAGTTTCCGTAACTGGGCCAGCCTCGACACTCGAGGACTCAGCGTCCCAAGTCTACTTGGTGAGTTTCGCAACTCGGCCAGCCTTGACACTCGGGGACTCGGCGCCCCAAGTTTGCTCGACGTGTTTCCGCAACTCGTCGACCTTCAATACTCGGGGACTCGGCTTTTTAGCCTCGCAAGTCAAGCATAACACATGAATCCTTGAAGAAATGCTTTACTCAAGCAAATGGCGGAATTACAAGGCAAGAAAAGAAGTCGGACATGGGCCGTTTACAAGTACAAAGATATGGACTGCCATATGGGCAGCCATTTGAAGTCTCTGGTGCGGCAACTGCTGCATATGCACGAGCATGGTCCACAGGAGCTCGTCGCAAGCTCTCTTCTAGCACCAGGGACACCGGCGACGAGGTTGCGGCAAGAGATTGTTGACGAGGATGGCCTTCAGGTTTCACTCGGCACAGTGGCATACTCACCCCCACAAGCTCGCTACCACAGGGAGACGTGTCAGCAAGTGAGAGTGAGCATGCAGACGCTCATCAATAGCTCAACCGCTTGCAAGAACTCTTGTAGCTCTGTCCTTGTTACGTCTTCAGTTTGCCTTCAGGAGGGCAAGCGTGGCTACAACTTATTGGTATTTTGGGGAGAAGTTGGTTACTCATTTTCTACAAGGCACAAGGGGTGAAGAGCTTCTCGGGGTTCGGTCACTATTTATAGCACGGTGCTTCCTGTAAGCCCGTGAGTTCCATCGTTTCTGTGCGCACGTGATCTCTGCGAAGCATGCTTCCTCGCCACGAGGCGTTAGGCCACCCTTTGGCCAGCTTTCAGCAGGATTCTTGCTCCGAGCAGGGTTACAACGAGCACGGGAATATTGTGTTTGTCATGACGTACTCCGGCCGGTGTGGCGATCTTATCCTTGGGGTGGCCTGCCTACCCCCCCCCACTCTCTGGACATATTTTTAATTGACCATTGGCCCGATTGTACCATTCGCCCAAATGCTCGGGGACTACTCCATATGGAGTGCTCCTTGTGTCACACTCCATATGCCCCATTCGATGGGTCACTGTTTCCAAGCGGCACAAA
>JAZFNS010020006.1:44501653-44518363 GCA_037127165.1 Alloteropsis angusta | reverse complement strand
GCTTATTTGTCATGTGTGACCTACCTACTCTCTCTTCTCATCTGTTCGGGGAGAAGTTCTTCCTCCATGCCAAAACTTCCCCAACAACCAGGAGGCTGAGGATGCGAAGAGGCGGCGCACGATCCAGGTGATCAAGCCGCCACGGCCGCCGGCAAGCTGCGCGGCAGAGAGGGGGCGCTTCATGAAGCCTTCGTCCTCGCTTCGGATGGGGGTTTAGTCAGGGGTTCTGCAGTCTGCGCTTCTGAGAGTTGGCCCTGAGAGTTGGGTGACTGTGTCTGCCGTTGTTGTGTACGTAGTACTACTTTGTAAGCTAAGCTAAAGTTCAGTGATGATCCTCGTCAGTGCATTCGCATTGTTGTCTGTACATGTAACCTGAATCGATCTACTGAAGAGTTTGGTAAATTTTGTTTCGTAATCACAATACTGAAGAGTTTGGTAAATTTTGTTTCGTAATCATAATAATGCTACATGGCCACGAACTGCTATTCAGTTATTCGAAGTATACAACAGAGTGACTCGTGTATGGATACCTGTATATTATTGTGAGCTTTAGATGGAAAGCCATTCAGAAAGACAGTAGGGCGGTAGATAATTGTGTAGGATTCAGAGTCTATGCCAAATTTTGATTAGCAACGCTTCAGGTTAGTGACCCAAGACAACAAATACAGCCACAATGTTACAGATTCTGGCAAGCCACATTATGGCTAGAACTGATTCTGGGAGCCACATTCGACAGGGATCATAAAAGGCTAAAAGCTTGCTCATGAGCTAGAACGACAACACGGTTTTCTCCAACAAGCATAACCACACAGCTATATGGAAACATTGGCATGTCCTGTCATTCTGGATTAACACGACAAGAAAGAATCTACCAAGATGTACAAAGTCTTTTGCCCAGGCTCGTCAAAAAGTATTTTTCGCAAAATGTTGCATCATCAAAAGTTCAAAGTAAATGGCCCAAGGTAATGGCATCACGTATGCATTTCAACATCTATACATGCTACAACACCTCTGGGTTACATTCAGTATACAGTTCATTCAGCAAAGTCATTCGACCTTTGCTTCTCTCTGCTACAAGACGCAATTTTGCTCTGACCCCACTAAGCAAAGATGTCTCTGTTCCCGAGTGTTTGAAAGTTGATGTATGACAGCCTGCAAGCAATGCATTCAAAGGTTGCTTCAGGAAACAAGAGAATATCGACAGCAATTGTGACAAAGCATACAAGATTTACCTCAATAGTTACATATCCTATTTTAAATGTATTTCATCCCAGCAATTCTTATCCGCCTTGATATCAGGTACTGGGCAAGAGAATACATAGCTCCTAGTAATCCTAACACCCGAATAGTAAGTATGTCTGTCATTATAATTGAGGGCAAGTTGAGAGGTAGCGTCAACAGCAGCTTCGCATCTGTCTGCCTGACATAATCCCACATGAAGCGGTTGAAGAGTATGTGATTTGGTAATGTAAGAAGAAGAAGAGCGATATTTTTCACAGCAAATAGCCAGCCTGGGCCACCAATATCAAGAGCCCATCCTCCATTGCCAGGCCAAGTCTCCTCCCATATCCTATACAATGCTGTGAATAGCAAATATCCAGAAATAGAGATTGTTACAGGGAAATAGCGCTGCCTGTCACCAAACCCTGCAAAAATATCTGAATCCTGGTTCAAAAGCAGAAGGATGGGAGCTAGGAAGAAGATAGCACGGTTCGAACCACCAGTAAGCGTAATATTGAGAATAAGGCAGATGATGAAGCACAGCACAGTAGAAACATTGCCAATCGCAGGCATCCAAGCTGCCTCAGCTGCCAATCTCTTGATGGTGAAAGTTGGTGCAGCATGAGCTCTTCGTTGCTGGAGCAGCCTTGCTTTGGGAGGGAAGGCAGAGCTGCGACTCGATGGGCCATGTGTTACACCTCTCTCTGCAGCCTTGTCACGCAGTAGCAAAGCCAGTTCAAACTTAATCTCCAATGCAATGATCATGAAAATAGCAGCATAGAGACCCAAAAGTGACATTCTTGCCCCTTCTATAGCCAACATGTTGGTGAACTTCTCTGCTTCATCCTCATCTGCAAAACCGTTGGCTCTTAATTGTCCTTCAAGCAGATAGGTGACTGGGAACAAAGCTACCAAGAAAGAGAACACCCATGGCAAAACTCTTGTGCTGGATTCAGAAGGAAGATGTGTGAATACGACAAAGACTGCTGCAGAGACAATTGTTGCAACAAGAAGAGGATACAAAACAACTGCCTGGAAGAAGTACTGAACAGATATGTAGATGCCTAGTGTAACCCCAACCGCCAGTGCATACAAAGCCCTCAACTCAACAACATACTTCACTGGGATGATGGATGTAACTGCTGCTAGTGTCAGTACCACAGTTGCAATGAGCAGCCATGATGGCCACGTGGGCTTCGATGCTACGAACCCATATATTGAAGTGTCATCATCAGTTAAATGTGCTGCTGTGATCAATTCTGACCGGTATACCCATGATAGCTTAATAGGAGGCTGCATAATAACAAAGAGAAGCCCTGTAGCCACAACAAGGACCAGGAATCTCTTTGCTGACTGCAAGGAAATATCGAATATAATCAGTTGGTGCAGTACCAAAGGAATTTGCAAGATGTAGACAGGTATAAAGCAAAGAGTAACATATGGGAGGGGATCACAGGGTCTTAAACACCATGTGGTCTGGTTCCATCATTAACTTAAGATGCTTTGTGCAAAAGATGAATCACATTCAGTACAAAAGAAAAAGGAAAAAGGCATTGCTTTTCATTGACGTGTCACAAAAAATACATGGGAAATGACTTTATAACACGGTCTCATGATAATATCATAAGCTACAATGACTATTTCTTATGTTTGGTTAAGGAAGCAAACTCGACTGGCGAGAACTACATAATTAAAATTCCAGATACAATTCTAGAAGTTCAAATTTTAAATTATGGAGCCAAATCCATGATTATTTATTTGTGTGTGCATTACAGCCATTTCAGGTGATGGATATCTTTTAGCATCAGAAAAGTCACAAGCCAGTCATTCGAATTGAACTGCTCAGTAAAAGATAGTCTAACCTAGAATTCATCGCGTAAAAGGAATTTGCATTATCTTTCAGGGCAACAAAAATAATGTCAGCTACTGAGCTCATAAGTACCTAATCTTTGAAACCATTAGGCTATGTTTCAGAAGCAAGATAAGTTTGAACTTCCAAACTGCAAGTGAGATTTTGATATATTTTTTGACTGAGCTTGCATCTATGATTTAGCCATGTGGTCCTAACCAAGTGCACGCTATGACAGACTGACAATTAATGTGACTACAAGTCCAATATCATTACTTTAAACACATTTATAACTTCTATTTCTAGCACTAAGAATGAGCAAATTATACATAGTTAGAACTCCTAACATCATGCTACAACTCTGAAAAATGAACGTACCTTCAGGAGCTATTTGTTAAGATACAAACAATAACAGCAGAACACAGAAATATCACAAAATGTAAGATGCTCTAAGAAGATGATACAGTTTTTTTTTGTTTAACTAGAGATGAAAGAGGTAAGTATAAACTACCTGAACATGAGGAAAGTGGAGAATAACTATCGGGATGCAAGCGACTCCTGTCAACAGAATATATGAACCCAGTAACAGACCATCTGATGGAGGTCTTCCATTCCACCACTGCAAAGCTTCAAAAATTGTTTCCCGACAGAGCCAGGCAGAAAACGCTACTACAGATGCATGGAAATAAGCTTGCCAAACCTTCATCCTAGCAGCCCCTTTGGACTTGTCTCTGAAAGTCACAAGCAAGAAAATTTTAACAACTTATAAAATTGGCAGCACTTCAATTGATACAGCACAGCATAAATAAATCACTGTCCAATTAGAACAATAGAGTTGCAGTTTAACATACCTGTAAAGAAGTAAAGGGGGAGTAACAGCAAGTAGCAAAACAGCTGAAACCCATATAACTGATCTTGATGTCAGAAACAACATTGATAGTTTTGATGAATATAGACAAGTCAAGATCCAAGCTGCTTTGGGCCCAACTCTTTGATCAACATATAATCTTCTTACAAGAGCCAAGCCCAAAAAGGTTGTAATCAAAACCATATAACTAGGGTAGATGATATCCTCTTCAAATCCAAAGTAATACATGGAGGCATAATTGAACAATCGATTCTCGATGTAGCATAGCAACAATGTATGACCAATGAGACCAAGTTCCAGAAGAAAGCGAAGTTTTGTTGGGAGAAGTGCCAAACCAGGAACAGCCATTGCCATGATGACAGCTGCAACAACATACTTAGTAAAGGACTTTAATGGCATGCCAGCAATCCAAATATTCAAATCCCAATAGTTGTGTACCACAAACCAAAGGACCATCAAGCTTGCAATTGCCACAAAGGTGAAGTATGATGACAAGCTTTTCTTAGTAAAGAACCTTGCAACATAATAGCCAGAAATCATCGGCAGTGGAAGGAACTGCAAAATAATTAACCAAAAAAAACTAAGCATGGTCTTACACAAATACCTGTTTTATGTGCAAACAATAAATAACTGGTTAGAAAAATGTTGCTGTCAAGGACAGAGTTGCTCGACAAATTCAATGGCAGGTTATTTTAACATTGGACATTAGGTTAAATTGGTTGCAACAAGATATGCCTTCATGTCATTGCCAAGATGTTACATGATGGTTAGCTTATGATTTATGTCTATGATGAGATAATTTCATCTTATAACTCACCGTGCGAAGGGACTTCTCTCTACTTCCCAAAAGGCTGCTCTTCCACAACCCAAAATGAATGCAAGATACTCATGTTGTTTTTTAACGTATTTTACTATGAAATTTGAGTGCCTAAAAAGTTTGACAGGAGACAACAGATGGCCCTTTCTTATCTCTCATTAGAAAACCGTCTTAAGTTGCATGGATCATGAATGCTACCTAGCATTATATTCATACATGCAAGTTGAAACTTGTACAGCAGAGGCAAATATCGGCAAGCACATATCTACTGTTACAACATACACCCTACCGCAGTATAGTTGTAATATTTCTGCAATAGATATTTTATATGATATAAATAAGCTTTTAAACAATTGGCAACACTGCAGCATTTCAATAACCTTGACCCAGCCAAGGACCTCACTAGCGCAGCATTTCAACAACCTTGACCCCAGCCAAGGAACTCACTAGCTTCATCACAACTATGATTCAGGTAATAAGCAATATCCGTGAAGTTATGGTGGACGATAACATGATGAGTTGGGGGACTATAAGGGTGTAACTATTTAGGGTTTTAGCTACTGCAGCATTTCCAACAAAAAATGCACTAGTGGGTCAGAACAAACAAGGACCACAAGACCAGACAAACATGTAGTTCATAATTCATGAGCATATACTAGCAGTAATGGTTAAGTGCTACAAGTGAGCTTATGTTGGCAATACAACATAACAATTTTCTTACATTGAAATATGATGGGTAACTATGTTTCACTATACTGTAATTAGTCCACAACATGCTGATGTGCACAGATCAAGAAACCACTTCAGTACCGATTAAAAAAAAAGGTTGAACTTGGTTCAAGAAGCAGGTCTAACATTCTGAATTCCAAAAGGTTGTAGTTGGTTGGTATGATCCCCCAAGATTCGTTTTATTTTATTCATGTCCAAAAAATGTGTTATAAAGTACCATAAACTAGCAAAAGCTTTAAAAATTGTCTTGCTGAAGTTTGGTGGTTGGAAGTTCGAACTTTTATTACCCAACCATAATGATCTCATTAAATAAACAAAGTGCTGCCAGCGTGATCTAAAAAACTTATACTGATCTAAGTACCTTAATTCTAAAAGCTATTGCTGCAAAAGCAGCTAAAGCACCAATTGAACAAAAGAACTTTAATTTAACAATCCTCACAATATAAACAGCCCAAGCCATATAGCAAATACATGATACATGACTGGTACCACATAAAACAGTTTTAAGTGTACAGTATTTATCCTGTAACAAATGTGAAAGGAATTAAAAACAGACAGCAATCGCCATATTAAATTAGAGAAGGGCAAAACGTCATTAAATATTAATACAAAACTCAAAATTTAACATGTTAAGATAACAAGTTCAAACAAAAACAACATCAATGAGGAATTGTCTGAAGCCTGTACTAGAAAACTCATTTAGGCACTGGTAATGTTGGTGAAATTTTTCAGAATTTATGAGATCAGTTGCTATAGAAGAGGCTGCAACATACCAGCATAGGGAATCCAATGACTACAGCTCCTGCTCCACTGACTAGCACTGCCAACACTGTAAAAGCCGCTGAGCTAGCCGCATCCCCAACCTTTCCTGCAGCATGTGCTGCGAGACCCAAAGCGCCTCCAAGCATTGTGACCGTGACAAGCAGGTAATTCAACGGTGGTGGAGCATGAATGTACCTTCCAAACGAGTGGAACACAACTCGCACCTCAAGGCACAGCACCACCACGATAAGAGCAACTAACCCATTTGCAATCCTTATCTGATCCATTGCGTGGGCATCCCTGGTGATCCACCACAGCGCTCCCCGAGTGGACGCATAGAGCTGGAACAAGAACGGTATGAAGAACAGCAGCAGAAGTTCACACACACTGCCCCATGATGTGAAGAGTGTGGCGTGATGGGATGCGGCGTGGAACAACACTGGCACGAACAGCAGATATAACGAATGCACACAGCTCTCCAAAGGGCCCAGAATGCCATCACTGTCCTGCATCGGAGCGTCCTGTTTCCGGTTATTGAAGCTGGATGGGCGGGGTATGGAGAACAGCCAGTAGAACACCATGCAGAGCGCGGCAAAGTAGTAGGATGCGTTGGCCATGCCGACCGCAGACACGAGAGCCCAGGTGAAGAGGGCGGGCGAGGCGATGGGCACGCAAGCAAAGAGCAGCCGCTCGAGGGCGGCCACAATGGTGGGGTTCTCGAGCTGGATAAATCGGAACTGCAGCGACGCCCAGACGCCAATGAGGAAAGAGGTCTCGGCGCAGAGGAGCAGCGCGAGCACGGTGAGCGGTACAGAGGCTGCGGCCGCGGAGGAGAGGGAGGCAGAGAAGAAGAAGGCGACGTCGGCGGCGAGCAGAGCGGCCCAGACGGTGAAGAAGGCGCCTTGGCGCAGCTGGAGCGCGTCGAGGAGGTAGGCCGCGGCGAGGCCGATGGCGAGGACGGCGAAGACGGGGAGCCCGCCGAGGTCGAGGAGGAAGGCTGCGGCGGGCACCAGCGCCGCGGCGAGGCGCGCGTTGTGAGCGAACGCCCCGCCCGGGGCGAACGAGGCCGCCGCCGCGGCGCCGCGGGGGCCCGAGCCGCCGATGGAGGAGCGGGGCCTGTAGGCGCCGCCAGAAGCGGAGGACGTGGAGGGGAAAGGGACGAGGGGCTTCGGGGAGGAGGTGGAGTTGCGGCGCTCGTGGTGGTGTTGGTGCGGCGCGGGGGACGCGGCCTGGGACGGCGAGGGGGAGCGGGTGGAGAAGGTCGGGGTGGAGAGGGACGGCGAGATGAGGAGCCGCCCGTGGCGGGACGCGGATCCGGAGGACGGGTCCATGACGGCAGCCGCCGGATCTAGGGGGTTTTGCGGAGGGGTGGGGGGCTAGGGTTTGGGAGGCATCGGCCGGCCGGAGCGGAGGAAGACGACGGCGGCGGGGTGGACGAGGAGATCTGGAGTGGGGGAGTGCGGGGGATGGGGGGAATGGGAATTGGGAAGCGTCACGATTACGACGGGTAATTCTGGCTGATGCGGATCGGTGGCTGACTCGTGGGCCAGGCAGTGCGCACGGGCCTGTGTGTCAGTGACGAGGTACCTGCAGTCAAGTTCGACTGGAGGGTCCACCTGTCATTGACAGGGAGCGGGGGTTTGACTTGGGTCTTCTTGAGAATGCTTCGAGCATGGAGCGAAGGGTACTTCCTGGGCCCAGCTGTAGGTTTCTCTTTTTACATGAGATATTGATATACATTCGCAGTCACTGGTGGTGTTAACAAATTAGGCATTGAGATCATGAGGAAAATGTTCTTGACAATTGTGAGCAATCATCTAAGCTAGGTGGAAATAACTGGATCTTGATTAAAACTAATTGTACGAGTAGACACTAAGGCCAAACCCAATGTGAAAATACATATTGGTGTTTTGTACGTGTACAAGTACGACAAATGATTTAACTTATGAGTGAAATAGTGCTTTCAATGTATCGTTTTATTTACGTTTTTCAGATAATATAAAAAGCAAGAGGTACCTTTGTTAACAACAGTATTTTTATCTTTCTTTAAAATTTCTTTACCGCATTGAAAATATAACATCTTTCTAATGAATAATGATACCCTCTCCCGTTAGCATTGGCCTAGGGTACAAAGGAGACATTCTTACAAAATTTAAAAAATCTGGAAAGCCATAGCCCGCTGGCGAATGTCGATCGGCGGAGCATGAATCAATATAACGATGTGTATAAGCACTGGCAACAACAAATTCAGACTGCTGCGCAAAAATGGACGACCTGGTTTTGGTTCGTCGCTTGAGGGGAGAAGCAGATGTATGCTCAAAATCTTGAGAAAAATGGCACCCGTTCGTGAGTGAAGATGCAGGATGCAGACATGCAGTGTAATATGGTTTCAACATCATCTCAGCCCGAGTCGTCAACACCCTAAAAGGGCTATTATTTTCAGTTGCAGTTCTTTTGAGTTGAGAGATGCAGACAACTTCCACTGTTCCACATATACTTCTTTCTCCCCTAAAAGGGCTATTATTTTCAAGCTCAAAAAGATGTTTGTCGACAACTTTTTACAGTGAACTTAATTTCCTGTTAAGTTAATACATTAATGATCCTCATATTTGCAACACTCATAATAATCAGATCCTACGAAGATCACTTCTTTTCCTATAAGCCAAGGTACAGATTTGCCCGTCACATTTGCATCCCCTCACCTGGTTTTCCTTTTTCGCAATCCACACCACAGCATAGACTGATCTCCAGTTTATGGTTCCAGAAATCAACATAATGGTCATGTCTCAAAGATGCCCTTCACGTATATCATCCCCTTCTCGCTAAACTTGAGCTCCTTCCTCATCTGCTCAACTTGGACGTCATCGCCTTGCACGAGGATCTCGGATACGTTCTCATCATCAGACAGGATCATCTTGACCTTGATCTCTTCTTTCCTTGACGCTTTTGTCCAGTAGTACACTCCCCTGGAGAATCATGAAGGGATAGTTACTACATTTGCACTGGAAGTTTCATTCTGAATTGCTGGGAGCTGAGTTGCAGAGACATACGCCAAGGGGCTTAGGGTCATAAGCCAGAACCAGTTGTTGCCACCTTCTGGGACAGCAATTGATAGAACAAGCGCAACGCTCCCAAGGCTAATGCAGGTGCAAAAAGTCAGCAGCGCTGCTTGTCCTCTGCTTGGTACCATCGTGCCCTCAAAGCTGTCCAGAAATGGAAACATACTTCTATTTACAGCGCATTCTCATGTAAATGAAATTACATAAGCGTGCTAGATTAAATTACAGGAGTACTGTGAACTGCAGGTTCACTAGATGACTCACCAATGACCAGCACAGTGGCTAGTCTGCTACACTACTACTTGCAGCTATTGATTAAGAGAATTCGATGATAGATGCTATGTTCTTCCATTTTTTTATAGTTAAGCTCATCATTATAATTTTAACATGTATTACTATGAACTCAAAGCTTCAAATTGGCTGCACCATTTACATTGCCAGACAAACTAAACTATGATTTATGCACTCTCAAGAGTTTTGTCACACCCCCTCTAAAATTTAGTTTGCTACTGCATCAGATAGTCACTTAACTAAGTTTTTTTTTAGGAAAACTTAGCTAAGTTTTGCTGTACTACGATACAACGCCAGCATGCTACTTACGTGATAACCTCGCCGCGGTCTGAAACATTGAAATTGTTGCGGGTGAAGAACGACAGGATCTCTCCAGCCACCTGATTTGGGGCCATCGACTGTGCTCCCTCTTTGACAAATGTCTTTTGCACGATCTGCATCCACCAATTCGGAAAATATGACAAACGGTGCTACTGAGTTTTGAAAAAACAAACAAACAAAAAGGTTCAAGCAAACCACATCCAGTCTGAAGTAGCAGCCAATACGAAACTACTTTGGTGAAACAACTTTGCTGCATCGAGAACTAACAAATTTTAATTATGCAGAGCAGTGCCGTCCCTATCGAACGTGGGTGTCATATTGGACCATGCTAATCAAACAAGAAATGGTGTCCTCTTTTGCCGACAGAGAACAAATCCACTCCACCACCACCATCTACATCACACAGCACTAGCAGACACATGTCGAAAAGAAGGAAGAACGAAGCCAGGGAGCACCTGCAGCTCTAGAGACAAGATAAACTCATCCTGACGTGCCATAATAACCCAGTTCTACAGGCAGAATGTATGTACTCGCACTCGGAATTACTCTAACACCCGCCGAGCAAGAGTAGCACGGGCACGGCGCAGTCACACGTGTGCGGTGCCCGCCCTGCTCACAGCGCACTCGTGCTCGCTCGGAGCAGCGACGAGCACGCGCGCGTGCGGCGAGAGGTGGTCGGAGGCAGCCAGGCAGGCAGAGGAAGCAGCAGAGGGGGAGAGGCGGTGGGATGGATTGGTTGCGGACCTTCGACTTGACGGAGCGCTTGATGAGCGACCACAGCCCCGGCACGGACAGAACGAAGAGCCCCAGCGACGTGTAGTAGCTCGCCTGCGAGTACCCGGACCCGCCCGCCGCCACCGCCGCCGCGGCGTCGAGCAGGACCGCGGCGCGGTCGAGCGACGCGCGCGCTGGGGAGGCCCCGAGCCGTCTCCTGGGCCCGGTGCGCCGCCGGGAGCGCGCGGACACCGCGCTCCACGGCGGCGGCGGCGGCGCGGCTCGGAGCGGGAGGAGGAGGCGCCTCGCGGCCGCGGCGGTGGTGGCGTCCATTTTCGGCTGGGGATAAGGCCGCGGGGCGGGGGATGGGAAAGCAGGGCCGGTGCGCTCCTAAAGTTGGCCGGGCCCACATGTAAGTGGGCCGAGGGACTATGTCTTTGGGCTACTTGGGAGGTGGGGAATATGACACGTGGAAGAAAGAACTTACTTGCTATATACTACCTCTATGCACAAAAGAATGCAACTATGGGTTGCATGCCAGTTAAATAGTTCACGATTGACTAAGTTTCTAGAAAAATTAGGTTTAATATTTTGGTTGTAAATAAATGTAGGACTTTGACTACATGGAGAGCCCTCTCCAGTTAGTGTTAACTGGAGAGGCCTCTCCAGTTCGCGTTAACCATAGTTTTAAATAGCCGGCTATAGTCTTTTCAAAGGGCATTTTCTGTGGCATTTAGCCCGCTATAGCCAGCTATAGCCCGATAAATACCGTTTTGGCATTCCTGCCGCTAAACGTTTTAGCCGGCGATTTAAAACACTGGCGTTAACCGGAGAGCCCTCCGAGGTTGCCAAAAATGATATGTGCATAAAATATCTATTTCGAAGGCACATGGGCACATGGGCCCAAAAAAAGAGCTAGTAGATATGGGCTTCATCTGATGTTGAAAAATTACTTCATGTGCTTCGTATGAATTTGCTAAATTACTTCCTGTGGTTGGTGTGAGGTTGTAAAGTTACATTTTTTGTGTATATTTCAGTAAAAAGTTACATGTTACATTGAAGTCCTGTAAGAATATAGGGAAAAAAGAAAGAAACCGGCCCAGGCCCAATAGGTACAGAAAGAAACACAGGCTAACATGCATCGTAGCACACCTAGTAGCCGCCGCCACCGTCTAAAGTAGAGAAAAAATTGAGTTACTCTTTGCTAAATGTAAAAAAAGTAAACTATCACTAGATATATGGTTAAAAAATAGAACTAATCATCGACTTGAATGGATTTTAGAAAGTAACTAATCATTCATCAATATTAACAGCAAGTAACTTGCCGTTGATTTCAAACAAACAGAAAATAACTAATCATGGACTTGAAGGAATTTTAGAAAGTAACTCATCATTCATCAATATTACACAGCAAATAACTTGCCACTGGTTTTAAACTGTGGCAGAACTNAAGCTAGCTCAAGTACGTCAGATCGTCATTTTACTGACAATCACGGCTAACGTACTTCAACCAGCGTAAACCCGGTAGTCCGTCAGATGCCGAACAGACGCGCAATGCTACTGGCGGGGCGAGCGTGGGCGATAACTATGGGCGGGATTCGAGGGCACGCGCGGATTTCGAGGAGTTACGAAGGGGCTCGCGCGAGGAGTACGAAGCAAACCGAGGGCATTCTAGTCTAAACCAAGGCCAAAACAATCAAAACGTCAAGTTTTGTGAAATTGGGCTATAGGCCCAAAACACCACTTTTATGGAATGGAGGGAGTA
Source organism: Alloteropsis angusta (assembly GCA_037127165.1). Classification (NCBI taxonomy): domain Eukaryota; kingdom Viridiplantae; phylum Streptophyta; class Magnoliopsida; order Poales; family Poaceae; genus Alloteropsis; species Alloteropsis angusta. The sequence goes on along the minus strand of JAZFNS010020006.1, from coordinate 44,505,967 downwards.
CTAATCATGGATTAATTACCGTTATTAGATTTGTCTCGCGATTTTCAGATGAGATTTATAATTAGTTTTATTATTAGTCTATATTTAGTACTCCTAAATGATATGATTCTTTTTTGGAAAAACTTTCACCGCAATTAAACATCCCCGAAGCCTATATATTATTCTTTGTAGTTCCTACTTTGAATGTGGTCATAAAGAAAAATATAGGAACTACCCATCGGAACAATAGTGTATCCCTCCTGGATCCGCGTTGTGTATGACAAATTATTACCAAGTATTGTTTCACACATGGGCAACAAGGTCGTCACACCAACCAGTGCATCCTTCTCTTCTCTACACCTAAAACGTACGAAGTTGGGACTTATTTTGTGCGACTTTTACTTTCGTCCATTCGGTTTCGTCCGTCTCGTCATCCGCGAGCCTTCGTCCACCCATCCATGATCCTTCGTCCGCCCACCGACATGTGTGCCCCACACTTGTTCTACGCCCGTCCGCGAGGTAGAGTTGCCCCTTCCCCTCCAAACCCTACCCCTCACACGACGCAATTCCCTCCAGAGCCATCGCCGCCACCGGCGATTCCATCCATCCTCCCCTCGCCCCGGTCCTCCACAGGACCTCCCATGGGGAGCGCACCTACGACATCGTCTGCATCCATGGCCCCATCTCTGATGGCAGCACCTCGCTCATCGTCCGAGTCAAGCCCGTCCACATCTACATCAACTCCGGGGGCGGGGGGGGAGGCGTCTCCGTGGGTCTCGCCATATAGGCCACCATGGAGTACATCCACTGCCCCGTGTTGGTGGTGGCACTGCAAATCCACGAGGCATTGGCGCTAGGCTTTCATCTGGCGGTGGCAGCAGCACTGGATGCCCTCATAGACCTCCCCCGAGTGCGGCATGCCCTTGAAGCTCAGATTTGTCGTGAGCACGCCACCAGAGGCCGCGTCGGCCGGCACCTCGACCGAAAGCTGGTAAGTCAGCACTTGTTTCTTTATCTGGCAGAGGCCAGTACTTGCATTGCCTCTTAGTGATTTTGGCATCTAATATCTTTCTCACGGTTCCCCTCTAGGTGAGGTGCTCTGACGGTCCAAACCATTGGAAATATTCCCTATTGAAATTTCAACATAGAATTCAAAAAAAGGTATTGAAGTTACATTGGAAATATTTGGATTTCTTTGATACTTTTAGGGAAAATTTTAACATTCAATCAGCAGAGACATCTTTGTGTCATCAGCATACAATACAGTAATTCTCAGATGTCTTTGATCCATTGCCAGCATGATAATTTGGCTAGACTAATGCACATTCACTTTTGCAATGTAGTTACTGGCAAAAACATACATGCACTCCTATGTGTTGCAACTTTCCTTACATGTGTAGTTTTTATTGTTTGTGCAGGCTCATTTCCGGCTACCTAGCTGGATTAGCTCACTCTCACGTGCCATTAGCTCTTGAAGTATCCAAACAACCTGTTTATGTAAATGCAAAGCAGTACCCTGGAATTGTTTTTATTGCCTATGCAGGCTCATTTCTAGCAACCTAGATTAGCCCACTCTCGCATGTCATTACCACTTGAAGTATCCAAGAAGCATGTTTATGTAAATGCAAAACAGTACCATGGAATTTTTAGACGAAGGCAGTCACGTGCCAATGTTGAACTTGAAAAAAAGGTGGTCATGCCTTCTCTGTGTTTCCCCTATGATTTTCTAGATTGTCAATTAGTGACTTTACTTATCAGGATGTTCCTTCTATAAAGATGATATTCTGATTCCCTTTTATATAATTCTACTATGAAATTGAAAGCTTTTGTTTAGCTCTTGATATAGGAAGAACACACATTTTAATGTTGCGTAGGCTTGGAAATTATGAATGGAACGCATGATTGTCTCAGGTCTCAGTGCTCACGTGCTAATCTCTGCCTTTTCTGTTTATCGTACCCCTAGCAAGGTACAATAAGGCAAAAGTATTTCACTTTTGATTGGTTGATTTGCTATCGTGCATAATTGCAGTCAGCGGTCTGGTGAAATAATTTTACCCATATGGAAAGTGTGCGTATAATAATAAGACTATAGAAGCGTGAGTGACAACCATGCCAAGTAGTAACCTCATGTATATGGAATAGTAACTATGTTTTTGTCCTATAATAATGTTGAATCTGGTTTGTTCTACTAAATACATGGATCTTTTGATTCATTTCTTTTTTTCTCCAGACCTGGGTGCAACGCTGTTTGAACTACCTGCATCAAGGATACACATGAACCAGCAATGTTCATACAAGGGCTGGCCATTGGCACGGTCAGTTTTTTATTCCATATTTTAGTTGAGTGTGGTATTAAAAGAGAGCATTAAGTGTTAGCTGTAAGTATTACTTCAGGGAAGGCTGATATTCTTTTGCTGCTGGATTGTAGTTGACAAACTATAAATTGAATTGTGCATTATCAGTGAATATAGAAGTGGAAAAGGGGGTTGCTATTTCAAATCAAAAATAGATGATGAGCATCAAACGTGTGCCAGGAGTAGAAATTTCAGTTATTTGGAGGAGCGATAGCTATGGTCTGAGGACATGGTGACAGCAACAGTTGTTGATCTGTACTATATATCAGCAGGGCAGATGCACTACATTATTCTGCTAGGAACTTTCAGCTTACCGCCAAACTGAGGCATCTATTGTTGCTGGCATCTATCCAGAATTCCTTGTATGAAGGTCCGACGAGGAACTATTTCCAAAAAAAAGATGTTGCAGTTGAGGTCTTCAAAGTTAAGTGATTGGTTCAGATTTATGCCCCGATATGTGTCCCTTTGACCCAAGAACTCAAACATATAAATACCAGTGCCATCCATGAATCTTTCAGCTGGGTACTTATGAGTTCAGATTTTATTTACAGAGATCATGGCTGCCAACTGCAGTTTATTTCTTTTTGGCAACCTTTCCATGTGATAGGTTATTGCTTGCATTTGGTGAGAACTAGGCTGCAGAGTAGCGTTGGATAGTGGTGGTGGTGCTGCATCTAGAAAAGGGAGGAGGGAGATATCGATGGGAGAGAGAACTAAAACAATAAGAATGTCAGCACCATGGTCTGTTGATTAGTTTGAGAGGCCTCATTTTTCTAATAGCAACTAGTCCTTTTTTTTAACTAGAAAGAACTAAAACAATATATAAGCATTGCACTCAATTCATTATGCATTTAACTTGATGTATCCATTACTCCTCGAAAGGTACTAATTTGTCATTTGCGGTCTTTAGAATATGCTACGGAGAATTAAGAGCAACACAAGTTTGTGGTATGCTCCTTTTACTTGTTCACAAATCCTCATTTTCTGGAAAAATGGTTTCCCTGGCATAAGCTTTTATGTTCATTGATAATCACTCAGTGTAGTAGCTAACATCAATAACTTAAGACATTTCTCTGAATAATACATGTTGCAATGATTGCACCATGGCTTGGGAGTGTCTGGAGATGATGATGATTGACCTGCTGGGGGCGTGAGGGGAAAGGCGAACTCATTCAGTTCATGAGCGTCACAGCTATCAAGTTTGACTCTCGCTCAATGAGTTGCTCGACCTTCAGCTTTTGGGTTCCAGAACTAGCTTTTAACATTAGCGTCAATCAATAGTCTGCCAAGCTGCGTGCATGATGTAGCTTCTGTGTATCAGAAAGTAAACGCTGAACTTCAGATTTCTCGGCAAAACAAAGTTGTATGGTATAAATATCTTAGCCAGATAATTAACCATGATATAAAATAGATACTTCCTCCATATCACAATTATAAGACGTTTAAGACAATGACACGGTCTCCAAAATGTAACTTTGACTTGCTATTTTTTAAGNNNNATACTTTTATAAAAATATTTTTCAAGACAAATCTATTCATATGATTTTCACATTTCCAAACTTAACGAAATAAAAGTTATTTGTGATTTATATTTCCAATGGTTGACTGAAACCTTGTCCGAAACGTCTTCTAATTGTGATATAGAAGGAGTATAGTTTTGTTTCGGAGAACGAGAAGTTTGATTGAAATATTGATGATTTGTTTGAATCATATATCCAATCAATTCGTATTATTTTGTATTCAATTTTAAAATATATGTGTCTCCATGAGCATCTTGTCATATATATTTGGTGATCTCAAAAAACGGTGGTTTTTTGTTGCTAAATTTATCATTTCTATAATTTGATTTTGCTCTCGTAGCAACGCACGGGCAGGAACCTATCTATAGTTTACCTTCAAAAAAACGGGAGTTCGTGCACCCATGTACGAACCTACCTGCCAATTGAGCAAGAGCTAGTGAGGTGACTTTCCATGCATATAT
>JAZFNS010020006.1:44330905-44341012 GCA_037127165.1 Alloteropsis angusta | reverse complement strand
AATTAGTAATACGAGGTTTTTCCCTTGTGCCTGCCACTGGGAGCTTGCTGATTATCTAATCTGTGACACCGAACGACGGTTGTAGTTTTTCTTTGATTCACTTATTATCTATATAGACTTTCAGAACAGTGGTAACTTATTACTGTTNGTTTTCAAAAAAAAAAAACATTGTAAAACTAGGCAGAGTGATTTAACTAGTCCGTTGAATGACCTTATAGAACATTGTAGAACTAGGCAGAACATTATATAGAGTGTTTGAAACTGGATCTCATAATCTGGTGGTAGTTTCTTTCATAATTCAATTTGGATGAATCTCACGATCTGGTGGGAATATAGAATTGAGATGTGAAATATGATAGTAGCTTTCATACTTCAATTTGGGATGTTTTTTTTCTTTCAAGGCTGTTAAAAGCTGTGGGTGTTTAGTTTTGTGCCATTAAAAGCAGAGCATTGAGGCTGAACCTGAGTGGTCACGTCAGATTCGGTTCCATGGTGGCTCGATGCAATCAGTGCAATTTTTTACTCACAAAAGCTGATGATTCTCAAGGCCACCATGCCCGCATTATTTCTTACTTTCTAAATAGAACAGATGCCAAGCTAATAATACAACAGAGGACCTGATCGTCGCGCCCGACTTACTCGGCTAATAGATAATCAGAGCAGCTGATTGCCACTAAAACTGCGGCTGAACCTGACAATAAACGTGCGGATCTCCATTGGTCCTAGCTCAACGACAAGCTTCGAAGGATCCACAGGTCCTCCACGTACCACGTTCTCGTCAGCAGGAGGCCCTTGCACCTTCCATTTCAGGCGCTTCTTCTCCATGGCTGCACGTTCTTGGTTTGCGGATAAGCTTGTCTCAATTATCTTGCTAATCTGGAGTGAGGTTGCCAAAATGGGGTCAAGAATACTCTTGAAGACTAAGAAAAGTGTAAATCAAAGTCGATGTGATGAAGATGACCTTCTTGTCTGGGAATACTCTATTGAGGTCGACACTCGCCAGGGCTGAAAGATCTTTGTGTTCTCCAGCCTATGTGCAAAACAACACAAAACTTAGGAAAACAAATAGAATTTAGCTGACCTGGAACAGGAAAGTAAGAAAGGTGTTCGCAAAACCTCGTATAGATGAGCAAACCGAAGAAGAACACTTCCATCTTTGAGTTCCTGTGTAATGAGCAAGTATTTGACACATACAACTAAGTTTTAAACAGATATATATGTAGTAATAATTTGGAAAGAAATAAATCCAGGCAACAGTTTGCACTGGTTGCAAATTGCGATATACAGCTAGAAGAACTGGTTTCATTTCTTTGTTTGTCATCAGCCAAACCAACCAAAACCAGGCACCTATGCAGAGAATGTACTACTAAAAAAAGAAAATGAACGTTCCAATTCTAAAATCCATTGGTTAACACAACACAAAAGGTGATGTGTATTTTCACTTTTTATCACATTATGTCAACAGTGATAGAACAAGGCAGGTACCTGAAGGGTAAGCAATGCAACATTATCAGGCAAGTTGTAGGTTGCATCCATCGCAGAAAATTTTGAAATATGTGAATTCACCCAGTTGCCTCCATCCTGGGTAAACAAGTTGGTGATGTTGAACATATGAATCGTTTTGGCAAAAATGTTAATGACAAGTTTCACCCTGTACCTGCTCTGAGAAAGCAAGAAGAAGTGGTGAGTATATTTCCTGGCCAAATGTCCGACGCCACCTAGCTCCTTCCCCTTGTGGATCAATTTTTAGATAGTACTTTCCTTCAATCTGTTAAAATTAATGAGATGCTTTCCATTACATTCCTGCATGACATTCTTGCTTGTGGTCATATTATAATATATTGATCAATAATGACGCAACATTTCCTCTGATGACACGTTTTCTTCAGAAGAAATGAGATGTGACCAACAACTGACTTTTGCTTCTATCCTACCTAGGTGTCAGGAAGATAATCACTTTTACTTACAGTCAGTCCTTCACATTTATTATCAAGACAGACAGTTTCATTTAGCGCCTCTGCAACACCTCGCCCATCATCATGGAGTAGCCTCCTATACAGGGAATATAGATGGTTTAGCCACACAAGAGGTAATGAAGTAGTGAAGTATGAAATAAAAAGAAGCAACAAATAATTATTACAATTATGCTGCTCGAGGGTGTACCTGTGTAGCATTAGCTCAATTTGTCCATCTTTTATACTTGAACCTCCAGTTGACCTGTCCACCAGTACAGACAACTCTTTGTTGCCATCTTCCACATAAATGCCAAGATTAACCTGAAAAGATGTAAAGAATCATATATCTTTGTATAAATTGCCCCAATATAAAGCTACAGAGATTTGCTCACTTCTTCACTGCACAATTACTCAATTAGTAAGAATAGGAGCAGCGTTCTAATTTCTTAAGACAAGAGAAGGTCAGATTCTTGCCCCTTTTCATAATCACCAACAATATCGGAATTTTGCAAAGATCGCCCAATCTTAACTTCTTACGCCACCATACCCAGAAAGCTGATTGTGCTAACATTTAATGTCTATGTTGTCATCTTTCAGTAAAAGTTAATAAATATTGGTATAACAACCAGAGTAACCAATACACTAATCCAGAAAAAAGTAACTGAGAATAATCAAGTCAAAACTGAATTAACTGAGTGGAAAATGCAACTATTGACTACTGTTGCTCAGACAAAAAAATCCCACTATAATACTTTGTACAATGAACTTCAATAAAGAATATAGAGAGCACAAGAAAGCTCACAGGATAATAGTTTCCAGAAATGGGCTGGTGCACTTCAATCTTCCACTCTGATTGATAATCTCTTATCTGCAAAGAATTATACCTCATGTATTAATATAAAGCTCGAGACATTCTTACAACACTCTGTCATTTAATTTCTGTTTTAGTTTTTCCACTGTGCTATTCTTTAGTCCCTTTCAGGTTCTATACTAGCATAGTAATCACTAACACTGTCATCGAACTGATGACTTCCACCACGTCAAGGTTTTCCAGAAACTATGCCACTGAGAAGGGCAACAAAAATGCATTGCTGGGAGAGAAAGGTAAAAAGTGCTAGTGCTGCATACCCTTTTGATGAAATCACGTCCACTGGAATCAGTGTAAAATGTTTTGTTTGTCGCCATGTTTGTGATAATTTCAGTTGCTACTTCTTTTCCATTTCCATCATCTGTTGGTATAGGCCCAACCTACACATGGGAACAATCAGTTCATAAGATGTTAAAATCTTATGCCAATAGAGAGAAGAAAAAGAAGTACAAACAAATCATGAAGCAAAATGCAAAGTTTAAACAAACATCTGAAGCAATGCAGGGCCCATCATTTTGGCAGAGTACTCACTATAAATTCTGTTTCCACATAGTCCTTCCCCTTGTAAACTCTGGTGATCTGTGCTCAGAATTGAAACATTAATATCAGAACATATTGGATAATTACTAGTTGAAATTGATTGACCAAAATTTATAACATAATTAAACACCACAATTGATCATCTCTGTGGTCTTTCACGATAAACAAAAAGCATGTGCATGAGTAAATATAGCATCTACTAATATGCGAAACCTTCAAATTACTCAAAATGACTCTTAAGTAAGTGAGGATTATCCTTACATATCTCAGTTACTTAAGGATTGTTAGCCAAAAGTTCATTAAGATCCTTGGGATGTCGGATGAAGGAAAGCATATAAAGACAAAATGCACATGAGTGGTGATTCAGAAAAGCATTTCCATAGCTATAACCTGATATATCCATGAATTGATCTGCTGGTGCACTTCATCCAATATGGGGCCACGTAGAACTGTCAGTGGACCCTTACATAAATTCAACAAGACTCATGTTAAATCTCTTGAAAGTAACTCAGTGGAGTTCGCAACTTATATGTTGTTCTAGAGCAAATTTAATCCCTTCTCCATACCTGACCATCAGTCTTGATAGGAACAGTGCCATTAGGCCGAAATATATATGCTCCAGAAGCCTGTTGTCCAGGAATAGTAAATCAACACCAGTATACACCAAAACTACTATTGTCTTACAATGGACGACTTGTAGAATTTGTAGTGCACCTGAGGATCACTTCCATTTCCATCCTGCCCTATATAATACTTGTATTTCTGCTCGAAATTTGCTTCAATCTTGAAATTTAATTAGGTTAGTAAGCAAGTTGCTAGAACACAACTAAAACTAAACACAAGAATCAGAATTTAACACCGAGCAATGTACACATCCTGCTACAGAGACCATGAGTGATCTTACAACCATGCAACTCCATTTCTGTAAGATGAATTAGGGAAATAACGAAAGACTGAACATAAAGATTGAGCTTTGGCACATTACCTGAGTCTTGCTGTCGGAGTACAGAGATAATGATCCAGCTGCATCATACTGAAGTTTCAAGTTCCCTTGCCCAACTTGTAGATTACTATCTTTACTTCCTTGAGATGAGTATACAGTGGACTTCGAAGAAACAGATGCTGGATTATATTTATATATATGAATTAGAATTATATTTTGGGTAGTACTTCTTAAGTCAGTGTCTATCAAGAGCAAAGAAAGGAAGTCACCTGATTTCTTCGTGCTTGAGACAACATAAGTGTTAAAACCAAGAGGCGGTACTGACACAGGAAAAGCAAGCCAAAACTTGGGCTTTGCACCTGGTGAAGTGCCTAGGTAAGCCTTGACATGTTTGTCCCGTAGATTTAGTGAGGCACTAGCTATAGGCAGAAGTTGCGATTCAATCTCTCTTCCTTCAGAATCATGAACCACAATTGAATCACTGAAAACCTGTTATATTATTAAGTGGTGCATTTAATTGAATTGTGAGATGAAGCAGCTTTGTGGTAAGAAAATATTGAAGACACAAAAACAAAACAAAGTATCTCCTTTGGAAGAGAGTAATGAAAAATTGCATACTGGCACACGAAGGACATCTTCTCGCTTCCAGCCAAGTGAGTTGTACACAAGAACAACCTGTAACCAAAAAAAATATTGAAAACAAAATGGTCAATGCTACACAGTTTGTCTTCTTTTAGTAGGGTGAACTGAAATATGCATATGGTTCACTTTAAAAGGAGTAATTAATGAAGTGATACCAAAACTCACCAAGCTTTTTCCTTTAGAAAAGTCGATCTCAGAAGGAGGGCAAAAAGTAACATTTAGAAGAAGACACTGGAAAAGAAGGTACAGTAATTATTAGTCATTTCTAAAAAGATAAGAGAAATTGAGAAGATGGTCCATATCCATTATTGTTTATGTTCTTTTAGGTATGTACCAGTGCATTTCATCTTAGGCTAGGAAACACTAATCAAATACTCCCTCCAACACATTATATTTGACCTTGGTTAGTTTATTTTTGAACTAGCCAACGTCAAATAAAACGATATGGAGGTAGTATATCAGAACAAATTGCAACTAACTTGTGAAAATTTTGTTGTCGGGGTTGAACAGTATGATTTTAAGCCTGACTCAGTCAAGCAAGCAAGAGCAGTCGAAACAAGCTCCTGGGCCTGTAAAAATGAATTGGACCAAATGAATTTGTCAATATCAAATAAAAAAACACAAAGAACAATCTGAATCAAGTCTCCCAGGATGCTCACTTGTGTATATCCAATTGACAATCTCTTGGCATAATCATTTGCAACATGTTGCTTCTCTGTTCCTGTAACAGCATCATGATGCTGAGCAAGAGCCAGAGCATCACCTAAATAATCTGTTGTTGGACCTGATTTGCTTTTCCCTTTATAGAACTCGAGCTGCCTGGCTGCCTGAAAATAAATTGAATTTTAAGAATAAGCATTCTATCAAATGCCACCGCAGCCCATTATCGTAAAAAAAATAGGACATCAGAGCTACCAGGTAATATCCGCTCATCATGCGGACATATCGCTTTAAGGCAGGTCTACTTGTGAAGTAACCTGTCCAATATGCATTAGGGTTATCTGCATATCTGGTCAAAGAAACAATAAGGTCATCCATGAGAACATGAATAAAGTAAACTTAATCATATCAATTATGAATTTAAAAACATACGGGAAGAAATCATTGGTCTTGAGAGGCCATTGCTCGTTTGCAGCATATTTTGCATCAGTATAAATGGAAGGTGTTGAATAAAGAGCATTGATACGGCCATCCTGTAGCATGGTCCAAAAGAACAAGCATGGTGAGTTCGACCATCTAGAGTAGAGAACTACACGGTTTTCTACTTATTTTAGTACTTTGCCAAACAAAATACTTCATTCATAAAATTATATTCTTATCCAACAATGAAAGAATCAAGACATCAAGTGAATCACATGATTCCAATGCATGCTAAAATCAGCATGAGAACATAAAATAACTCAAATGTATTCCACAAACCATAACAAAAAAAAAAGCATCAGGGCTATACACCATAATGTGTTAATTAATGCCATGAAAACTTTCATGATGGAATTAAAAATGGGTAAGTAATTATTCGATTTCAAAAATATCTGTGTTCATCATTAACCTTATTCACATAGTGAATTAATTTGTCCATATTTCTGAACCAACTCTCTGCGTATTGGTACTTGAAGTCTGTTCCCATTGTAAACATGACATGGTTTGTCCTTGTGATATTTGCCTGCAGAAAATAAAGAAACAAATACAACTTAGGATGCAAAGCTGTATTTCAGAACAGAACAGTAATATTAAGTATGAATATTGTAGTACATAAAATTTACAATAATACAAAATACAGATAAGTCAAATTTCAGAGTAGAAAGGACACCCAAGTTGCATCCTCACAGTCACAGGTCATAAAATCTATCACCAAATATACCACAATATCAGATGGCTAATATAAACTAAATAAGGTGAAGTTTGTAGTAGAATTAACCAAAACTTGTGGTCTATATAGCTACAAAGAGAGTACATTGGTACCCAAAAAGAAAGAAGAAAAGAAACATAACCACGATGAGATCCAAATGTACCTGTGCTAGAGCTGCAGCAACAAAATCATTTACTCGTTCTTCAACGTTATAATCAAAAAGAAAGGGATCATCCTGCATAGAGGAAAGCCATGAAGAACTGGCTCCTGCCTAGTGCCTGAGCAACATAGAATAACTCTAATTCTGATGAATTACCTGGACAACAGGGGAGTCATCATCAACCTCAAAGTAGAAGTCACCAGGAGGTGGTTCATAGTTTTTCGGAAAGATGCCAGCAAAGATCTGAAACAACATACAGATTTCCAATTGAACATCACAAGCAAAATAGAATGTTACCTAGGCATTAGGGAAGGGTTCATAAACGGAGCATCAAACTGGAGCTGGAATGCACAGAGAAAGAAAAGGCTACTGACATCAGCTGATGAGCCAAAGCTCTTGGAGCCCCTCCATACAACCTCAAGTTCTTTCGTTCCCTTTCGAGTATCACGATCTTGGTAATCAATCCGGAAGAAGTAGAGAGCATCAAATCCTAACTGTGGCAGATAAAAAACATGTTTACTGAGCCATCTCTGTCATATTTAGTTAGTATGTTTGTCAAAAACTGTAGGCGCAAGTGTAAATTCAGTTAACAGATTTGGTTCCTCTAATTAATAGTTCTGCTGGGTGGTCCAGAAGTGTGTCAATTACATTATGATTGACGGCCTGGCAATCACAAGACAACAGCTCTTATTTTCTTATTGTGTGCTCTATGTAAGTAGATAAACTAAAAATAGAATATCCAGTCCAGGAAAAACAAAGGGTAGAATATCCAATGCTTAGGAAGTAAGGACATTTTAAGCAGCTGCCGAGTAAAAGTTTACTACAACAGCGATACGAACGTTATTTCATAAGTGCAAAGTTCCTCTTATCATGCGAATAGGAAGCATGGAAAAGTAGCAGTGAACCACAATTCGACTTAGTCAAGCCCTTGTAAGCATTAGTTACGATATAAGCGTGAGATATAAGGACAGAACATAAATGGATATGGTTAAAGCGACCTACTTCTGCACCAAGAAGGTAAGCCTGAACCGCGGAGTGGCCAAATGGATCAATCTGCCAGCCAATCCGTGGAATCTGACCAAACTCTTCCTTGATGTACTTGTGCCCGAGCGTAGTCTGATCAATCATGTCGATGTAGTGCACAGTGGCCTCATCATGCATGCACATGCCCCCATTGCTTCAACAACATAAGCAATGTCATTCACTACAGAGCAAAAACAACTTTGGCAATACAACCTACAAAGTGACAGATTCGGAAATTGAAGGAGCATACATCAGTTCCAAACGCCCAGAGCTGATGAGCCCCTTCACCGTATCCTTGATCATGTCATTCTGGTTCCTCCACCATCTCTGGAAGAACGCCTGCAATAGCACATAAACCACTGATCAGAACAAAATTCAGAAGCACTTCATCCAATCAAAGACAGGCCACATTGTGCGACTGCAGTACAGCATTAAGCATTTGGTAGCAGAGTTGATGGAGCTTGAATACTCTGAATCGGCAGCAAGGAACAGAGTCCTGTACTAGTTCCACGAGCCCAGAAATGCTAGCAGAAACAACAAGTAGATGTGCATTGCTTCCTATCCCCAATTTCACCACCAAGCTTGCCACAATCCAATGTCTGACACATCGAGAGTTCGAAAGCTAAGTCACAAACTATTGAATATAATGTTTACCTGCTCGACATAGATGAACTTGCGATTCTCGTCCTTGAGCAGTGCCGGAATGAGCGAATCCAGCACGTTCTGCACGCATGCCCCCTGCAACCAGGAAACAAACAAACAAAATGGATTAAACAAAGCAGAGGCAAACCCAAGTTGACGAACTGAACAGGCTCAGTTTAGAGAATTATTAGCTACAAATCCTCAAATCATTCCAAAGTGGTTAGCAAGCCATTCGTATCCGCCGCCCCCAAAACAAAAACCTCGAGTTCCTCCGACAAATCAGGGAGAACTGCGAGCGACGAAATCGGGGAGCGCAGAGCAGTCGGCCAAGCCCGGCGGAGCCGGCGCCTCACCTGGATGGAGTTGTTGGATCCGACGTAGTACTGGTCGACGGTCTTGAGCCACCCGACGTCGTCGTGGGTGTGCGGCACCACGTGCACGTTGAGCTTCCCGGGCACCACCCCCGCCGACGTGTTGTACGGGATGTACACCGCCTCGCCCACGGCGGTGAGCGCGGCGGCGACGAGGAGGAGGGCGAGTCGGACGGGGCCCATGGAGGCGGGCGCGCTAGAAGGAGTGGAGCGGGAAGAGGAGGAGGAGGCGGCGGCGGTGGTGGTCGCCGGCGAGTGTGGCTGTGACAGTGGCCTGCGACCGGCGGAGGCGGAGCAGCTAAGAAGAAGAGTGAGGTGGGGCCCACCTGGCGGTGGGCGACGCCGCGCGGCGAGCAGTTGCGCACTCACCGTGCCACGTCAGCCTCCGCGGGGGGTGGTTTCTGCAAATGTTGCATGTTCTCCGCTCTCCGGTGGTAGTTCCAGTTTGGCCCTCCTTTTATACCCGAATACCCCGTCGCTATCCTTACCATAATTTGATTCACAAACGTGCCAAAAAATAATAATAATCACGCGACAGAATTGACCACTGCTGTTGGAATTACCGCCTACCTGTCAAAAAAAGTTACATTTGACTATTACTTGGTACTCCAGAATCTATTTATAAAATGCAACCACATTACAAGACAATAAAAGAATCGTTCAAAACAATTGCAGAAATTAACTACTAAAATATAAAGTCATTGATGGTTGGTTTGAAACGCTTGAGTGATCTTGACACATGACGAGTAAAAACCAGTGATGGGTTCTTTGTTATTAAAAGAAGTTTGTAATTTTGTAGTATGCATCAATAAGTCTTCTTGTACGAAGTTGGAGACCACATCTACATTTTAAACTTTCAACAATGGCTCTAGAAATTAGTAGTTCATGTTGATGGCAAATAAAAGAGAAAAGCAACACTGAAATAGATCCAACAAGTTGGGTAAGCGCACGTTCCAAAGGGCACCTATGTGAAATTCATTGAAGTTTGATATAGTTGTACATTTGGAACTGTGGAGCTGGGCTCGAGTGATTGAACATTAGTAGCGTTCGTTTGGATTCACCACTACTAAAATTTAGTCCTAAAGATTTTTTAGCACCAAATTTACTCCTAGAG
>JAZFNS010020006.1:44171554-44188285 GCA_037127165.1 Alloteropsis angusta | reverse complement strand
TGTTGTTCGCGTGTGTTGTTTGTGTGGTGGTGGTGTTCGCTTCGGCGCGTTATGTACCAATGCTTTCTTCTTCTTAAATAATGTGGCAGTGGTCCTGCCTTTTAGTTCCAAAAAGAAGATTTTTTAATTTGATTTTTTTCTGTACGATTTTCTGTGAAATTAGGGGGTGTTTAGATTGGGGGAAACCGGCGGAATTCGTGGTTGGTGAATTTAAACACCCTCTAGAATTTACTGTAGAGGAAGGGAGGGAATACACTGTAGCGGAATTTACCGTAGAAAAGGGGAGAGAATACACTGTTTTTCTGGAGTTTTGGCACTGTTTTCCTGGGATTTTGGTACTGTTTTCCTGGTTTTCCTGGGGAATTCACTGTTTTCCTGGAGTTTTGGTGAAAAACAATGTTTTCCCAGGAATTCATGAATGCAAACACCCCCTTACTATAGAACAGGAAGGTGGAGAAAAACTAAAGAGAGACACGCGGGGCCCGCCTGGCCTCTGATTCCTCGACACGTCCCCCGAGCCCACGAAGCCCACTGTTCCGGGCTTCCGGCCCTCACCCTTTCCACCTTGCGCCTGCCCCTCGCTGACGCAGACATCCCATGTCGCCACCAGCTTTTTCCCAAAACAGCACGAGCCCCATCTACGTATCTCTACGAGCGTGTACCGTAGCCCTACCGTATTTTCTTGGCCCGACTGACAGTGAAATACGAATATCCTTCCGGGACACCCCGTCACGACGGCATCGCTTCTGCTTCTGTGTACTTTTTTTTCTTTTCATTTTTTTTGGCAACGCTTCTGTGTAACTTTTTCCTTTTCATTTTTCTGGCGGTTCCCAATAGCACTAACAATGCAACACTAGGAAGTGTTATATACTCCGTACTCATATTAACCGTTTGTCCATTTAAGAGTATAACGCGAGACACGTCCCATTTGATCGACTATTCTAAGGCTCCATTTAGATCCATCAGCTAAACATTATCTACAAGAGATCCAAACGGGACCAATTAAAACCTGGCTAAATTTTAATTGGAGCTCAAAAGGCCTTATTTCTTTAGCCGGTTGAACCTAGGTAAACCAGCTAAAACACATTTAAAAATGAGATTGATCCTCTCAAAATTAATGCAACAACCATTCATTATTTTTCTATTATTTTTATGAGGCATATCATGGTCCATTATTTTCAATTAGTTGTAAGATCTAAACACCCCGGCTAAAGTTAGCTAGCTAAACTTTAGTTATTGTGGATCCAAACATGCCCTAAGAATATTTGTTGGTTTATATCTCTAGAACACATTGGCGCTTTCGAGTAATCATCCACGGAAAATATTAAGTTTAATATTTTGAAATAAAATATACGTTTCGAATTCGCATTTTGCATACGGATAGTCGTGCACACACTACTACCTGTGTTAGTCCTCAAAATTTAACAAACCCGTATCAAAACAGCTAGTGTATGACCACACCGCATTCTTAAAATGCCAATGTGCCGTCAAACGTTGATGGAGTTACCGTTTGCGAAAGCAGAAGCAACCACAGGGGCTGTTTTAATTCAAGGAAAGCACTATTCATGAATGTCACATCAAGATAATTTTATATACATGAATTATTAAATATAAACGAAAAAAATTAATCCATTACATCAATGGAATGTATTTCACAAGATAGATCTAATGAGTCTATTTAATCCATATTTTGCAATAATAATGCTACAGTTACCGTCCACGAATTATTAGTAAAATACCATATAGTTAACTGTTATTATATTCGTCTCGCGATTTACAGGCTAGATCGGCAATTTATTTTATTAGTACTCTACGTTTACTACTCATAAATGATATATTTTCTTTGATGTGATTTTTCCATGATATGCTTTCCCCTAATTTCAAAAATCTAAACACACTATAGAGAAGATGGGCAAAGCAAAGCACTCTAGCAACAAGATGTGGTATACTCTGGTTTGAGACTGTAGATGTGCTTGCAAGATAGTAATCTACACGGAAGAATTCTTATTACACTGCTCGCTTCTTATTTTTCTGCTTTTTTTTGCTAGAATTCTTATTACATGCTCGCTTCTTATTTTCTGCCTTTTTTTTGCTAGCCGGCCGGCCGTCCGTCTCCTCTGACCAACCACGCGCGTACGCCGTCCAATGGGCATTTAAAAATGGCCACAGCGAAGACACCCTCCCCGCAGGAGGCAGCAGAGGATCCCGCCCCACCCCCAATGCCCCAACACGAATATTTATTGTGCCCACCCCTTGCCTGCAGGAACCAGACAACCCCACCCAGCCCAGACCCACTTCGTCCCTGCCCCAGCCCAAGCCCGCTTCGGGTAATTATTGCGCCACTGACCCTCTTCCTCTTCCTCTTCCCCTCCCTCGCGGTCGGCTCACCCGCCTTCTTCCCCACGGTAACCTCACCGCCGGGTTGAAACGGAGCCGAGCAGGCGGAGCGAGCGAGAGGCTCTGTCACGGCCGGGTTGAAACGCACTCCCCACCGGTCCACCACCACACACCCTCACTCTACCAGAGCCCAGCAGTAAAAAATCGGGGGTGGAGGTGAAGAGGGGAGGGAGCAGCGGCAGAGACTCTTGGGGGAGAGGAGAACGAGGGCCACCGGGCTGCGGAATCGAGGGGAATTCTCGGCGCGGAGCTTGGTCCGGCCGGGAATTCGCCCGACTCGTGCGCCGGTGAGGGGACTGCAAAGGAGAGCGAGCGCGCGGAGGCGCCGTGGATGTGAAGATCTGGTGGTGTTCGCGATGACGTCTTCGGCGGCTGCAGCAGTAGCAGCAGCTGCTGCGCAGGCGTCGAGAGGCGGAGGCGGCGAGGCGGCGCGAGGTGACCCGTGGCTTCTCTTCTCGTTTGCGGGTGTGCATGCGTGCATGCGTGTGTTTGGGTTTGGCGGGTTTTGATGTGGGTTTGGCTTCGGCGGCCTGTGCGCTTGCAGGTAGTGGTGGCGGCGGCGGAGGCAGGGCGGAGGACGGCATGTACTCGGAGCTCTGGAAGCTCTGCGCCGGCCCGCTGGTCACGGTGCCCAAGGTCGGGGACAAGGTCTACTACTTCCCGCAGGGGCACATCGAGCAGGTGCGCGCCCCAATTCGAGCCCCCTCTTCCTCCCTCGCTCTGCGTCTAGCTTCCGGAGCGCCCCGTCTGGGCAGGTGTTTCCGGGGTTCTCGTCGAGGTTTTTGCTGCGTCTCCTGTGATCAGGGCGGTGCTTCCGCGAAGCACCCTTTTGAAATTCCGTCCCGCGCGGTAAATTCTGTTCGCGCGAGGTGCTCTCGTGGAAGTACGACGGGGTTTTCTCCATTTCTCATCGAGTTTTGGGACCTGGGGGTTCTCCAATTTTGGGGGTTCGCTGGCCTGGCGTCGAATCAAGCGCGGTTTTCCCTTGAGCCCTGGAAACCTGAGTTTTGGCGTCCGAATTTTGTGGTGCCGTTGGTTTTTCTTGGTTCCGACTAAAATTTGGTAAGTTTTTGAAATTATAGAAAAAAATTGGTAAGTCTTTTCAGTGGTTTCGTGCAATCTGGACTATACCCTTGCTCTCTCTTCTGAAAGCCTCGGGGATTGTAGTCCCTGAGAAGAAAAATTCGGTGTTTGTGCTGGATCGCTGAGTAGCTCTGGTTCGGAACAATTTTGAGCTTATTATGTGCCTTCTGCGCGTCACGGTGATTAATGCTCAGTTTTTCACTAATTATGGGATATTAGTTTTTCACTTACGAATTTTTTGGTTTCATGCTCTGCTTGTGATGTGTAATTTGACTTGTTGACCTGTTTCTCTGGATTTCAGGTCGAGGCATCGACCAACCAGGTGGCCGAGCGGCACATGCAACTGTACAATCTCCCATGGAAAATCCCTTGTGAGGTCATGAACGTTGAATTGAAGGTACTGTGCACCCTCTCTACTTGCAAATTGTGAGCTTTTTCCCTTCATTGATTTCTGTGTTTGATACCTATTTGTTTGTGTAGGCCGAAGCGGACACTGATGAGGTTTACGCGCAACTTACGCTGCTCCCTGAATCAAAGGTAGGTGATGCTTTTAGCTTTGAGGGTCTTGGCCTGAAGTATTGAATCAAGCATCATTCGTTCATTTGTTTTGTATGTAGTAGCCAGATGAGAATGGCTCTAGTGAGGAGGAGATGCCTGCTGCACCCCCTGCTGCGCCTGTGAGGCCACGTGTGCACTCTTTTTGCAAGACATTGACAGCCTCAGACACCAGCACACATGGCGGCTTCTCGGTGCTGCGACGCCACGCAGATGAGTGTCTCCCGCCACTGGTTAGTTTGCTGGATCTTTGACTTGTTAATGTCGCTATGCTGCAGGTGTAGATTCGCTATAATGTTATTTGTTTCTTGAGTGCCAGTGATCATCTTTGCTTTGCCTTCTTGATCAGGATATGAGCCGTCAACCTCCAACTCAAGAGCTTGTGGCCAGGGATCTGCATGGTGTGGAATGGCGCTTTCGCCACATATTCAGAGGTGATCACTCAATATCTTTGTTATTCGACCATATTCCAGGAACGTGTTGTGCTCTTTGCTCTGTATGCAAGAGTTGCAAACATATTGATCAAGGTTTCGTTTGTTCTCTAGTGTGTAAACATTGTTCTTGTGTGCATTCATGACTCCTTGACTTGACCTTAAATTAGTTTAAATGTGCTTCTGGGTACAATATGTATGCACCATCATACCATACTCGCTTCACTGGAGGGACCAACTTGTGTTTCTAAAACATGTATTTTTAGTTTCTTTCATGGGCCTGCATTTGATGATGCCAGGATAACCATTTAATATTGTCACTTAATGTTTCATCTTACAAGCTTTAGTTTTTAGGACAGGTACTCAAAATTCACCATAAGTGTTTGTGCTTGGCCCATGTTTCAACAGTAGATTGTCATAATTAAGTTGTATCCGTGTTGAAGTTAATCTCATGTACATTTCTGCCGCTTCAGGTCAGCCACGAAGACATCTTCTGCAGAGTGGCTGGAGTGTCTTTGTCAGTGCCAAACGGCTCGTTGCTGGGGATGCCTTCATCTTTCTTAGGTATGTTTTTTTGACACTGATCAACTTTTCATATGAGCTTTTAATCAACTTTTGCTGAGTATGTTTTCCCTTCACCACATAACATGTACGTTCATGTACGTTGCGTGCAGAGGTGAGAATGGGGAGCTACACGTAGGAGTTAGGCGTGCAATGAGGCAGCAAGCAAATGTTCAATCTTCAGTAATATCAAGCCACAACATGCATCTTGGTGTTCTTGCTACAGCATGGCATGCTGTTAACACAGGAACCATGTTCACCATGTACTACAAACCTAGGTTGGTGCTGAACCCTCGATATTTTATACTTGATTACCATTAATCCTTGTGCTATTTTTTCTTATCTAATATGTTGTGCTTTAATTGAATTGCATTATCTTCTCAACTACTGCTTCTCAGGACAAGTCCAGCTGAATTTGTGGTCCCCTGTGATCGCTATATGGACTCACTGAAGCGAAATTACCCAATAGGAATGAGATTTAAGATGAGATTTGAAGGTGAAGAGGCTCCAGAGCAAAGGTAAGCAATTGACTGGTACAATGGTCAATGTTTTCTGCTTCATGGAGATGGTTCCTCTATTAGAAACAACTTGAAACATTAAATTCCTATAAAATTAGGTTCACAGGGACCATTGTCGGCAATGTGGATCCTGATGAAGCTGGATGGGCTGAATCTAAATGGCGCTACCTTAAGGTATTCTTTTCCTCCCCTTTTCAATTGAAGTAGATTAGTTTTGTGGAGCATTGTTGTGATGTACTTTTGTGTTATCCACAGGTAAGGTGGGATGAAGCTTCCTCTATTCCACGTCCCGAAAGGGTTTCTCCCTGGCAAATAGAGCCTGCTATAAGCCCTCCCCCTATCAATCCGCTTCCGGTGCACAGACCCAAGAGGCCTCGCTCTAATGCTGCAGCGTCCCTGCCTGATTCTTCAGCTCCGACAAAAGAAGGTTTGACCTTGTCATGTGTGCAAAACTTGTAGGGTAGTTGTTAATCTTACTAATGCACATGTTTTTATCTCATTGTAGCAGCTCCTAAGGTCACAATGGAGACTCAACAAAATGTTCTACAGAGGGCCTTGCAGATTCAGGATAACGCAACCCCAAAAAGTGGTTTTGGTGATAAAAGTGAGCTGGGCGCTGCTCAGCAGTCAGTCCTGCGACCGTCAGGGTTTGACCGGGAGAAGAATACCATTAGTATGCAGAGAAATCTGGCTTCAGATAGTTGGATGCAGACGAACAGGCCTGAGAGTTACAGTGAGATGTTGCCCGGATATCAGCAACCTAAAGATCTACAAAATCAGCAGGGCTTCTGTTCTTTATCCGATCAGATTGCTGCTGATCCTCCTAACTTCTGGCACACCGTTAATGCTCATTATCAGGATCAGCAAGGCAATCACAATATGTTTGGTGCATGGTACATGATACCTTCAAGTACCGGCTTTGGATTGAACAGACAGACCTATCCAATGATACAGGAAGTTGGTGGGTCTCAGAGTTCTGCAAATGCCAAGTTTGGAAATGGAGTTTATGCTGCACTGCCTGGCCATGGAATTGATCAATACTCAGCTGGATGGTTTGGCCATATGGTACCTGGTTCTCGCATGGATGATGCACATCCACGTTTGATCAAGCCTCAACCTTTGGTTCTTGCACATGGCGAAGCTCAGAAACTGAAAGGCAATTCATGCAAGCTTTTTGGAATTCACCTTGACAGCCCAGCTAAATCTGATCCTTTGAAGTCTCCACCTAGTGTTGCATATGATGGGATGCCACAAACTCCAGCAGCAGCTGAATGGCGGAGGGTAGACACAACTGAAGTAGAGAAATGTTCTGAACCACCTAAGACTCCAAACCAACTTGATTCTCCACAGGCAGATCCTGTCCCACAAAATTATCTTTCATGTCCACAAGCTTCAAGAAGCACACAGTGTAAATCACAAGGTGGATCGACTAGAAGCTGCAAGAAGGTGTGTTTGTTCTTGTCATTGTTACCGAACTTCTCTTTTTAATGCTTGATGTGCCTTCAAATGCAGCTAGGATCCTAGATTGTTAATTCCCTTTTGAATGCTTTTCACATGGTTCTCCAATGATTCGATCTCTTAGTTTTCTACTGTGGGCATGCTAGTAAAGATTGCTTCTGAAGCACCTTTGGATATGTTTATTTGAAATGTTCCATGTCTGTGCTAGACAAACTTACAAGGCCTGCTAATTTACTAATGTAGCTGTGGGACATAATTAAATCTCCACCTTCCTTGCATATTACTCTGTAACTGCACTGTTAGGTGCCATCTGAATGTTGTGGCTGTATGAACTATATCTAAGCATATAACCTTTTACAGAAGCATGCTTTCTTCCCCAGCTTTAATGCTGTCCACCATGATGGTTGATGTGACTGTTCATTTCAGGTCCACAAGCAAGGAATAGCACTTGGCAGGTCTGTGGATCTTACAAAGTTCAAGGGCTATATGGAATTGGTCTCTGAGCTGGATGAGATGTTTGACTTCAACGGCGAGCTGAAAGGTTCTAACAAGGAATGGATGGTTGTCTACACCGACAACGAAGGCGACATGATGCTGGTCGGCGACGATCCCTGGGAGTGAGTAACTGTTGAATATTTCCTCGATTTCTTGGTCCATGTATGAAAGCCAAAATCTTGATTCCCCTTGTTCGCCTGGTCAGCGAGTTCTGCAACATGGTCCACAAGATCTTCATCTACACAAGGGAGGAGGTCCAGCGGATGAATCCTGGCACCCTGAACTCTAGGTCGGACGACAGCCCTGCTAATTCAATGGAGAGGGGCTCTGCTGCTAGGGAGATGCACGGCTGCCTGTCCGTCTCATCCCTTAACTCTGAGAACTGCTAATGCCTTTGCAGCTGGTAATGCAATCCACCTCACTAGCAGCTGGACCTGGCCTTAATTATAAATTTGAACAAAATGATATGTGAAATGCCAACCTTCACTAATCTTTAACTGATTGCTGTGCTTTTTCAGGTCTTTTGAAGTAACAGCAGAGGACAGAAGGAGATGTATCCATAGGTCTGGTAGTGGAGCTCAATGCTTTTTATATGCATTGGATGAGCCCAAAGTACCCTATAATTTATAGCTGGTGCTCGTCCTGGTGGTATAAGTTGAGAGCTTTTTTATGGTACTTGTGTAGTACCAGGTGTTTTAATTTTTTCCACCTCCTAATTAATTTAAAAACTAAGGAAAATAAAGAAAAGATATTTTGGTCATCTTGTTTTTTCCTCAATCACCAGGACGGCGGCTCCCGTGAGGCATTGACCGCTCGTTTTTTCCTGGCGCTGTTTCCATATTGCCGCGAGAGCCGATGATCCCCTATTTTTTTTCCTATCGCTGTTGCCATCGCATCGGCCGCCTGGAGTGTCCGTGCTCCTCTTAGGGCAGCCAGACATAGAGCGGATACGATGGGAGCCACACATGGTCGGGAGCCGGCCATATGAACCACACGAAGTTACCCATTTATTCTTTTATAAATAAAAAATTAAATTTAGTTATGGGTCCCACTAATTTGGTACTTCCTGGTACTTCCGAGTAGAAACTCCTGGTACTACCTGATACTTCCACCGTTAGATTTTGTCGAATGGACGGCTGAAAAAAAAAACAAGCACACTAAAATTTCTCATAAGTTGAACCCTCCCATTCGCTGCAGGTTTTGGTTTCTCTTTTGATGAGGTAAGTTAGTCGGTCGCTTGTCCTACCACACCTAATGTATGCGTAGAACAACTAAGCGAACCCCTCCTGCGCTTTGACTCGGCACTAAGAATTGTACATAGCTGCCCCCTGCATCGAAATCTAATATATTATCTTCGCAATCGACACTCTGATGCCTCTCATACTTAAACGTTTCGCCACTGATTTGCTGTTTGGACTTTGGAGGTCATTCTGCGCTTCTCTGTAGGCTGTGTTGGAGTGTTTCTTCTATGATGTAATTTGAAATTAGAGTCTGTGCTTCAGGTTTCGTTTTAGTCGAGCCTGGTTTGTACTTGCAGAATTGGGAGATTAATCAATTTTTTTTGAACCTAACGGCAGGAGCACTGCCTCATCTTTTAAGAAGGAAGAAATTCAGGATTACATAGGTTCGATTACATAATAACTTAATACAACTCGACTCTCTTAAAGCTATCATAATGACAAACTAGAATTGCCTGGGGGAGCCCACGCCCTCTGACGAAGCTCCATTTCCTCTTTGATTTGCATCAGTACGTCCGTCGGCTGAAGGCTTCTTCCATCGAAAGTTCGCCGATTTCGCTCCTTCCATAGGTTCCACGTGGTGTAGATCATAATTGCTGCCTTAAATCGCCTCTGTTGTTTTGGTAATCCCTTCAGAGATTCAGTCCACCATTCCTCAATGGAGTTGCAATTCGCCGGCACCTGCACTATGTTATCTGTCCATGCGCTGACTAGGTTCCAAACCTGCATTGCAAAGGAACAGCCGAGACATATGTGGAATGCATTCTCTGGGTGAATTCGGCACAAAGGACAGGTGGGGTTGCAAGGCCAGTTTCTCGCGTGAAGTTTATCAGCCGTTAAGATCTTACTGTTGACGAGCAACAAAGAACTTACGCTTTCCTTCCATAGGTGCTTTCCACAAAGCCTGACTGTCAAAACTGCAACAAGAGCCTCCACACTGAGCCAGATATGCAGACTTGGCACTATACTCGCCATTGGCTGTCCATCGCCAGTGCATCTCATCCGGCTGGTCAGTGAAGTGCACATTCTGAACCTTATCCCACAGATTAACGAATTCAGCCATTTCAGCAACGCTTGCCATTCGCCATAAACCCCGTGTCCAGTTGGCATTTGCTATTTCCTCAGATACCTTCCTATGTTTTCTCCAAGCAAGTTTGTACAGGTTCGGAGCTATATCTCTCGGTGCCATCCCATTTAACCAGGAGGAGTTCCAAAATTCAGCTTTGAGACCGTCTCCAATGGTGACCACTGTGCTGATCCTGAACAAACATCTGTCAGTTTCGTTGACGGGTGGCTCTGTGCCCACCCACGGCCTTTCAGGCTCACACCACTGATACCAGAGCCATCTCAACCTCAATGCTCAACTAAACATGTCCAAGTCAAATACTCCTAGGCCACCAAATCTTTTGGGTTTCATAACTCTCCCCCACATCATGAGGCAGTGACCACCATTTGCATTTTCTGACCCCTTCCAGAGAAAAGAAAGTCTGATTCTGTCTATCCTTTTGACTGCCCACTTTTTCAAACTGAAAATAGTCAGGAAATACGTCGGAATTGAGGTGAGTACATTGTTGAGTAGAACCAGTCTACCGGCCTTATTTAGAAATTTCCCTTTCCAGGCTGACAACCTTGCAGCGACCTTATCCACCAGAGGCTGTATCTGCACTCTTTTCAGAGCTTTGATGTGTAGTGGCAAGCCTAAATATTTACAGGGAAACTCTTTGATAGGGCACTGGAAACTGCTCATGACTTGCTGCACAGGGATTGCAGAGCACTGTATTGGATATGCAGCACTCTTCTCCTTATTTACCAAGAGACCAGATACTATTCCGAAATCTTCCAAGATCATGCTTGCTGCCTATATTTCATTACTGTCAGGGTTTAAGAACAATGCTACGTCATCAGCATATAAGCTCATTCTGATTCTGGCTGCACGGTGCTGAACTTTGGTGAGTATTCCACTTTCAGTGGCAGTGTGGAACATCTTGTGCAATGGCTCCATTGCAATGACTCAGTGGGTCTCCTTGTCTCAACCCCGTCCAATGCCTGAACCATTTCCCTCTAGAGCCATTGAGCAGTACTGAAGTTGTTGCAATGGACCACAGGATGGAAACCTAGCTACACCATTTAGTTCCAAACCCCATATGCTGCATAACTTCTAGCAGGTAATCCCATCTGACGCTATCAAATGCCTTTGCGATGTCAAGCTTCAGGAAAATAGATGGTACCTTGGCTTGATGCAGTGCCTTGACCAAATTCTGGGTAAAAAGGAAGTTGTCTTGGATGCTCCTTCGCTTAATGAAGGCACTTTGGGACCTGGACACCAAGTTTTGTAAGTGAGGAGCCAGTCTGTTAGCAAGCAGCTTAGAGAACAATTTGGCAATGCTGTGGGTGAGACTTATTGGTCTATAATCAGTCAATCTCTCTGCATCAGCCTTTTTAGGAACCAGAACAATGTGGGCTGTATTTAGCTGTTTGAAGTGCTGCTCATGCTGGTTATAGAAGTAGGCTACTGCAAGCATCAGGTCTTCTTTAATTACATTCCATGCTGTCTTGAAGAATATCCCTATGAACCCATCTGGGCCAGGTGCCTTTTCATTGGCCATCTCCATTACTGCATTCTGCACTTCTTCTTCACTGAAAAGATGTTCCAGTTCACCTAATTCAGTACTAGCAGCGATACCTATCTGCTCCCAATTCAGAGTGCAGTCTCTCTCAGGTGGCTGACCGAACTGTTGGCTGAAGAAATTATGTATGTGCTGCTGCTTATCTTGGTGAGTGTATAGTAGCCCTCCATCAGCTGCCAAAGATTGTATGTGATTTTTCCTCCTTCTGCCATTAGCTTGCAGGAAAAAAAGTTTGGTCTGGGCGTCTGAAGCTTTAATATAAGTGAGCCTTGATTGTTGTTTTGCTCTTAGTTTTTCAACTGCAGCCATCCCCAAAAATCTGAGTTTAAGATCTGCTCTAAGCTGGATTTCCTGAGAGCTTAGTGGCCTAGATTCTTGTACAATATCCAGGATGTAGATTAGCTTCTTTGCTGCACACAACAGAAGTTTATTCCTGCCAATCTTGTTTCTTGCCCATTTCTTCAAAGCGGTTGTTGTTCTTTGCATCTTGATGTGCAGTCTCAAATATGGATTATGTGGTTGCAGCTCTTTATGCCAATTTTCAGATACAATATCCATATACCCCTGTAATCTGGGCCAGAAAGCTTCAAACCGCATGCCTCTGAACTGATTACCTGTGGCTTGCCCAACTAGCAACAAAGGTGAATGGTCTGACACAGTTGATGAAGTGGCCTGCAGTAAGCAATTAGGCTCCATAATTTCTCATTCAGTTGTACAAAAGGCCCTGTCTATCCTTGTTTGCACAATGTTGTTTGACCATGTGAATCTTCTTCCTCTTAGGCTGATTTCTCTGAGTTCAAGATCATCAACAAAAGATCTGAATGTACCCATCATTCTCCTATTCAGATTGTCACTGCTTTTGTCTTGTGCCTGTAAAACCATGTTAAAATCTCATATGACCATCCATTTTCCCTAAAACATTGCCTAGTACTTCTCAACTCTTGTAGAAATCTTAATTTGTCAGCATCACTTTGTGGAGCATATACCACTGTCAGACCCCACTCCATGAGTGTGGTGGTTGGACTAATCTTTGCAGATACAGAGAATTCCCTTAATATTGGGCCACTGATGGAGTACCAATCTTCATGGACAACAAGTAGTACACCCCCACTAGCACCATTGGAAGGCAAGTACACATGGTGCTTAACAAAGCTGCTCCCCAGAGTATCTCTGATAATGTGCTCATTGATAAGTTCCAATTTTGTTTCCTGCAGACACACTATAGTGCACCCAGCTTGTAAGACCTCATCTTTCACAATTTTCCTTCTGGCCGGGTTGCTCAACCCCCTGACATTCCAGTTCAGGAGCACACATTTTTGATCACTCATTATAAGGATACAGGTCTCGGCGCATAGTAGTTGCTAAACAGCCATCTCTGAACTGAAAGAGCGGCTGTGAACAGTAGGAAGTACAACATCTAAACATCCATCTGTCACGGGGGAGGAGGCCCTCAGCACCCGGGACACATCTAAGAACAACATAAAAAGCAGTGAAAGTAAGATACACGTGTGCTGCAGCTTGCACACTAGGCGAGTGTAGCCGCCTCCCACGCGACCCCCATCGCTCTTCAGACATCAGCATCAGTGACTAATGCCTCCAGGCTATTTGCATCAGCCTGCAAGCCAAACATATCCCTTATGCCAGCCAACATGGTATCATCGGCCGACTCTGCAAACTGTTCAGCAAACTTCGTCTTGGCAGATTCAGGTACGTGATCGTTCCCAGTACTGATCCCACTAGCTTCCAGGAGCAAAGCAGTGGCCTTCTCATCAAGATTCAGGTGAAAGGGAGGACGGCTTTTAGCTGCAGCCTTGTTACCCCTCTTGTGACTCTGCGTGCTTGCTGCGGCCCCTGTTTTCTAGGAAACTTGGGTCTTGCACTTTGGCGCTGGATTGCAGAGCAGTGATCGCTTCAGTGGCACCACAAAGCGTCCCAGCGCTTTGTTCCTGTGGCCAGTCTGCTCTTTTGTGTCCCTGTTGATTCGACAATCAGCGTCGATGAGAGCAGTTCTGGGCCGAGCTTCGTCAGTTGTAGCTGTCAGCAGAGTAGTCGGTTCAACAACAGCAACAGGCGTGGCACAGTCTGTGTCCCTTGTATCACCACTATCAACTGTCAAAGATGCATTGAGGTCAAAACGAGGCTGTGTGCAAGGCCGCTGCTCGTGGGCCGGCCCATAGGGCTTCAGTTGGGCTGAACCCTTGGATTGCATCGCTTCATCACCCATGGCACTGATCAGCGCTGCAGTGTCCCTGGTCCCAGTCTGCAGCTGCCCAGCAGCATCAACCTGCCGCATCTCCTGTAGCTCTAGTGAGTCAGACGCTTCTTGACACCCCTGTGTGCCTCCCTTTGGCCTGATCGCCTCGCACGCCTTCTGCCTCTTCTCTGTCGCTCTGTACATCTTGGCTTCTTCTTGCATGGGGTCCACGCCGCTGGCACGGCTGGGCGGCCTTTCACCAGAAAGGTAACTGTCATTGGCACACAACGGGAAAGTAAGTTGACTAGGGTCTTGCTCCAGCAGTTCAAACGTTGGTTTGATCTTCTCCTTCCACAGCTGGACCTGGTGGGTCCCAGATCGCCGGCTTCCCGGAGCGCCGCCGCCAGCACGCTTGTTCGGACCCCCAACGGATCAGAACTGTCGACCGAGATCATGCGGTCCTGAAGGCGGCACTTGATGCAGCCTGCCAGCGCTCCTCCTACCGGAGCTCCCCCCCAGTCGCACCGTCTCTGTCGCGCGAGGGTGGATCTCTCCTCCACGCACCACCAAGGCGCTCCTGCACTGGCGGTCGACGCAGCTCCTCCCCGTCTGGTACCCCCAGCCGCCAAGAGAACGAATGGCGCACCGGCCACTCCTCCTCCAGCTTGTCATCCGGGTAGCCGTTGATGGCACTGTCAACACTGCGATGAGACGGACTGCGCGGCGGTGAACTGAAGTCGAGCACAGTGTCCAGGTGTATGAGGACATTGTAGTGCAGGAGCTCCGCTGGTCCCTGCCTCATGGGCATGAACGGCACGCCCAGTGCCTCCAGCAAGCTAGCATACTCCTCCTGCGGGAAGGTGATCGGCTCCTCCACCTCAAGTCTTCCTCTCTTCGCAAAACCATCGGGATCTGACGTCCATACCCACAACCGTACACAAGCTTCTTCTTAGGCCCTCTCCATGTCACAGCCTATCTCCTCTATGAACACAAGATTCTTGAACAGTATCGCGATAGTCTCAGGCTGACGGAGATGGCTTGGAATGCCCTCAATGCACAACCGCACACGGTACTTGTATTTGCAAGATGAAGCACTAACCCTTCGGGACCAGGGCAGGAACTGCAAACCTGTGTGGCCGGCGCGAATCGCACCCTTCTGTCGGGCCGCGTTGCGCTGTGCTTGACTGTCGAACTTGAGCAGGAACGAAGCCTCAGACAGCCGCGCCACCCCCAGCTCCAGGGACGGGACGTGCAGCTGCCGAACTGCTTCTCGCCGGACCAGTTCGGTGGGGATCCGGACGCGAGCGTCCAGCTAGCAGCGCAAAGATCTCCAGGCTTCGCTCTTCCTCCTTGATGGCATCCGATCGGGCAACTCCCACCACCGTCAGGTCGGGCCGCTGGGCGGCGGCACCAGGCGTCCAGCAGGCGTAGTCGATCTCCATTGCCGGGCCTTCCGTGGTAGAACAGCCCGGCATTGTCAGTGCAGTAGGCCGGTGCAAGCAGTGGCGCAGGCGACGGCCGGCGAGCAGCTGGGCAGTGACGGGCCTTGTGACCGGATCTGAGACACCTCAGGCACCTCGGAGGGTCCCTGCAGTGAGCTATGTGGTGTCCAGCGGAAAGGCAGTTGAAGCACTTGTTGTTGCCGGCTCGCAGCTTGAGACGTTGGAGCCAATAGTCCCCGGCCTGCCTCCTGGCAGGAGCACCATCAATGCCAGCGGACCGGTCACCAAGGCGATCATGAATGCTCACCCGTCCGCCCGACCGTGCCCATACCGGCGGCCGCTGAATCGGCCGTCGTCGCATGGAGTGCTCATCGAGCCAATCCTGGTGGAGCTTGTCCGGGAAACGCGGCCGAAAAGTCCTGGGCCGCAGTAGAGCTTCCTTGTACGATCTCCCTGCATTGATGCCGCTTGTACCTTTGTCCATGGTGTGCAATCCTTCAGAAACCGTCGGGTCTTGAACCTCCTTCTCCTTGCTGGCAGAAGCTTTCTTCGTCGTGTCCATGGAAACCGGGGGGGCTGGCCGGCTCCGGGTTTCCATCGTAGTGCAGGTCGACGCCCTCACCACAGGGGGGAGTGGCTAGGGAAGGGGAAGGTGGGTTTTTGGGGCTGGAGTGGATGGGGCTAGGGTGCTTCCCCGCCGGCGTGTAGCCGGGCGGCGGGGCAGCGGCATTGGTGGTGGTGGGCGGCGGTGGCAGTGGGCGGTGGTGGTGGTGGTGAGAACCCGCTTCAGTGCCCATCCTTCCGCTGCTGAGCTCTCTACGTGGTTTCTGTAGATTGCTCAGCTCATGTTTGAGATTAATCAATTCCTGCCGGTGCAGCAGAACAATCATGTTCTCTTTCGGGTCAAGGTGGACCGTCTCTTTCGGGTAAGGTTCTGGTTCAGGTGGGCGAGTCGATGAATCCTGGTTGGTCTTGTTGGGTACTGATGAGGAACTACGTGTGGGCTCAGTGGGAGAAGCCATGATGGCATGGGTGTTGGATAAATAGGCAAATACAAACATAAATTTCGAATATAAATCATGTTTAATGGAAAGGCTATCATACAATCCTCTTATACTAGGCATCATAACAACATTATCATACTGTAAGAGCATAGCCTAAATATGTGTACGATAAGGCTACACACAGACAGATCTACTATGCCCAACAAAAAGATAAGTATGAAAGTAGATAGGGTATACATGATGAGAATGTACGATTGGTGGCACTCAAACTTTGAGAAAGGCGAGCCATGGTGAAGAACTTAGCAGTCGTGTGGAGCGCTTCTTGAAAACCTTATTATCTCTCTCTCTCTCGATGTAGGACAAAGGGTTTTGGAGACCTGCTCTCTGATCACCGGTGAACGCTGACGCTTGGGATGGAGACCTGCTCTCTAATTGCCAATGAATGCTGACGTACTGGATGGAGTAGACTATGTTGATGATGCAGCAGCGAGTAGAGACAAAAGTCAAACAAATACATACTATGTTAGGGTTTTCCTAACCTTGGCTTTATTGTATACTATATGGTGTAGTTTTTCCATGAGGGAATGGTCCGTATTTATTGGATGAAAAATCGCACCCCCTCCCTCCCGTCCGCTAGCAATACAGGACTAACATATGATCTAACTGTAAAGTTTGGTGGAACGTGGTTGCCTGCCTAGCAGGTCCACGGCTGCATGTTTATATATGAG
>JAZFNS010020006.1:44041367-44057177 GCA_037127165.1 Alloteropsis angusta | reverse complement strand
TAATATCTGTGATGTAATCCTTTGGATGTGATCCTGAGTTTGTGCTATGGATACAGATGTATGAGAATGATTCGGAGGGGTCCGGGGACTCTGGATAGAACGTTAGACTTAGGTGGATTCTAGTGTGTGACATGTCAATGTGCTTTGCACTACAAATCACGCTTGAGTCCATTTAAGTAAGGCGGTTCTGCCACACTACATTGGTGTGTAGAAGTTTGAAGTTTTTTAAATAATCTAAATGGTATAATAATATAAACCCACATTTTTAAAAATAAAAAAATATTTTTAGGGATG
The DNA here is from genome assembly GCA_037127165.1 of Alloteropsis angusta. Taxonomy (NCBI): domain Eukaryota; kingdom Viridiplantae; phylum Streptophyta; class Magnoliopsida; order Poales; family Poaceae; genus Alloteropsis; species Alloteropsis angusta. The sequence goes on along the minus strand of JAZFNS010020006.1, from coordinate 44,056,883 downwards.
GGTAGTTGGATCACACACCCTTAAAGACCATTTGTAGGGACGAGTGACATCCCACATGCTCCTACAGATGTTGACGAATAAAAATACAAAAGAATAGAATATGATATGTAGACACATGTCATCGTGTAGTGAAGTGGAGAAGGTGGGCGTGAGGCCTGAGGTCAAGGGTTTGAAACCCGGGGACATATGGTCATTTGTGTCAAACATTCTATAGCTTGTAGTAGTCGTGTTGGTAGCTGATTGGATTAAATCGATTTCTAGGAGTAGACCTTGGCCCGCACATGTAAACTCTTTTTGTAGTAGTGCAATTCACGACCCGGATGAAAATTGTCTGAATTTCCGAGGTCACATGTCCTTTACCCTTCTTTTGCCATTATGGCCTACGAAGACATAATAAGTAAGCAAAAGCAAAATTAGAATTACAGTTGTGAACTATTTTTTGGTGGTACAAAATAATACCACAACTGAATACATAATAATAATAAATTCAAAGAAGCGTCTGCCCTACTTAAGAGTGAAGCTTTGTGGCACACAATATCCACCAGGTTTGCAAATTAGACGATAGTGCCGTTACAGAATCGCCATGATATATAGATGAACTTTTTCATTGAAAAAGAGAGGAGAGCTCAAAGGGTGCGAGACGGAGGAACACACAAACAAAGAAATGCATGAATATGGAACGATACTTGTAGATGGGCCTTGGGGCCTCTTACCGTGTAGAGGGGAGATAGGCAAAAGCCCATCCAACAGCGCAGTACAGCTCGCGGGCCAACTATAGCAATTGCTCAAAAGGGCCGAGTGTTTTTATTTTAATTTATTTCGTAGCAATTTTTATTAGCAGTATTTTTTTTCTCCAGGCCCCAAAGGCGGTTTCCCTCTCTCCCACGTGCCCCCTCCGGCCTCCGCGGACGCAGTCCACGAGCACCACGTCTCCCCGTACCGCCTCCAGTCCGTGCGCCGCGCCCACGGGCCCACAGCGCCCGCCGGCTCACGCTAGCCACCGCGGCGCACGCTAGGCCTATAAATAAAGCCCCACACCCTCCCTTCCCACCCAGACGCACCCCCCTTCCTTCTTTTCCCCATCCCAAACCCGCCGACGCAGGCGAACCCATCTCGTCGGGCACTGGTCGTCGGCGCCGCCGCGCGCGTGGGGAAGTGGGGTCGACATGGACGCGAGGTTCCCGCACTCGCCGGTCGAGACGGCCAAAGTGGAGCTCGTGCAGTTCGGCGTCCTCAGCCCCGACGAGATCGTAATGCCCCCTCGCTCGCTCGCCCCACCTTTCTGCTTGAATTTGTTTTTCGAATTCGAGCGGGTTGGCTGGTTTGGTGGGGGGATTGGGGGGTTACGGGCTTGTTTCTAGCTTGTGGGGTTGCTCTGATGAACTTGGATTTGACGGGAGGAGGCTAATTGGACACCTCGGATGTGACTCGTGAGGGGGTTTGCGTGGGTTCAGCTTTACGGATACATGGTTGGTCGAGCTGGTGCTCGTAGATTTGGGGAGCCTAGAACGTGCGCAACTAACTGAACGAATAGGAGTGCCCTTAAATTTAAGCAAATTTGGGAAAAAGTGTTGCACTGTTGCTGTACTGTGCAGATTTGTATGGTTTGGTTCGAACTGGTTTGCAATTGTATGGGTTGTTGAGTTTGAACACTTGTACTCTGCACTATAATTAAAATTCAATAGTGCTACTCTGTACTGGAAAATTTGACCAAAAGAATGAACTGTCAGTGACTTGGGACTTGGTTTTCGATAGAGCTACTGTACTGAAAAAATTGACCAAAAGAATGAACTGTCAGTGACTTGGGACTTGGTTTTGTGCCCTTCCTATTTACGCAGTTCCAGGAAATTGTTGTACTATGTTGCTGTAACTGTGGAGGCTTATGATTTGGTTCGAACTGATTTGCACTTGTGTGGATGGTCGAGTTTGGACATTGCACTTGTACTCTTTAAATTCAGTAGCGGTTGTTGGCACTACAAGCTTTAACCTATCATTCGGAACCACTGTTGTGATTTGTCCTGGGAGGTTGAACTTCGGTTTCGTGCATATCTGTATATGGGTATAGTGATGAACTTGACTGTCTTTGACTTCAATTCTGTCAAGTTAAAATGCAACTGAAAGTTTAAATTGGAAAGTACAAACAAATGGTTATGTTCGGTTATAACTACTCCAGTACAGCTGAAACACAATATTAATGTTACATAATGATTAAGTGAAATTGATGATGATTTTAATAGTTTTCCTTATTAGTCTCGGTTGCACTGCTTCAGTAGAAAGAAATGTCAGTGCATTTGCAGTGCCTGGACAAATTCAGTGGGTTTAATTTAATGGTGACTTATAACCGTGTCTTCCAGAGGCAAATGTCGGTGGCGCAGATAGAATATGCGGAGACTATGGAGAAGGGGAAGCCGAAGACTGGCGGGCTTAGTGACCCTCGGATGGGGACTATCGACCGGAAAATCAAGTGCGAGACATGCATGGCTGGGATGGCAGAGTGCCCAGGCCACTTCGGTCACCTTGAGCTGGCCAAGCCGATGTTCCACATTGGCTTCATCAAGACTCTACTTTCCATTATGCGCTGTGTCTGCTTCAACTGCTCCAAGATCCTTGCAGATGAGGTACCCCTTGGTTTGTAACATAGGATGTGTGTGAGTGTGTCTGTGTGTGTGCACGTGTTACCTGAATATGGAAAGGAGTTAAGATTTAATTTGAAACACACTTAACTCGTAAAGAGCCTCCTGCATCCTGACCATGATATTCCCAATTCAAATTGTCTTGTTCTTAGTACCTCACTAAGCTCTGTTCACGGTTTGCTATTTTCCACAGTAGCCATGTCTATTACCCCCCAAAAAACCTTGTAAAGACAGTATCATGCTGAACACACACTGGTATTGTTTTATCTATAATCTATGGCCCTCCTTAAGATGCATCTGCAAGCATACTATTCTTTAATGTAGGAGTATAAGAGTCGTGCAAAGAATAGAAACCACACTATTCTTTAATATATTATGCATTTGTAATATTACCTTCCCTAGCTCCACAATATCTGGTGTTTTGTTTGCATGAAACAATCAGAATTATTAAATATGTCTGTGAACCAACTGTGGTCACAGTCACACACAATATCTATTGTTGTGCATAAAACATTCTGAATACCTAAATCTGACCATGAGCGGTCTGTGGAGCTTTTCACAGAGTTCTATGTAGCTGTTGGCCTGTTGCCACATGTTTGGCCACTCTGCATTGTCATCATGTTATTTAACATGAATACTTGTGTTACAGGATAATAACAAGTTCAAGCAGGCTCTGAAGATCAAGAACCCAAAGAATAGGTTGAAGAGAATATATGATGCTTGCAAGAGCAAAAAGTTCTGTGACGGGTTTGACGACCCTGGCATTCGGGAGCATCAAGATACTGATGAGCCTGTAAAGAAAAGAGGCGGTTGTGGTGCTCAGCAGCCAAATATTACAGTTGACGGTATGAAGATGGTTATGGAGTTTAAGGCACCAAAGAAGAAAAATGATGATAATGAGCAACTCCCTGAGCCAATGGAACGCAAGCAGATTCTCTCTGCTGAGAGGGTATCCATATAATTATTGAATTCAACAATTGTGTATTAGAAAATTACTGCAATCATGTGTTTTTTCTTACATGGCTTGTTTGATCAGGTCCTTGACGTTCTCAAACGCATAAGTGATGAGGACTGTCTTCTGTTGGGCTTGAATCCCAAATTTGCCCGTCCCGATTGGATGATACTCCAGGTTCTTCCAATTCCTCCACCCCCTGTTAGACCAGCTGTCATGATGGGCACTTCTTCTAGAAGTGAGGTGAGCTTCATAACATAAATTATTTTGTGTCCAGTGGTACAATGCATGGATTGATTGCAAGTGCTTGTAGAGTTGTAGCTCACCGTTATCTTCTTGGCCTTTCTACTTCTTACAGGATGATTTGACTCATCAATTAGCTATGATAATTCGGCACAATGAGAACTTGAGGAGGCAAGAGAGAAATGGAGCTCCAGCTCACATTATATCAGAGTTTGCTCAGTTGTTGCAATTTCACATTGCTACATACTTTGATAATGATCTTCCCGGCCAACCCAGGGTAAGTAATCAGGAAAGTTGTGCTGCATGTCGTTACTTATTAAATCAAATGCCTCAATTGTTGCAATTTCACATTTCATGTTACTTTGATATCACGCAAAGTTACCATTTTCTGTTTCCCCCCAAATGAGCAGGCCACACAGCGTTCTGGAAGGCCTATCAAATCAATTTGCAGCAGGCTGAAAGCAAAAGAAGGCCGTGTTAGAGGAAACTTGATGGGGAAGCGAGTTGATTTCTCAGCCCGTACTGTTATCACACCAGATCCAAATATTAACATTGATGAATTAGGTGTGCCATGGAGTATTGCTTTGAACCTGACATATCCAGAAACTGTAACTCCATATAACATTGAGAGGTAAACTAATTTACTGTTATTGAGACAAGTTATGTAACTATGTTTTTTGCTGATAACTTGCACTCAAATCTAATGATCTCAGGTTGAAAGAACTCGTAGAATATGGGCCTCACCCTCCCCCAGGGAAGACAGGTGCAAAGTACATTATTAGGGAAGATGGTCAGAGGCTTGATCTTCGTTATGTGAAGAAAAGCAGCGATCTGCATTTGGAGCTTGGTTACAAGGTGAGTACCGATTTCATTGTAGTTGTAGCACTGATGCTTTTTTTTGTAGTCCCATCTAAATGTTCTATTTACCGTGTTGTGCCGGATCACCCAGGTGGAGAGGCACCTGAATGATGGAGATTTTGTTCTTTTCAATCGGCAACCAAGTCTACACAAAATGTCTATAATGGGGCATCGTATCAAAATTATGCCCTACTCAACTTTCCGGTTGAATTTGTCTGTCACTTCACCATATAATGCTGATTTTGATGGTGATGAAATGAATATGCATGTTCCCCAGTCGTTTGAGACCAGAGCTGAAGTTCTAGAGTTGATGATGGTGCCAAAATGTATTGTCTCTCCACAATCAAATAGGCCTGTGATGGGTATTGTCCAGGACACGCTGCTTGGGTGTCGCAAAATCACCAAAAGGGACACTCTCATTGATAAGGTTAATACAAATAAAATCTACTTACCTTTCCAGTTTTATTTCCTGTTAAGTTTTATTGTTAAATGCTGTGCTATTCATTTCAGGATGTATTTATGAACATCCTGATGTGGTGGGAAGACTTCGATGGAAAGATTCCTGCTCCTGCCATCCTGAAACCAAGGCCTATTTGGACTGGGAAACAAGTTTTCAATCTCATTATCCCCAAGAAAATAAATTTAATACGATTTTCTACATGGCATTCTGAAAAGGAAGCAAGATTCATTACTCCCGGTGATACTGTGGTCAGGATAGAGAAGGGAGAGCTTTTATCTGGTACACTTTGCAAAAAGACTCTTGGAACAGGCGCTGGAAGTCTTATTCATGTTATTTGGTAACTATGCTTCCATTAACTTTTGATAAACAAGTGCATGGTTTAGTAATTTCTCATTTGTATATACTAAACAAGTTTCATGTTTCATTTTAATTTCTTTGCAGGGAAGAGGTTGGTCCAGATGCTGCACGCAAGTTCTTAGGTCATACACAGTGGCTTGTCAACTACTGGCTTCTTCAAATTGGTTTTAGTATTGGAATAGGGGATACAATTGCAGATTCGGCCACCATGGAGAAGATTAATTTGACAATTTCTAAAGCTAAGAATGAGGTGAAGGAGCTCATTAAAAAAGCACATGACAAGAAGCTGGAAGCTGAGCCAGGACGCACAATGATGGAATCATTTGAAAATCAAGTAAATCAGGTAGTTCTTTGCCTCCTTAATTATCGGTTACCTTTTGTTTTATAGGTCTTTCAGTCAAACAAGAGCATTAGCCCTCTCAGTTGATTTGTTTAACTTCAAACCATTCTGTTTTGGTTCCAGGTTCTCAACAAGGCTCGTGATGAGGCTGGAAGCAGTGCTCAGAATAGCTTGTCTGAAAGCAACAATTTGAAAGCTATGGTCACTGCAGGCTCGAAAGGCACTTTCATTAACATTTCGCAAATGGCTGCTTGTGTTGGACAGCAAAATGTTGAGGGAAAGCGGATCCCATTTGGTTTCAGTGGCAGGACATTGCCACATTTCACGAAAGATGACTATGGTCCTGAAAGTCGTGGATTTGTGGAAAACTCTTACCTTCGGGGTCTGACACCGCAAGAATTTTTCTTTCATGCTATAGGTGGTAGAGAAGGTTTGATTGATACGGCTGTGAAGACTTCTGAGACTGGGTATATCCAACGCAGGCTTGTGAAAGCTATGGAGGACATCATGGTGAAATATGATGGCACTGTAAGAAATTCCTTGGGAGATGTCATTCAGTTCCTATATGGGGAAGATGGCATGGATGCTGTTTGGATTGAAGACCAGAAGTTGGACTCTTTACAGATGAAAAAGGATGAGTTTGATAATTTATTCCGCTATGAACTGGATGATGAGAACTGGAGGCCTAACTACTTGCTCCCTGTTCATGTTGATGATTTGAAGACCATAACTGAATTCAGAAGTGTTTTAGAGGCAGAGGTTAAGAAGCTAGAATCTGATCGGTTCCAGCTTGGGACCGAGATTGCTACAAATGGTGTTAATACGTGGCCTATGCCTGTTAACCTCAAGCGGCTTATCTGGAATGCCCAGAAGACATTCAAGATTGACACCAGAACATGTTCGGACATGCACCCTATGGAAATTGTGGAAGCAATAGATAAGCTGCAAGAAAGACTTAAAGTTGTGCATGGTGATGATGCTATGAGCATTGAGGCACAGAAGAATGCAACTTTGTTCTTTAATATCCATGTTCGTGCGACATTTGCAAGCAAGCGGGTCTTGAGTGAATACAAACTTACAAGGGAAGCATTTGAATGGATTATTGATGAGATTGTGTCTAGGTTTTCTCAGTCTTTGGTGGCCCCTGGTGAAATGATTGGATGTGTGGCTGCGCAGTCTATTGGGGAACCAGCGACTCAAATGACTCTTAATACCTTCCATTACGCTGGTGTCAGTGCCAAGAATGTTACTCTTGGAGTTCCCAGGCTGAGAGAAATCATTAATGTTGCCAAGAAGATAAAAACTCCATCACTGTCTGTTTACCTAAAGCCTGAGGTAAAAAAGGAGAAAGAATTGGCTAAGAATGTCCAATGTGCTTTGGAGTATACCACACTGCGCAGTGTGACCCATGCTACTGAGGTTTGGTATGACCCTGACCCTATGGGAACCATCATTGAAGAGGATGTGGAATTTGTCCACTCGTATTATGAAATGCCTGACGAGGATATTGATCCGGATAAGATTTCTCCTTGGCTCCTGCGCATTGAGCTTGATCGTGAGATGATGGTTGATAAGAAGTTAAGCATGGCTGATATTGCTGAGAAAATCAATCGTGAGTTTGGTGACGACTTATCATGCATATTTAGTGACGATAATGCAGATAAGCTTATCCTTCGTCTGCGCATCACAACTGATGAAGCTTCGAATGGAGATATGCAAGATGAGTCTGCCGAGGATGATGTCTTTCTCAAGAAGATAGAGGGTAACATGCTGACAGAGACGACTCTTAGAGGCATTCCTGATATTAACAAGGTTTTCATCAAACAGGTTAAGGTTAATACATTTCATGAAAATGGTGGTTTCAAAGTAATTGAAGAGTGGATGCTTGATACAGATGGTGTTAATCTTTTGGCTGTCATGTGCCATGAAGATGTTGATGCTACAAGAACAACAAGTAACCATTTGATTGAAGTAATTGAAGTTCTTGGAATTGAGGCTGTCCGTCGGGCCCTCTTGGATGAACTTCGGGCTGTCATATCTTTTGATGGATCGTATGTAAACTATAGGCATCTGGCCATTCTTTGCGATACAATGACATACAGAGGTCACCTGATGGCTATTACAAGGCATGGTATCAATCGCAATGACACAGGACCTCTTATGAGATGTTCTTTTGAAGAGACTGTGGATATCTTGCTTGATGCTGCTGTGTATGCTGAATCTGACTACCTGAGAGGTGTCACTGAGAACATTATGCTTGGCCAGCTTGCTCCTATTGGTACTGGAGGCTGCACACTATTTCTGAATGACCAGATGCTGAAACAGGTCATTGAACTTCAACTCCCAAGCTACATGGAAGGTTTGGACTTTGGTATGACACCAGCACCTTCACCCCTGTCTGGAACACCATATCATGAAGGAATGATGTCGCCAAGTTATCTGATGAGTCCAGACTTCAGGGCTTCCCCCATTGATTCAAATGCTTCGTTCTCGCCTTATGTCAGGCATATGGCATTATCACCTGCCCCTTCACAAGGTTATTCTCAATATTCAGGAGGATACAGTCCATCTCCATGCCCTATCTCAGATAACAGTTACAACCCCACTTCTCCATCGTACACTCCTGTATCACCAAGTTATACTCCTATTTCTAGAGGATACACTCCTGCTTCACCGCTTGATGTCCCTACTTCAACATCATATAGTCCAGCAAGTCCAATTTACTCACCCACAATTCCAGTTTACACGCCGGCAAGCCTGGTTTACTCACAGATTCCTTCATACTCGCCCACAACTCCGAGTTACAATCCTGTATCTCCTAGCTATAGTCCCACTTCGCCAGTCTATAGTCCAACCACAGCAACATATAGCCCTACATCTCCTGCATACACCCCCACAGCGCCTTCATATAGCCCAACATCACCATTCTATAGCCCTACGTCTCCGTCATACAGTCCTTCATCGCCCTTCTATAGCCCTACGTCTCCATCATACAGTCCATCGCCCTCATACAGCCCAACATCACCTACATACATCCCAACATCGCCAAACTACAGCCCAACTTCGCCAAACTACAGCCCAGCTTCACCTACATACAGCCCTACCTCACCTGGTTACAGCCCGATCTCACCAAGTTACAGCCCAACATCGCCAAACTACAGCCCAACTTCACTGAGCTACAATCCTTCGTCTGCCAAGTATTCTCCGAGCACTTACTCTCCAAGCAGCCCAAGGATGACCCCAGACAGTCAGACTTCTCCAGACTATAGGTACTGACAGTTTAAAGAGTTGCAAACGTATCTTTGGCAACTGAAAACCGTGCTTCCTTTTTTGATCTGTGTTCATATATGTATGTATTGATTGTTTGTATTACTGTTTTCGATTTCAGCCCAACTTCACCAACATACTCACCGACTTCACCAACGTATTCACTACAAAGTCTGTCATATAGCCCAACCAGGTGAGCACTACGACTTCACATACGTATTCACTACGAAGTCCATTTGTGCCCCATTTCAGTCATATGTTCCTTTGTTGGAGGTTTTAGTGTTTTCTAACACATTGCCTCATTTGTGCAGCCCAATTGATAACACTGGAGGACCTAGTCCAGATTACAGCCCAACTTCTCCAAATTACAGGTAATCTAACACAACATTATGAATATATCACCTGCCTGTCCTGGAAGACATCATTAGTCACATTTTCTGAGTGAGTTCCCACTGTGAAATTCTAGCCGAAGTGACTCCCCCAATGAGCCAGGCTACTCTCCAACACTCCCTCGCCAAGACGACGATAAGGACAGTGAGAGCACTTGAAGATTTGAAAAAAGATCGTTGATGTGGCTGCAGGGGAAAAAAAGAGTCAATCGCGCTACACTTCTGCTTCTTTGAGTTCTTTCTGATTCTGTACAGTTGAGGACTGAGCAGTGTAAATGAATGGATGAAAACCAATATGTCTTGGTTCTCGAACTCTTGAAACTAATGTAGATGTTCAAACGGTGTCTTGCAGGAATTGCAAAATTGTATTTGCTGAACATTCTCTCTAAGAGACTAGGAGCAAAAATTATGGCCTTCGTGGGAGTCATCCAGAAATCTGTCTGAAATTCATTCGCAGATATCTTTTCCATATGCATTTCTCTGTTACCATTGTAGTTTCAGATACCATAATGATAAAAATAAAATCACAATGAAACTTCTTGATGGTTTTAAACTTTTCCATGATTCATGAATTCTTTTTTCCCTAAACTCCCGATGCATGGATTCAATGTAGAACTCAGAATCATCTTTTTCTTGTGAACTCAATACTCGGAAGCACTTGGAGTACTTGCATTTTTAAGAGCCGTTACAAATCAAAATGCAAACTCTTAAGAGCTGCTAGTTTATTGGTCCACAGTGCTTACTTCTGTTATTTTCCACTTAACTATACATTTATCTTTCTGGCTTGACTATATATTCTGTGTGGCATGAGACCTAGGATTAGGCCAAATTAGATTGCATCTGAATTAGGTATGAAGTCACCGAGCCTGCCTGCCAATAGGATCCCACATCGCCACTTCTGATGGACATAAACTTGTTTGGAGAAAGTAGAAACTAGGTAACACATTTTTGTAACTCTTCCATGCTGCAAGTTTTGGATAGTTTCGATCTTATATGATGATATTCAGATGAGATTCTGAATTTATTCTTCTAGTTTTTACAATGGTTAAGTGGAGAAATGTTTAATTTATTTCAGGTCATACAGTTCAACAGTATGGAAACCTGCTATCTTAGAGGACTGCTTCCCTTCTTTTCCTTTAGCAGTAAGCTGATTTACGAATAAAAGGTTTCCTTCTTTAATTGAAATAGCGTTCAGTTCAGCACAATTATTTTGACCCTTTTGTGTAGGGTGAAAATGCACGCATATCATCCCTTTTATTAAGTACAGTGCCTATGTTGTATTCGATCACTATATATTTGGATCGGACTAGAAGAATAAATTCTTGGACACAAATATAGTTTGGGGCCTCTGAACATTACTTATTGGTAATTTTCATGTTCCTGTTTATGTAATCAAATCATAATGCAGTGAAAGAAACTTTCCATTATTTGCATCAAAATTTTACAAATGCATCGACATTCTAGGATTGCATCATGTAGTGAAAGAAACAGAACATTCACTTCTCCTAACTCATTCACGACCAGTATGACCTGAATCTCACTTGGAATAAATTAAAAAGGAAATAGTGCGACGTCCAGTACTCAGCTCATGAGCAGGCGATGGTGGATGAGACGGGCTTCAAGCTGAACTCGGATCTCCACGCGTACGAGAACTTGACGGCATAGTCAGGGCCCATGCCGATGGAGCGGCCGCCATTGATCGTTGCCATCGATGCTGAGCACGTCCGGGATGATCCCCACCGAGGACGTCAATCCTGGCCAGGACAGCTTGATGTTTCCCTGCGTGCAGATGCACCGGTTCTCCACCGTCATCGTGTACTTGGTGACGCCCTGGACGCCTGACGACTCGGCGGTCTGGGTGACGGCGAGGTCCGACAGACTGCAGTGCTGTGCATTTCCTGCCCACACGCACAAAAAAGAGTTCAGCATGATGATACGGATTCAATCGACGGGAGATTGGGAGAAATGCATGTGTGGGTGGGTAGGACATGTACCTTGGAGGCAGAGGCAGATCATCAGTAGAAAGAAGAACGCCAAGAACTTTATCAGCATCTTGCCCTCCATTTTTCCACTGCCGTGTCTTCTTCTCTGCAAAACTTGTGTGTTGTGTGGTACATGGTCTTGGCAAGGTTATTGTGGATGCGGCAAGATATCTTTGTGTGTGAATGTATTGTGCGATAATATCCTACCATTCCCGCTTGCAAGCAGGAGGAACAGCGGACAGATTTATGAATTAAAATCTTTAATTTGTTTCCTTATTATCCTCTCTCTCTAGGAGGTACATCAGGCACAATTTTCGAATTCGTGTACTAAAGGAAAGCCTAAATCCAATTTGGGAAACGGTAATGCTACGATTCAGAAGTCCGATGCATCGGACAGGCATAGACGGGCAGCCCACACGCGACGCCCCCTACCCATTCCTTTCCTCCACGTGAGTGGGCCCCACCACGACCCTTGTCTTTTCTCTTCCGGTGATTTCTTCCCCATCAGCCAAATCCAGCACCACGGACCTCACCCCGATGCCCCGCGGCCATGGAGGCCGCCATTCCCGGAAGCTCGCCCCGCCTGCCGTGAGGCAGCTCACCCTGCTCGGAGCTCGCCGTTTGTATCCTCCCAGCGCGGCCCCAACCTCGACCTCGTCCCCCGTCCCCGCACAGCCATCTGCCATGGAGGCCCCGTACCCCGAAGTTCACACCCGCGCCGCTGGCCGTGGAGGCAGCTCGCCGTGTCCGGAGCTCACCAGCCATGGAGGCCGCTGTGCTGAGAGCTCGCTGTCCTCATGCTCCTAGGAGCCATGCCTCCCTCCTCTCCGGATCTGCCTCCGTGCCTTCCGTCGCTGAAACCCGATGCCGCGCGCGGGCCCTCTGAGCCGGCCCCGCTCCACGCCACCTTGTCGTCGACCGCCGCTCTCCCGCGCTCCTCGCCCCTGTTGCGCGCTTGCCCTCGCCGGGATGCCGAGGCGTGGTCGCCGCGCCTCCCTCTGGTCCCTTCTCCGTGCCACCCCTCGTCGGGACGCCGCGCCAGCACTCGGCGGCTGCGTAGGGTAATGATGAGCCCCGCGCGGGCATCAGCACGTGAGGGCGGCCTCGGGAACTTCCATGTTGATGTTGCAAAATAGATCATTTTGTTGTGACGTTGCATATGTTTACNGCGTATGTTGCAAGTGTGCTATCTGGATGTTGCATTTTTACTCATGTGCTCCACTATTCTCCAGCATAGTTTTCCTCATATTATGTTTTATCCTCATGTTGCAAACATGTATTTCATATGTTTCGGATGCTCAAGACCAATGTTCCAAGTGTTCTATGTTGATGTTGCAAAATGGATCTTGATGTTTTGATGTTGCATATGTTGCAAAGTGTGCTATTGGGATGTTGCATTTTTAACGAGAGATTTGTATGTTTCAATCAATGTTGGCGGTTTTTTTCTCATTTTTCAATTGATTGCTTTCAACATGGAAATATTTTTTTTCAACATGTTTGTTGATGTTGCAATAGTTGATTTTAGATGTTGCAAATATTAATTTTCTATGTTGCGTACACTGCTTTCGAATGTTGCGACAAAGTACCGGACCGTCCGATGGGAAACATTCCCATCGGACATCCGGCGCTAGCAGCTCCGTTTGGGAAAATATATGGCATTGTTTAAGGGTCAATTTACCCGAACACTATGCATAGTACTAGACATCTTATGAACTTTAGAACAGATTAATGAAAATGTAAAATGACCACGTCTACCCTTCTTTATTAGCCATATTTAGCATGAATGTAAAATGGCTGTTCAGGACGGGCCTACATTAACATGAGTCACTCAAATTTTTTTTCCAATGTAAATTAACAAATTTTCACCACGTTGAAATTTACAAAATTCGAGAGTGCCTTCACTCAAGATTTGGTTTAGGTCTGCCCCTTTGTGTGGTGGTGGGAGTGTATATTTTGTAATTAACATCTGACACATATTGATATATAGTTTTTTGCACTACAAGGTATGGGGTTGACCAGCGAAAGTGCAACAGTTAATCCATCAACCTCTCCATTTGTTAGAAAAAACTGAAATGCAATGCTCGCAGCCTTGTGGCATCTCAACACGTATAAATCGCATGAAGGGGAAGGGATGCAAACGGCCGTGAACGGAAAGAAATCGGAAATATAGTGTTTGGGAAATTTGCTCCGTAAATAACGCCATAAATTTCGCAAATTGTATTAAAGCTTTGCTTTAGTACGCTAATGCATAAACCTGTCTGTTGTAGCCCCTGGAGAGAGGATATACTTTACCAGGAAACAGATCAAAGAATTAACTAATACCCATCAAACCGGGGATGTTATGATACGACTGCATCATAAAACATGCATCGGAATGATATTTTGCCCCATCCACCGGGCAATCTACAAGTATATATACCTTGTCAAAATTGCGAACAATTACAGAACAAACAAGTTTTGCAGAGAAGACAGAAGACACGGCAGTGGCAAAATGGAGGCCAATATGCTTATGAAATTCTTGGCGTTCTTCTTTCTACTGATCTGCCTCTGCCTCCAAGGTACATGTCCTACCCACCCACGCATGCATTTCTCCCTCTCTCCCGTTGAATCCGTATCATCATCATACTGAACTCTTTCGTGCGTGTGGGCAGGAAATGCACAGCATTGCAGCCTGTCGGACCTCGTCGTCTCCCAGACCGCCGAGTCGTCGTCAGGCGTCCAGGCCGTCACCAAGTACACGGTGACGGTTGAGAACCGGTGCATCTGCACGCAGGGCAACATCAAGCTCTCCTGCCCAGGATTGACGTCCTCGGTGGGGATCAGCCCGGACGTGCTCAGTGTGGATGGCAACGATCTCTGCACCCTCAATGGCGGCCGTTCCATCGGCATGGGCCCTGACTATGCCGTCAAATTCTCGTACGCGTGGAGATCCGAGTTCAGCTTGAAGCCCGTCTCATCCACCATCGCCTGCTCCTGAGCCGAGCACTAGGCATCGTTGCACCATTTTTGTGCCGAGTGAGATTTAGATAAAAAAAGAATCTACGGGCCGTGAGTGAGTTTGGAGACGTGACATTTTTGTTTCTTTCACTACGTAATAAAATCCAAGATTGTTGATGGATTTGTAAAAAAATTTATGCAAATGGAAATTTTGTTGGCTCTTGGGGTTCTGTTACATTTTTAATATATATGGTCCTGACACATTCCACTATATGGGAATTTTATTTTTACTGCAAAAAGAAAATTATTTATCTATGTAATTCTGTGGGGCTTTGGACACATGCCTTAGAGCATCTCCAAAAGATCCTACTTAAATTTAGAGATTAAGGCCAGTCTCAGTGCAAGTTTCATCGCACGGTTACGACTCCAAAACTAGATAACCGTGTAGATTGAGTTTCATAGGGATAAAACTCCTCTCACATTTCATAAAACTCACTTCTCTATTTGCCACATCAGCAAAATTTATAGTATGAAACTCTCAAAGAAGATTGGCCTAAGAGACTAGCTTAAAAATAAAAACTCTCTAAACTAAGGGGTAAACCAACAGGCTCTCTACAACAGGCATAAAGCTCGGTTTCAACCCTATATTTGAGAGTAGGCTCAAACCTTGGTACTCTCTTGTTGTGTGAAACGGTGTAATCAGACAGCTCTCAAATCTGGATATGGATTGGGGATGGTTATCGATAAAATACCCATTCAGTAGCTAGATCTGAATATGGGTATGACAATATCACTATCGAAAACTGCGACTTTGCCGTGTGACCGCGGCGCACGGCAAAAGATTTTGTGGATTGAGCCAGCCTCCCTTATTACTAAAACTGTAATTGAACAGGCGTCTCTTTTGGTTTTGTGGATCTCAACCTATCATTCTAGGTCTGCTTGACGCGCCACCTAGCCATAATTGCAATACCTTTCAACAGTGGCGGGCCCAGGATTTTGACAATGGGTATTCAAAATTTTCAAAGGGTAGAATTTTTTTTTAGCCTAAATCACATATCTATAACACATAATTGAGTAAAAGCATAATAAAAATGGTCA
>JAZFNS010020006.1:43610780-43622543 GCA_037127165.1 Alloteropsis angusta | reverse complement strand
ATTCATCTATCCAAGGCCCATTATNAAAAGTTCAGCTTTGTAAGGCCTATTCCTCGTTTCCATGTGTATTTAAGGCGTCAATCACTTCGTCAACCGGTTTTGCATTTAATTATGCCTCGGGAAACAAATGATGGCTTCTCCGATTAGGTGAGGTAACGAGGAATTAAATGATGTTGGGGTTTAACGAGGATAACTAAATGCTTGTACAGCCCAAAGTTTTCCACCTTGGTCTTTGAGTCCATAACGTATAGGCCTTGGATAGATGAATGGAGGGAGTACGTACCATGCAATGCATATGCATGCATCCTACCGGCCTGTCTCTCCCTACCTCTCGTCCTCTCCACACCTTGTACCAACAAGTCACAAGGAAACGATCAAACCTGCACTGCTGCTGCTACACTACACGCACCCCGGCCCGTTTGCCTTGCCAATAATGCCATGTCAGCGTCCATTAGGAGAGGGATGAGTACCGGCAACTTTCATCTGCAATTTATGCATTGAAAACACGTCCTCTATCACAAGACACGTTTCCTAATAACAACTTTTATCTCTAACTTTCCAATCTAAACACAAGGGAGAAGGACGGACGGCAATAATTCATCCGGGAAACACGTCGCATGCACCCTTTTCTTGGGATTCCAAGTCGCCCAGTGCTGTGCTGGTGTGGCAGCAGCAGCACCTACCGAGGCCAGCAATGTCAGCACTCCACAGGCCCCGGTCGTACCCTGAGAAAAGATTCCAATTCCTGCACGGTACGTGGCTTTTGTTTGATTCGTGTTTTGTTTCCAAGCTGTAAATCCTCCGTCTCAAATTCTAAGCTCTGTTTAGAACGCTGGATTTTTTTCTTTATTTCTACGTTTTTTATGTAAAATTGAACTGTTTTTTATGAAATTTCTGCATAATTTCTGTGAAATTTCTACATTCCAAATAGACCATCTGTTTAGAGGACTGATCCAATAATGAAAATCCTTGAAGCTTTGAAAACATAGCCTCTCTCTCAAATCATACGGATGGATCATCGACGCCATGCCTCCGTTCTCGTGGAGTGCTTCTTCCTCTCTCTCTCGCTCGCTCGCTCGCTCGCTCTGTGTATGTGTGTGCGTGTCACATGCTGTGTACGTAGTGAGCAGCGTGCGCAGGGATGTCACGAGCTTGCGGTTTTTTGCATACACAGATACAGACCAATCGTCGTCTCTGGTCGTGCAAGAAACTTGCATGCGCATTGTGAGGATGTGCTTCATCGGTTTGGACTCGGGAACAAAATTTGCCGTCCGCGTTAAAGCTGCGAGACAGTTGCATCATGCACTAGCGATGGTGTGTCCGCGACGACCTTTGCATTGTTTTCTTTGCTGAGTACAAATTTCAAATGGGGAAGGACTCAAGTGCCATATACACACGGGTCAGACAAACCTTAACCCTGTTAGGGGTGGGCAAACAATATGCCCAATCCTAAACAAAACCGATTTAACCGAAGTTCATATCTTGCTAAATTTATCGTCGGTGTTATTTTGGTTTACACAACACACTTACACACCTGATCTGTTAGCTAGTTAACTGATATTGTTTCGATTTCCAACAATAAAAACTCGACATCACTGCACACAAAGCCCAACCTAAAAATGTAGTCCCTAAACTCTTAATCCTAAAATACAAACTATACTATAATTTGAAAAAAAATATTATACTTACTAAGCTCTCGAGTCCACATTTCATGTTTCCAATATCATGCTAGATCATCCAGTGTCTCTGTATTATATCTAGTTATATAGTTATGTGTTTAATAGCCTGCTGACTAGCTCATAACTAAACTAATGTAGTGAGTTGATATTATGGTAAGGATATGGTTGTTATCAAATTATTTTTCTGCAAGTACATCTTCACGTCACGACTTTTGTATCACTAAATTTTTTCAGATGAGAATGATATTCACAAGTTGTGGAGAATTTTGGTTACGAACTAAATATTTAAAAAATAAACTAAGATATTTGGATTATTTTGGTTCAAAAGTAACTACATACAAAGTATTTTTGTATATTCCATTGACTTAGTCTAATTAAAAAGGCCAACCTAGCTACTCCTTATATTCTTAGTCCACATATTATACCTTAACTTTGCTATACAGAATGATGATTTTTAAATAAACCAGAGGTGAAAAGTTTTCACTGCTAGTTTCAAAGTGAGCCAGTGGTGAAAATCATTTCCACCGTCGGTTTGCAACATGAACCGGCAGTGAAAATCAACACCACTTTCATAGCCGGTTTGTAACACGAACCACAGGTGATAATCTTATTTTTCACCGTCGGTTTGCACACCAACTTTTTATTATCTTACTTTTCTAAAAAAATCATCTATTCACATGTAAGGAGCGACCATTAAAAAACGTAGCATGAACAAAGTTACAACCTGGACTCTAGAAATTCAAGAAGGTTCAATATATTATAAGAAAAAAAGTTAAATAAAAAGGGCTGCATCAAAAATTATAAAAATTGGCATGGAGTCTTTTTATAGGTGTATGACCTGTTCATAAAAAAATAAAACATTTTTAGAAAATTAGACTAAACATTGTTCAGAAACACATACATCCCTCACACTTTTCCTACTTTCACAGGAAAACTTAAGATTTTCACACCCTAAAACATTATTTCTACTTATGCTACATGAAAATATTTTTTTCACGTGTTAAGCTGCATATAAGTTGCCATGGAGGAGCTTAGAACTTTGTTTGGAATTATTTTCTTTTTTATATATTAAATGAATTTTTAGTACTTATAAATTAATTCTCTGTACATAGATATTTTGTGTTTATATTATTTGTTTGATATTTTTTCTTTAGCTAAGAGCATGTAACGGACAATCACAAAAAAAAATACAGATTGATCGTACTTTAGTTGTGGCCTATAGAAATTTATAAAGATTTAGAGAGGTTAATATAAAAGGATTGCATTCTCCATTAATTCAATCATAAGTGGTGGTGTGGTGCAGCCGTTATGTGAGTATCACGTGAAACCAAAGGTCATGAGTCTGAATCCCCCACTTTGCAACAGGTGCAAAAAACATTGTAGTGTTAGAAGAAGAGGGTGGTTGTTTTCCCTTAGGGGGGCTATCTCGTTTCAATATAATTCTTTTATAATAATTTGAGTTTTTATGTTGTTTTCAATGTGCCGCTTTTTTAACATCGCTAGCAAAACCGGCGATGAAGACCCTTTAGAACCGGCGGTGATAAGAAACTTGTAGGAAAATATTCTCTCTAGTCCATGCATGCTTCATGTTTCATTATCATGCTTTCGTAGATAGTGTCTTCTCGTGGTTATATCTAGTTGATTTAGTGTTTAATATATTGTTTGCAAACTAATATATAGATGATATAAATTAATAAAATGCATTTATAGTGTCTTTAATTAGATTATGGCTATTCCCAAATTTGTTGTTACTCTCACAGTTATTGAACAAGTAGCAATGTTTTACGTCTTCGAGACATTGTCTTTTGCATCATTAAACTTCCATGAATGGGAGTTGCACTTTTTTTTTGAAAAATNGAGCACTGCTATGTCATATAAGAAGAAGAAGCATGCGGGTTCTTACATAGGTTGTTATTACAAAAAGACACATAAAACTCAAAACTCATAGGCCTATTAATCATTGGGACAACAATCTAGGCGCAGCGGGAGCAAAAGCCCGTTCTCTAACTTCCATCTCATCCTGTATTAGCTGGAAGACCCTATGTGGAGTTGTAGCAGCATCCTCAAATATCCTTCTATTCCTCTCTTTCCAAAAGTTCCATGTCGTGTAAATGATGATGGCCGCCACACGCTTCTTGACTTGTTTGTTCAGACCAGCCAATGAGCAATTCCACCATTCAGTTAAGCCGACATCTCTATCAGGCACTTGGACTTTGCCTTCACTCCTATTCTGAACAAGAACCTAGACTTCCTGCGAGAAGACGCATTGCAAACAGATATGTTGCGCAGTTTCTTGGATTTGATCACAAAGTGGGCACCATGGATTACAGTTCCATCTTCTTTGAATTAGTCTATCAGCTGTCAAGATGCTTTGATGGAGGAGCAGCCGAGCAAATACTCTGTGTTTGCCTTCAGTTGGTGCCATCCAGATGCCCTGCGTATCAAAGGGAGCATGTGTTCCTTGGAACTGTACCTTGTACGCTGATTTAGCTATATATTGACCGTCGCTCGTCCATTTCCAACAGATTTTGTCTTCAGCCTGAGATAGCTGCACCTCATCAAGCCGGGAAGAAAGCTGCACGAATTCAGCCATTTCTTCATGCGTTGTCATTCTCCAGATGCCCTTTGTCCAGTTGCTGTTGGCCAAAGCTTGAGCCATTGTTTCTTTCTTTCTCCAANAGCTTGTAAAGGAGTGGTGCCAGGTCCCTTGGTGCCTTTCCATCAACCCAAGTTGATTCCCAAAAACTTGCCTTATGTCCATTTCCCACTGTGACTGTGGTACTTGCTCTGAATAGCGCTCTGTCAATCTCGTTACATGGCACATCTGCTCCCACCCACGGCCTCTGATTTTCTGTCCAAACATACCACAGCCATCTCAACCTGAGTGCTCTACTAAATAGTTCCAGATCAATAATTTCTAAACCT
The DNA here is from genome assembly GCA_037127165.1 of Alloteropsis angusta. NCBI lineage: Eukaryota > Viridiplantae > Streptophyta > Magnoliopsida > Poales > Poaceae > Alloteropsis > Alloteropsis angusta. The sequence goes on along the minus strand of JAZFNS010020006.1, from coordinate 43,617,939 downwards.
CCAAATCTTTTTGGTCTTTTCACTTTTTCCCATTGTACAAGGCAATGTCCTCCAGAAGCTTTCTCAGTTCCAGACCAAAGAAACCCTCTTCTGTACTTGTCTATCTTTTGAATGAGCCATTTTTTGGTGCACAAGCTGTGAGGAAATAAGTTGGCATTGCTGAAAGGACCGAGTTCACAAGTTTTAATCTCCCAGCTTTATTTAGCAATTTTCCTTTCCAGGAGGAGAGCCTTCTCCCAATCTTGTCAACCAAAGGTTGGATCTCAACTCTGTGTAAAGCTCTGTAATGCAGTGGAAGGCCGAGATAGGTGCAGGGGAAGTTTAGCACTGCGCAGCCAAAATCCTGCATTAGGGACTACACGTCTATACTGTCACATCTGATTGGGAAGACTGCACACTTGGCCCTGTTGATGCTGAGGCCTGAAGCTTCCCCAAATATATTGAGAATTTGAGATACAACATCTATGTCTGCTCTGATGGGATTGACAAAAATAGCCGCATTGTCTGCATATAAGCTGACCCTGAGAGTGGCTGCCTTGCTATGAATTGGTGATAGCTGACCTGCATTAGTTGCTAACTGAAGCATTCGTTGCAGAGGCTCCATGGCCAAGATGAAGAGCATGGGTGACAGAGGGTCGCCCTGTCTCAATCCTACACAGTGTGAGAACCAATCTCCTCTAGTTCCATTAAGGATGACAGCAGAAGAGGCTGATGAGAGGAGACAAGTGACCCAGGATTTCCATTTGCACCCAAAGCCGAGGTGTTGCATAATCTCCATCAAGAAATCCCATCTAACAGTATCGAAGGCTTTTACAATGCCAAGTTTGAGGAAAAGGCCAGGTCTCTTGGCCCTGTGTAAAGACTTGATCAAATTTTGTGTGTACAGGAAATTATCCTGTATACTTCTCTTCTTAATAAATGCACTTTGAGCTCTTGACACCAAGGTATCTAATTCTGGCCCCAATCTGTTTGCTAGTATCTTGGACATCCATTTTGATATTGAATGGGTCAAACTGGTTGGCCTGAAATCTGCAATAGCTTTGGCATCAGGTTTCTTTGGGATAAGAATCATGTGAGTAGAATTCAGATGTGACAGATGCTGGTCATGCTGATTTTGGAAGAAGAACACTGCTTGCATGATATCCTCTTTAATCACTGACCAGCTATGCTTGTAGAATTTTCCAATAAACCCATCAGGGCCTGGAGCTTTCTCTGATGCAATGTCTCTTACAGCTGCTAGTACTTCTTCTTCTGAAAAACCATCCTCTAGGTGTAAAAGGTCTCTGTGTTCCATGGACAGTTCTTCCCAATTCAGAGTAATTTTCCTCTGCCTAGGAGTACCAAAGTGAGTACTAAAGTGCCAGAACAATTCATGTTGTTTCTACTGATGGGTGTAACAGATGGATCCATCAGCCCTGTGCAAAGAGTGAATTGCATTTTTCCTCTTTCTTCCATTTGCTTGAAGGAAAAATAACTTTGAGTTGGCTTCCTCAGCCGTGATGGATGTGAGCCTGGACTTTTGTTGTGCTCTTAGTTTTTCAACTGCAGCCAGTCCCAATAATCTGGCTTTCAAATCTTTTTTGAGCTGTAACTCTGAATGTGTCAGATTCCTGAAGTCCTACACCACATCCAAAATTCCAATGAGCTGGCTGACAGCTTGAAGGAGTAATTTGTTATTTCCAATCAACTTTTTTGCCCAATTTCTCAGAGCACTAGCAGTTCTCTTCAACTTAGTATGCAATCTCAGAAAAGGATTCAGAACCTGCAGTGGTTTCATCCATGCCTGCTGCACTACCTCATGATATCCTTGCAAGGATGGCCAGAAACTTTCAAATCTGAAACCCTTGGAAGTTGAAATTAGTGTGTTTCCATCAATCAACAGAGGACAATGATCTGAGACTTTGGATGACAAGGCCAGAAGTAGGAGTTGGGCATCATCAGGTCCCAAGTTGTGGAGCAAAAAGCTCTATCAATCCTGGTGTGGGTTCTATTATTTGTCCTTGTATATTTTCTACCATTGAGGTTCAATTCCTTTAGGCTCAAATCTGTGATGACATCCCTAAATGCCCCCATGAGTCTTCTGTTCAGATTACTATTATTTTTGTCCTTGGTATGTAGTATCATATTAAAATCACCTAACAGCAGCCACTTTTCTTGAACAGAGTGACTTATCCATCTAAATTCTCCAAGGAATTGTAGTTTGCTTGATCCTCTTGTGGGCCATATACAGCTGTTAGAGACCATAGGTTGGATCCATCAGGGTTTGCCAAGGTGACAGTTAAGTTGTGGACACCAAGCTCAATGGCTGCAATGGTGAAGTGATCACTATCAACAGCTAACAGGATGCCCCCTGAAGTGCCTAGAGCAGGTAGCACTGCAAAGTGATCTGTGAATTTTATGCCCAAAGTTTCCCCAACAATAAGTCTTTCAACATTTTCCAGTTTGGTTTCCTGAAGTGCAACAATGGTGGCTCTTTTTTCCTGCACTAGATCATTCACAATTTTCCTTCTTGGATAGTTGTTCAGTCCACGAACATTCCAATTCAGAATTATGCAATTTTGTTCTATCATAGGAGGGCTATTGTAAACAATCCCTAAACCTGCCTTATGTACTGCCAACGCATCCCAATGTCCTGCTGGATTTGAATAGATGTCTTTATTTATCAGCTATGGCAGATTGGGTTTGATACTGTTTCCTGATTGTATCATAAACATTTATACTATGATAGCAAAAGGTTGGACCTGTAGGGGGGACCCAAACTTCTGTTTGCTACTGAGGAGATGGGCAGCAGTATTTATCAGTAAGTGCAGCAGATATGGCTCTGAATTTGCAGTCCATTTCACTTTGGTTGTATAAAATTTCCTTTCATCCCATATAGTCTTCCCACTAAAGCTATCATGCTGTCTCACAGTGACAACAGAACCAACCAACACAAACCACCTCTGTCCAACAAGCCCAAAACCACCCCTTGCCAACTGTCCATGAAGACAACAGACCCCATTCAACTTCTCCATGATCAGATACAGGTTCTGTGCCCATGCTTCACTGCAGCATGGCACCATATTCCACAACACACCACAAACCACAAGAAACACAACACAAAGGGGGAGCATGAAAGACATGGAAGCAACACAGAAAACAGAGATACATTGACTACTGAAGCAGTCCCGGCCCAGCTCCATGGACCGATCAATCATCATTTGTTGCAGCATCACTGGCCAACACCCCCAGCACATCAGCATGCCCATGGCCAGGGAGACCTAATGCGATTCTGATATCACTTATGGTCTCGGTGTGCATGGGATCACCAAACTGTTCACTGAAGGCCTGTTTCATCTCCTAATTGGAGCTGCCCTCTGCATTGGGAATTCCAGTTGCTTTCATCAGGAGCTTTGTTGCCCGGTCGTGAATGGACAGGTTCAGCTGCTTGCTGCTACTGATAGTGCACTTCTTCTTCTCGGCGGTACTCTTATCTGTCTGAACTGCCTTCCTGCTTGTATGCGTTTTGGTACGGCATGGGGGGTTGCAAAGGAGCGCTTTCTTCAGAGGGACTGCAAATCTCGCGGTTGATCTATTTGTTGATTTGGGAGGTAGCGTTGAGGGAGTTGCTTTTATAGTCCTTGCATCCATCTGCTTCTGCACCATGCATTCTGGGACAGGATCAGCTTGAGCCCGGTCCAGGATATCGACTTCCTGGCTACTGATGTTGAGATCAAGCAGGAGACCAGTAGCCTCGACGCTCTCTCTTGATGTTGCCTTGACATGATCCTCTATGCCCTGCTGACCGTGGGGCTGCGTTACTTGGCAAACAGTGGCCAGGCCGTTAAGGTCAGAAGTCGCAATCCCATTCTCTTCCCTGGTGCCCGAATCATCTAGATGCTGGCCATGAACAACTTTGGCTGTGTCCCTTTCCAGCTCCACGGTAGCGGCAGGTGGCTCCATCGAGCACTGTCGCTGTGTGGGCGCGGTCAGGGCAGCAGTCCGGACATTGTTGGCCTCAACCACCATGGGGTCTAGAGCGCAGTCTGCGGGCGCCAGACTTTCACCCGAAGGGAAACTTTCCTCTGTGACAAGGAGCTCGGAGGGGACGGCAGTCCTGTTGACCGGCCTCACATGCTTGACCCTCCAAACCCTTGTGACTGTCAGGCCTCGTCGGCGGTGACCAGCGCCGCTTCGGCTACCGGAGCCGTGGAAGAAAGTCGATCCTCCCCCTCCCCTTGCACCACTATGAAACTGTGGCGCATCATGGAGGCCTGAAGGTGGCCTCTGCCTAAGGTTCATGTCCACGCCTCCATTGCCTCCGGGCGGTGATCGGTCGCGTCTTGGGTCAAGCCGATCAAGTGCCGAGGTTCTCTGAGGCTCCGGCTGCCGGCGTCCTCCATCTGGAACTCCCACTTGCCAGAGGAAGGAGTGGCGCACCGGCCATTCCTCTTCTAGCTCCTCATCCGGGTGACCACTAATCGGACTTGCGATGCTGCGATGAGACGGACTGGAGGGCAAGGGCGAGAAGTCAAGCACACGGTCGACATGAATCAGGACGTCGTACTCCAGCAGCTTCGCTGATTCACATCGCATAGCCTCCATTGGCATCCCAAGCTCCATCAGACCAGCAGCATATCCTTCCTCAGGCAGGGTTACCGACTCTTCCAATTGCAGGACACCAGCAATGGCAATATTGTTTGGCGTCGCTGTCCAGTCGTCGACGAAGGACTGTGGTGGAATCAGCCCCTTGACGGACTCGGCATTCCGAGCATGAAGAGGCACTCCTTCAATGCAGAGACGGACTTTGAAAAGAAACTGAGAAGGCGATGTGCGGGCACCAACCTGACGCCGCCAGGGTAGGAGCTGGAGGCCAACATGCCCGACATGCAAGGCACCATGCGAACGAGCCGCATTGCGCTGCTACATGCTATCGAACTTGAGCACAAAGGATGCGCCGGAGACGCGTTGGGCGCCAACTTCCAAGAGCGGCAAGCGAAGCTGACGGGCCGCCTCCATCCGGACCCGCGCGGTGTCGAGACGCACCCTCGCGTTAGTCTGGACCACAAGGAGCGCGAAGAGCTCTAGGGCCCGTTCTTCCTCACGAACGGCAATGGATCTTGGCGCGGCCGCCCGGACAACGTCAGGGCGGAACTCCGTCCCCCAGGCACATATCCACACCACTCCATCGGCGTCGGCGGGGAAGCGGTGGCGGCTGGAACACGAGGCGGCGAGGGGGCGGGGGCAGTGAAGTGGTGGGAAGCGGCGCGGCTGGAGCAGAGGGGAGAGGTGCGGGGGCGGCAGGAGGCGAAGGGCAAAGAAGAGAGCGCTGCTGGTGCGGCGTGTGGCGACAGCGAGAAGCTTTGTGCCCAAAACGCCAGCAGATGAGGCAGCAAGGCAGGTCTCTGCAAGCGGCGATGAAATGCCCGGCGGACAAGCAATTGAAGCAGCGGGTGCCCGCAGTTGCCCTCAGCGTCTCCAGCCACCCACCGCCATTACTGTTCATACGGGCGCCATTACTGTGCACCCCATGAAGGTCCAGGCCCAGCCGAGACCAGACCGGGTGTCTTGGGCGATGATTGGCCCTCAACGAATCTTCAGAAAGCCAATCCCCCGGGCGCAGCGAGGTCGAGGCCGGGAAACGCGGTTTGAAGGTTCGCGGCCGCACCACCGCTTCCCGGTAGGAGGCAGGTCCCGGGGTCTTCACCTTGAGGTCTGTCTTCTCAGTGTGGCGGAGCACCTCCTTACCTTTGGTCTTCCATGCTTGGTCCTTGTGTGCCGGCAAGTTTTCCGGCGAAGGGCCACCGCCATCCGGCATCAGCGGGGGAAAGGAGGTGGTGGTGGGTGGGGCTTGGGGTGTGGGTGCTGGTAGCAGCGTCAACGGGTGGTCTCGTGGAAGGACGGTTGGCCGTACAGAGTTGCACTTCAATCCTTACTATTTTTTAGATTAAGAAAATAAATCCGGTCTCAGCAATCGTTGGTTTGACAGCTTACAACCGAAGAAAAGGAAAACACTGCAGCATGCAAGCCACTGTAGTCTAAAAGACACATTTTGGAGCTACAAAGAAAGTAGATAGCTTGCACCTAGCCCAACCATTCTAATTCTTGACTCTTCTCATGATGTTCCATCCTGCTTTGCTAAAAACTTCCGTAGTAGTAACTTCTATGCGTCGACATCCTCTCTTTAGGCTGTCCCTCTCTTCCTCTTTAAATAGGATGGCCCAGCTCCTGATCGAGTAAGTCTCAAGAGTTAGCTTTTGATCTTTGGATGACCGCATCATTCCTACTCAACCACAAAGCCCAACACATGGCAGTTGCACCAATTAAAATTTGACTTCTTAGTTTAAAAGGAAATCCTCTAAGCCAAGAACAAAAACAATTACCTGCATTTGTTGGCTGTTGAAACCCAAATGATATACTAGCACAATTCCACACCATACACGCCATAGGGCATTCAAAAAACGGGTGCTCAATCCTTACGATAAAGATGAAAAAAATATTGAGTTGGCGTGGCACATCGAGTCCATGCAGATATTTTTGACGCTTCAATGTATAGTAAACATTTTATGAAGAGAAGTGTCTAGATCTTTTAAGAGATTAACCGACTCAATCTTTGCACAACGTAACAATAAAACTCGTTTCCCAGAGCTTTAGGACCCAATGCAATGTAATACAATGCAGTGTGATGCTTGGTCGTAAATTCAACAGAAGGCTAAGGTGAGCAACTCCAGCAGGGAGCCTACTCAGGCCCCTACTCAAAAAGTAGGGGCCAGGAGCAAAAAACACAGCTCCAGCAGAGCCTCTACTCAGGTCCCTGGAGTAGGGAGGACCCTAGATTTCTCTCCTCGGACCCTTCTCCCACGGGTGCCCGATCAGGAGGCCCCTACTTTTGCAGCAGCGATTTTTTCTCTCTCCGGCCATTCGCGCCACCACCTGCCTCGCCGTGCAACCGGAATAGCAGGAGGAGGTGGAGGCGGAGCATGCTGTTGCAACGCCGATGATGGGACCAAGTCGGGGTGCGTTGGCGGGACGATGCAGAGGCGCTGCTCGGGGGCACGACGAGGACCTGCGGCGGCGGCGGCGCGACGAGGCTATGCGGCGGCTCGAGGTGCGCGGGAGCCGTTGGTACAGGCGGGCGCGGCTTGGGCGCCGGGAAAAGGAAGCGGAGGAAGCCGATGGC
>JAZFNS010020006.1:42606838-42619801 GCA_037127165.1 Alloteropsis angusta | reverse complement strand
CATAAAAATGGCTATCACCCGCATGTGCTATTTCTTCTCAAAGATTTCGCAGAAGGTGATTGACAAGNTTGAGTGACCTACATGATTCATTGATGTGCTTGCCTCCCGCCTTTTTTGAAATTTTGTTGTGTAGCAAAGCATAGGTTTTTAGATTTTAGAAAGTTTTTATGTTGAACACTTTTTAGTTTGAAGTGTCTGTTGTCTAAATCATAGGTGCAATGGATCGCATGTGAATGTTTGTGCTAACGAACTGCGAAAGCAGAATTTAAAAGTATACCCTATAATAAAGTTGTGGATTTGAAATGTGAAATAAATTTTATATTAGACACATTTTCATTTGAACGTGTTTTGGTGGTAATATTGTGCGTATAATGTTATGTGAACGGATGGAATAGGTTGTGGTTTAATTTGAGTAAAGACCGAGGGTTGGTGTAAAAAAATTCTTGAGAGAGGCCATAGACGGCAGGTTCTATTTCTGAATAGATGATGGATCTTTTTGAAAAAGTGATAAGAGAGGAGGCGTGGACGGCGGGTTCTATTTCACGGAAGATAGATGATCTTTTTGTAAAATATCCTAAACTTGCGCGATCTTGGCCGTTTGCTCGGCTGATCCGACGGCCGGGATTTCCTGATGATGTGGCCACGCTCCCCAGCCCTCTTTTGGTGCAACTTTCGTAAGAAGAGAAGAGATTGCCTCCTGCTGACATATATTTCACCCAACAGTAAACCGAGTATTGAATCATGAGTAACGAGTGTTATGCCTAAGTTGTAAAGTTAACTAGAGCATGGCGGCAAGCGTGCCCCGCCGGCGTTGAGGGCAACGCGACGACAGCCTCGTAGAGCGGCTCCCCCCTTGGCCCACATCCGGATCCCAGTGGCGAGGCGGAACGCGGCGAGGCGGAGCACGTGCGGGTGCGGGCGGAACGACGTGGGCAGTAGGGAGGGCGCGAGGCCGCGGCCGGCAATGTTGGACTGGTCGGTGAGGAGTAAGAGCAGCTTGGGGGCGCCCGACGTAGGGGAGGCCAGGAAGGTGAGGAGGAGGGAGGAAAGATGTGCGGCGAGCAGAGGCGGCGCGACGAGGATGAGGGACAGCGTGGCCGCCGTCACCAGTGCGCACAACAGCAACGGCCGCCGCTCCCTCATGGCTAGCAACGAGCGGCAATGCCCCGTGGCCTTCTCTGTCTGGGGGGCCCCTCCTTCACAGCTAGCGACGAGCGGTGGTGGACGTGGACTGGTGGACCCCTTCAAATGAAGCTCCTCCCTCCATCCATGGTGGCCCGGCCGGAGCTCCTCCTCTCCACAAGCTCCAGTTGGCGGAACCTCTGTGCAAGGTGACGGCGTGGTCCTCCCGTCGCGGGCCCGCTCGCCATCCTTGTCCGCAGGCGCAAGAGATTTGGGTCTGTGGAGGGAGATGAGGCTTATTTGCGTTGCGTCTCGTCTTGCACGCAAAATGCATCCTTTGTTTGCATGCTCTGTTGGAGCGTGATTTTTTCACGCAAAAAGCACTATAGCCAGGGGCAGATCTAAAGGGGGGGGGCTGGGGGTCTCCAGACCCCCTACGCCTAGGAGCTGAAGAAGAAAAGGGGAAAGGAAGGAAGAAGAAGAAGAAAGAGAGGAGAAAATGAAGGGAAAGAGAGGAGAGCCCCTCTGAATCATCATCCTAGATTCCTGTTGACTATAGCCAATGCATTTTTGGGTTTGGCCATGCTATGACTATGCTGTAGAGAGCCTCACTGGGCACTGCTGTCTTTTCAAATTTCCAGCAAGACACCCACGTACTTTCTTATATTTATATAAAGTACAATACCAAAAGGGAATACGAAAGGTCAAGCACTTCTTTGTAAATTAATGGGAGTCAAAGGACTTCTTTGTAAGAAGGGACACCAGAATTCGAAGAACCACCGTCGTTCCATAAAAGCGGCCTGGAAACGAAGCAAGAAAAAATCATTCGTTTTCTCGGCACCCACGCGGTCCCTCCCCCTTCCCATCCCAGTGAACCGCCCAAATGTCGTCGTCCCCGGCGGCGGCGGCGGCGCCGCGGGAGCACGTGGAGAGGATCCGGCGGGAGCGCTACTTATCGGGCGCGGCGAGCAGAATCCGCTGGCGGAGGACATGCACCACGCAGTGAACTACCTCAGCCAGGAGCTCTACTCCAAGGACGTCCACTTCCTCATGGAGCTCGTGCAGGTAAGCAAATCTTGCTTCTTCCAATATTGACGTCGTTTACCTTCTTTTCAGCACCACATTGCATATTCCTGGTACTCTCGTAGCCTCCTCCGTCCTGCTGTTCTTGGGTCTGACTGATTACTCTGTTGATCCCTCTTAAAACTAAAAAGAGAAGTTATTCGTTTCGTATGTCTTGGCTTGGGTACTAATTCCTCTTTTTTCGTCCCCAAGCGCGTTGAAAAATTTACATAAATACGTGAAGAAAAGTTTTTTGGCCCCTCGGTTTTTCTATCCCGCTACATTTTGCAGATTTGCAGATGTATTTTTTTTCAGGGATAATTTTATTTGAAGAGACATCTTTCTCTGGTAGGTTAGCCTCATTTCGTGTCAACGCTGTTAATGTGAAGTGACTGCTTCCTTTGGGTCTCTGCTGGTCATGATCCACTGGGCGTGCCATTGCCTTGGCTTTCCTGTTGGGCCCTCAGCCCATGGACCCACCTGTCGGTGACCTACAACTAACGGAGTAGGCCATGTCCTGTTGTTGTAGAGCTTTCTCCTTGTCCTTGGGATAGAACAATGACACTAGACTCTGACAGCACCAAAAGCATCTTCACTGTTCAGTGCGTGATTCAGAGATATTCCATATTCCAAATTCTCGACATTTAATCTTTGCAGCATACAAGTGCAGTATTTCTGCTGCGATGCAACTGAAAATGAAAAATGTCTTTTTAGGAATGCTTTCATTGTTGAACAATAGACTGAACCTCAAAGGCCTTTGGGCGCTCTTTCTATTGTGAGATATGTCCTTTTACCCTAAGAAGCTGCTTAGCGTTGGCACCCAATTGCACCAAAAAAGAAGTAACTGTTTCAGTAGTATTATCAGTTTTGTAAAATGGAGACTGAAATTCCACTCTTGTGGTCCTACATATTCCTTGGCATTGTGAGCTAAGTTTCTCACCAATTTCTGATTAAATAAACCACATGCGTATTCCTTTGCATTACAAATTTCACTTTTAGCCCATTTCTTTTAAGCTTCGATAGGTGACATGTATCATAAACTGGGGTAATACTTGAAATTAAGTTCCCTCATTTTTAATTCACGGAAACAAAAGTAACAAGGTTTCCTCTTGGTGTAGCCTATGGCTGTCATTCTGTAGGTATAAAACTACATAAAACCAAGTTGTATAAGTTGGAATCGCATGATAACATGTATGAAGACTACGAACAATAACACTACAGGCCAGATTGCTATTGCATCTGAATATGAAATCGAATATAGAGCCACGTTCCCTCTACAATAGGCGGCAGCACAGGAGGAAGGTCTCTAATTGGATAAAGAAATATACCATGTATGATTTTACTATGCTTACATGTACTTATTCATCGATCATGGACCAAATAACAGGAGAGTTGAGTAAATAGGAATGAAGTGTCTACATGGATGATGGATCAACTGAAGTGGTATTAGTAGCTTAGTTAGTTTATTTGTTCCTATAGGTGACAGTAACGATTAGAACTTAGTTTAAGATCTATTTTTTGGGTTGTATGATAATTGCCATTGCGCATGTAACAGGGAAGAACCTTGTGTATTTTGCTATAAGACTGCATATTGTTTCCATTTCCTGTAGCTGTGTGATGCAACAGTTCACTGTCAAATGTTTCTTCGGATGGTAAACCCTTTAGCAAAAGGAGTTTATTTGAGTTGGACTCCATTGTTTTCTTTTACTACTGATTTTCCCCATATTCTTGGTAACTACTGACTTCTGATTCCATTTTATTGCTTTACATGTTATGTATCCATTTACAACATTTGAAAAAAAATTGTTTTATTCCTCTTATTAAATGACAGCCAAAGCCCCTATTAGGGAAAAAAATCATGTACTTGTGTGCTGTGATGGTCTGCTAATTTCCTATTAACTTCTGATGCCAATAAGAAACAAATTATTTTCATGTGTTGTATCTGTTATCTGTCCTTGTTTTGAAGAAGTTCTGTTATTGGTATACCTTATTTGTTCATGTTTGCTGTTGTTAGTGCATAAATTTTACTATCACTTCTCATATAAATGCTTTCTTTCTCAAAAAAATAGAATGCTGAAGATAACGAATACCCTTCTGGAGTAGCACCTTCTTTGGAGTTCCTCATTACATCAAAGGATATTACTGGATCTGGTGCATCCTCTACTTTGCTAATCTTTAACAATGAGAGGGGGTTCTCATCAACCAATATAGATTCCATTTGCCGCATCGGGAAATCAACAAAGAAGGGAAACAGACACCAGGGTTACATTGGAGAAAAAGGTAAAATTAGCAGCTGATTCGATCTTTTGTGTTTCTTTTTCCATCAAATATAAACAGCTGATATTGCCAAATGGTAGGAATGCTGGCTGCTTATAATTAAAATCACTTTGTTTCCCTATCCACCAAAAGGTTTGCTTTTCATCGAGGAAGAATTAGTTAGAACCTTTTTTGTTATCATGAAGCAATAAGATACCAAAAAAGAATTTCAGTGGCTGGAACTTTGTTTACTGCTTAATATGGCGCTGACCAAGTATGGGCACTACTTGAAGTTGGTACAGTTAGAAGTTTATTTTCATTTTTTTGGTGGCCTGTATTGTGCTCTGGCAATGGCATCCTTGTTGGTAAAAAGGCTCACACATTTGAATCCCTTATAACTGAAGAAAATTCTTTTTTGATAAAATTTTCAGTACGGATAATAATGAATATGATCATATCCAGCAAATATTTTTAAGGTTACTGCAGCAAAATCGTAATAAATGCTTTATTAAATGAATTAAGCAATTATTCATTACCTCTTAAAGAGTGTATACTCATGTTAGGCTTCATGTTTATATGAACTAGTTTAGCGCTGCCAATCAATGCTTAAATGAGAAAGTTAATACATGCATGCATACAAATATAGATTCATAGACAGGAGTGGACCAAAACTCACAGCAAGGCCAGGGGCTACTCCAATGTAAATTGATCTTGTATGAAAGTACTGATTTGAACCTATGCAAGCCGATTTGCACTGCATGACACATCCAAACAAGACCTGGGCTGCACCACCCCTAGCCCAGGCATGGATCTGCCACTGTTCATAGATAAATAACATGTTTAAGCTGTCAAAATCTGTTTACTAATCTGTCATTACCTGTTGACCCACCCCAACCAATTCATTGATAAGAGTTACAGAACGCACCATTTACCTGCTTATTTTTTTGCGTGTCGTGCTACAATTTATAATGTTTTATGTCTTTTCATTCAGGCATTGGCTTCAAGATTGTTTTCTTGATATCAAGTGAGCCACATATATTCAGTAATGGTTATCAGATCAAATTCAATGAGAAACCATGTGTCGAATGCAACATTGGATACATTGTCCCTAAATGGGTCGAATCCACACCTAGCCTTTCAGATATTGAAGCCATATATGGACGCTCCAAAGTCCTACCTACAACAACCATCATCTTACCATTGAAAAGTGAGAAAGTTGATGCAGTGAAGAAGCAGCTCTCTAGCATGCATCCTGAAATGCTACTGTTCTTGTCAAAGATCAGGAAGCTTTATGTTCGGGAGGATAAATCCGATCCAAAGAATAGCACTGTTAGTGAGATCTCAATTTCTAGTGAAAAGAATTACCAAGCCAGGAAGAACATGCACGCCGAGTCTTATACACTCCACTTATCAGCTGAAGAGAGTGGTAAAGGTGAAGAAGAATGTGGCTATTATATGTGGAGGCAGAAGTTCCCAGTCAAGCCAGAGTATAGAGTTGACAAACGTGCTGAAATTGATGAATGGGTGATAACCCTGGCCTTCCCACATGGCCAGCGTCTGTCTCGTGGGAATCAGCTATCACCTGGAGTCTATGCTTTTCTCCCTACTGAGATGGTAACAAACTTTCCCTTCATCATCCAGGCAGACTTCCTCCTTGCATCTTCAAGGGAGGCAATACTGTTCGACAGTCCATGGAACAAGGGAATTCTAGAGTGTGTTCCAAGTGCTTTCATGAATGCTTTTGTAACACTTGTGAAGTCAGGAGCTGATGCACCGGCAATGTCTCTGCCATCTATGTTCAACTTCCTGCCAGTCAATTCATCATTGATCCCACAGCTTGAGCCTGTTAGGTCTGGCATCAAGAACAAAGTTCTTGCTGAGGATATAGTTCCTTGTGAGTCTTATGCTTCACAGAAGATATTCTGTAAGCCTAGTAAAGTTGCACGGCTGAAGCCAGCCTTTTGGACTATCCTTGGCAAAGCACGGGAATGTGGAATGGACTTGAAGAATTTGTCGACCCATGGAACCTACACTCTTAGTTCTCATTTTGACAAGAATACATACAACAGTGTTCTTGAATTTATGGGTGTCAAAAGCGTGGGCACTGAATGGTATGCAAAATGCATTGAAGGGTCAAATCTTGTCAAGGAGGTAGAAGAACAGCTTTACCTGGAAATTATATATTTTATTGCTAATAATTGGCAAAACTGTTTTTCTGGTACAAATATGGTGTCGATTCCCCTACTGAGATACGTTGATAGGAATGGCGCTCTCTCGTTTTGGAGCATATCGAGAGCTACTCAGTCGAATGATAGACTGTGCGTTGCATCTAACAGTATGTGCAGAGCATGGTTAATCAGCTGGAACAAGGAGTTTCCGTCTTCAAATCGGTTATTTCTCCATCCTAGCACACAGGCTGCTCTGGAGAATTTCTCACAGAAGACGACACTAAAAAACTGGCTTCAGGACCATGTAAGAGTGGAGGTTGTCTCTGTATACAGTTATGGATTGACTGTTGTTGGTTCCTTGGGTAATGATCGGAGGCCTGTCATTGCATTCGCATACTTTCTGTACCATTCATTGAAGATGAATCAAATAGAGAGCAACTACTTATCAGAACTATGCCGTGTCATGCCGGTAATTGACAGCTATGGTTATGTTGTCAAGAAAAGAAATAGCATTATAGTTCCTGCCAAGGGGAGCAAATGGGTTGGTTTGCTGGGTGCGAACCCATGGAGGAATGATGGCTACATTGAATTGTCAGCAGATTACAAATCAGCAGGCCATTTTGCTGGAAACTATGCATCTGAGAATCAGCTACTGGAGTTTCTCAAGACACATCTGCATGCCTCAGATGTCCCATTCATACACCCACCAAATGCCAGCTTCTGTACTGTCTCATCACCTCTCACAGTGGACAATGCATACTTGCTACTGGAATGGATAAGAAATATCAAGTCAAATAGAGTAACATTGCCAGATCAATTCCTAGCTTCTGTAAAAGAAGGGTGTTGGCTAAAGACGTCGGTTGGGTACAAGCCACCAAATGAATCATTTCTATCCAGTGCTAACTGGGGAAGCCTTTTGCAAAGTGCTACTTCCTTTGTTGATATACCAATGATCGACCAACAATTCTATCAAGGAAAGCTGCATATGTACAAAAAGGAACTCGAGGAAATTGGGGTGAGATTTGAATTTCAGGAGGCATCTGCTTACATTGGAAGCCGGATCATGTCTATGGCTCTAAGCAACACATTGACCAGAGAGTGTGTGTATTCGCTGCTTCGGCTCATTCGGTTCCTACGAGAGAGGGTTCTGTCACCAAGTGAACTGATCGCCACTGTTAAAGATGGATGTTGGATGAAGAGTACTCTTGGCTACAGGCGTCCCTCCGATTGTATCATCTATGATTCAGAGTGGACAGTGGTATCATGTATCAGTAACCAACCATTCCTTGATGTCCAGTTCTACGGCGAGGCAATCCTTTCCTACAAACCAGAGCTGGAGTTGCTAGGTGTTATTGTTGGGTTCAAAAATAATTACCAGCTTGTTATTGACAACTTCAAGTTCAATTCTGCTGCTATGACTTCCAAGGCCACTGTATTAATCCTGAAGTGTATCCGTTATGTGGGTTCATGTGAAGATTTCATAAGGAAGCTCAAAGACTTGAAATGGGTGAAGACTAATGTGGGATTTTGTACTCCTAATGTGTCCTTTCTTGTGGATCCTGAATGGGAGTGTCTTGTGGAGATTTTCAAAGGCATTCCTATAATCGACTTAGGATTTTATGGGAGTGCCATTAGTTCATATGTAGATGAGTTGAAGAAGACTGGTTTGATCACACGATTTGAGGAGGCATCAAAAGCCATAGCTCGGGTTTTCAAGGACATGGTATCGAAGTCATCACTTACAAAGGCTAATGTCCTTGCTCTGCTAAGATCTTATCGGCAGCTGAGAACACACAGCCCACTTCCTGTTGAGCTTTTCAATTGCATGCGCAGCGAGAAGTGGCTACATACATCACTAGGGTTCAGATCTCCCTCAGATACAATCCTGTTTGATGAGGCATGGCAATATTTATCTCTGGTGGCAATATTGCCATTCATTGATGATGGTGACTCTTGTCATAGTTTAGGAAAGGATATACATGGTTACAAGGATGAGCTTAGGGAGTTGGGTGTTACTGTTGAAGTGAAATTTGGTGCTAGATTTGTCATCGATGGCCTTAACATTCCTGATGATCATTCAATCATTTCTAAAGCTACCGTCTTGTCATTGCTTGAGTGCATCAAGAACTACTTTGCCTTTGCAACTGGACCTCCTAAGGGCTTTCAGGACAAGATATGCAAGGAGTGGATGAAGACATCCATGGGCTATAAATGTCCTGATGAATGTATCCTGTTTGATGCAAAACAGTCTTCTCTGTGCATGGCAGATGGTCCTTTCATTGATGAAGCATTCTATGGTTTGCAGATAGCCTCATTCAAAGATGCCCTTGCAAAAATTGGAGTGATCGTTGATGTTAATTGTGGAGAACATCTTATTGCTCAGCATCTGAGGAGCCACAATGATAGAACTACCATTTCCCGGATCTACATGTACCTGATGAAGTGCAATTGGACACCTGACAGCAATACCAGTGAATTGATTTGGATACCAAATGAGACCGAGCAAGGAGAATGGCTGAGCTCAAGAAGCTGTGTTCTTCATGATAAGAATAATCTTTTTAGCCTGCAGCTGCATATTCTGGACAAATATTATGACAGGAAGTTGCTTGACTTCTTTTCACTTAATTTTGGTGTGAGGCATGGACCTTGTTCTGAAGACTATTGCAGACTATGGGCAACATGGGAGAACTCGGTCCAGATGCTATCTATAACTGATTGCTTTGCTTTCTGGAAGTTCATTGCAACTAACTGGACCAAAAAGACAGAGGAACTTCTTTCTGGTTGTGTGAAGGTTCCAGTATGTACCAATGGCAGGATCATTTTACAAAACAAGAAGAATGTGTTCATTCCTGATGATCTACTGCTTGCAGATTTGTTCAACAAGCTTCCTCAGCAATTGCTTTTCATCTGGTATCCTTCTTCTACCCTACCTTCCATGTCTCGAGCAAGACTTAACAGAATCTATAGTAGCATTGGTGTTCAGAGAATATCCAAAGCAGTCACGGTGAATGATTCTTTCACCTTAGAGAATGGTTGTTTCAAAACAGTTGACTCAAGTAAGGTGATTAAGTTTGGTTTGCTCCAGATAATATTCGCATACCTTGCGGATCCTGCTCTTGACATTCCTGCTGAAGATAGGTACGGGATGGTTTCTTGCCTTCTGAATGTGACCGTCCAAGAGACTGATGAACCGATCACAGTGAGCTATAGTGTACGCTTGTCAACTGGAGAGGCTGTGGATGTGAAGGCCACCCGAATGATTCGGTGGGAAAGGGAGAAATCCAAGCTGTACATACAGTGTAGTGATGACGAATCCAGTTACAAAGAAAAGATCGAGTTCGCAACCTACTTTGCAGAGGAGATATCTCAAGGGCTGCTCTTTGAGATGGGAGATCAGATCCCATCGCTCGCCGAGCTCATCAAAGTCGGCTGCTTACTGGACTTCCAGGATGCTGCTGTTGGGTTCTTGCTGAAGTCCAAGAATCTACAGATGTTCCCTGAAGATGAGGACTTCCTGAAGTCTTCAAAGCTAGGTCTGTGCCCTGAAACTCGATCCTGTCGTTGTGTTTTTCAACTTTCCCAGAATTTCATAATAATATAAACTACTGAAGTACTGATGCCACTGTCTAATTTGTATGTTCAGGTAGCAGCAATAACCACTAGTTTTCTGCAGATTATGCCTTTTGAATATGGTCGTGGTCAGTAAATTGTTCCCTTCGGACCTCTTGTTCATTTATACCGTTTATGTTCTTCATCAGCTATGCTCACACTATGACTTAGTCTAATGTAAGTTCTCCTGGCAGGTTGCTGATGGTTTATAAATACCAGGTGTCCGCGTGGAGGATCTTCGATCTGCTTGGGCGTCTTCTTTAAGACGAAGTGTTACTCTTTTAATGCTAGACTGTTGTTATCTCTCGAGTTTAATAGTGAAATTCGAGAAACCTTGGAACGAAACATGTCAATTGTGAAATGACTCTACGACTTGACTGTGCTGCTAGTAATATTATTGTCAGTGCCCTTGATTATGTGTTCTGTTGGTTTGGGGTCCCATTCTGTGAATTGTGGAATGTGTTTATTTGAGATGAAGGGCGAATAATTTGTTTAACATTTTCGATGAATTCTTTAGATCACCACGGCTTTTGGATCTTAAAGCGTAGCATGCAGAGACGACGACCAGCTCATAAAAACAGGAAAGTTCAAGTCTGTCTTCCACTACTACACGGAAGCTAGCTAGGATTATTGACGATGTGACCACTAGCACGATAACCTCAGATATTCAGCACCGTTGCATGAGTCCAGATTTCGTCAACTCACTGGATCAAATTTCGTCCAATGACCAGATGAAAATTAGATTTACATGAAAAAAAAATTATAGTTAAACATGCGCATGAGAAATTTCCGGGGGAGGACCACATGCTGATATAGTTGACCATTCTTAACAACTTTTTGAAATCATTGAAGCTGCAGGAATTAGTCCCTCTGGCTTGCTAAAAGAAGGTTAGGATTAATATAATCTTCCCATTATCTAAAAAAGAGATGTCGTTTAGAAAATTTGACTAGTACTTTTTGTTATAAAATATATTTAAAGAGTACTTTTCTAAAACTATATTTCAATAGGAATCTACTTATATCATTTTCATATTTCTAAACTTAACACATAAAATAGTCTTTGCAATCAAAGTTTAAAAAATTGACTTAGGATAATCTCAAAACGATTTAATTTATTGATATGGAGGGAGCCCACAGCTAACGAAACGACAAAGTATTATTCTACAATTACGGAGTAAATTGGTATTGAAAATAATTCTCGTATCATTTACAAGTAATCTTCTCCAGAGAATTTATTAGAAATTACAAGGTGGTGAACATGACTCGTTTTTGCATGTTTGCTTATGTATAAAGATCAAAGTGGGACCAAATTAGTAAAGCTTCTCTCCTCGTACATTCGGTCCAAAGAGTGTCGGGTTCCGCTTTCCACGTAGTGATGAGTGAAGGCGACCTCGACGTTTCACTGATTTCGTTGTCACTTCGACACACAAAGGAGATGCTGTGCGCCAGAAAGATTCGCTCCTTGTCTTTACACGCAGGGGTGTATAGATTCGTCAACCGGAATTCCGGCATCCGTCATATATAGAGAATCTTACATGCATAAAATATTAAATATAGTCGAAAAAATTAATCAATTACATGAATAGAATATACGTCGCAAGACGGATCTAATGATCCTATTTAATCCATATTTTACAATAATAATACTACAGTAACCGTTGTTAATTATTAGCTAAATACAAATTACCCCTCATTAGATTCATCTCGCGATTTCTAGGCCAGATGTGTAATTTATTTTATTAATAATCTAAGTTACTACTCTTAAATGGTACATTTTCTTTGATATGACATTTCCATAACATTGTTTTCCCTCACTTTTCCCCGATCTAAACACCACCGTAGTGACCTTAAGATGGAGCAAAGCAATTTCCTTCGCTGTCAAGAGACTTGGGAATAGGAGTCTCTTTAGCGTGTTCCTTCGTCTTCTAGGGGGCGATTGGTTGCCTGCGTGATTCTAGCCCGACTCGTATATGCGAGACGGGCTCCCGTGAACTATGCTAAGTACATGCAAATCCTCCTGTTTGGTTGTTTGCACGTATCCAACCGGGGTGAGATGAAAAAATGTTTGGTTACCTATATGTGTCATGCCGCATGAGATAAGATTAGAAAAGATGAATGATTTTATAATGTTTATCTTATCTAGTTGTGTTTTAATGATTTTATTTTACATTTGTAAATTTTAATCTAATTTAAAATATATTAGTATTACTTAATATATGCTAATTATATATTAATAACATCATTAACATGTTAATCCCCGGCTCCCGCGAACCAGGCCCGGTAGAAACGGCCGGATCCAGCGTTCCCTAGGAGCCTGGCTCGGCCTCTCCGGTTGCATCTGCAAAGCCAGGCTCTAACCCCAATCCAACCAACCAATCACACATAGAGTGCATGTGGCGAGCCTGGCCCGGGGTGATGCGACCAACCAATCACCCCCTAGCGTTTTTGGTGCCGGAGAGACTCTCTATAATACCAACTTCCGTGTTCAAATACTTACATTCTCTACCAATAGATTTATTTCAAAATAGTTGGCACTTCAAGTTTTTTTCAAATACACTTTCTATTTTGCTCTTATAAAATACAATAGGAACACTTTGGATACATATAAAGAAGAGAAAATTCCTTGTATACCATTGAAATGTACAACAATCTCTTCTATACCATTGGAAATTAGAGCTTCTCTTCAGTGCCATCGGTTATATTTTCCTCTCCCTTATCCGCCATTACCGTTAACTCTACCGTTAGT